>OY728164.1:516035236-516635236 GCA_963277665.1 Viscum album | reverse complement strand
AACATTAATATCTATCACAATATTTATAAGAAGAATATGAATATATTGCATTATATCTATAAAAACAACATACAATCTGTAATTCTCTCTAAATGTCTTAGAAAGAATGCATGACATGTGATTTTTAACAAGTACCTATATGATGCTTGATATGGAATAACCTAATCTCATCGGTTTGAAAAAAAATATAACCAAAAAAATTTCAATAATAATAGGACAAAACAAGTGTGTAACCCCACAGTCAAATCATGTCAACTATAATAACACAAAATCCAAAAATCACAATTCAATTGGAGGTAATATGGGTTTTTCATGTATACAGGGTAGCTACTACATGGAACTACAAATTAACAAATTAAATTTCCCTTATATCATCACCTAAAATTAAAGAATACCTGGAATTATACCCTCTGATACCAGTTTATAACATCCCAGATCTGGGTTCCACTCAACTGGTGCCCCGTACTCGGTTTTCCACATGGCCCCAAGCGTATTTCCTCAAATTCCAGAGGCTGATGACTAGCAGCGAGGGGCATGGGTGTGATAGTGGGTAATTATTCCCACATTGATAGAGTGTGAAAAAACTGAGTAATAATATACCATATCTAGAGTAGTAAATAGTATAACACTGAAATAAATAGTGAAAGACTGATAAGATAAACAACCAATCATCATTGCATAAAAAAGACGGTGTAGTATGTCACAATTTGTAGGAAATAATCCATACAATTAAATTATATTATTTCACAATATAAGTGTTAAAAGGAAAAAATAAGAACAAGAGTATTAGGAATCCCAAGCCTGATCTTGGTCCCATGCTCTCTGACTCCTAAGCAGTACGTCAAGTACCTATATCATAGTGCTTTCCTTGATCAACTCATGCAATCATATAATCTGTTTTGGTCTAAAAGCATGACCCAAGTAGGGTGTGAGACTAAATCCCAGTAGGAATTCACCAAAGGTCTATGCCAATCTATCAGTGGATATATATAATAGGAAGTGTAAACAGTAAAAGTAGGAAATAATAGGTAGTCAAAAGTAAGAACAACAGATGTCACAAAAGACAATGTAATCAAGTATAGGTGAAGTTCGAATCCAACCTTGTGCTTTGGTTTAGGAGACGCCTCACAAGTCATTGTTTTTTATTATTCAATTCCATTAGATTGTTTAAAATTATTTAGTTATACCCTAGGCCGGACGAACCCCAATATAATAGTAACCATCAACTCATTACATATTATAATTTAAATAATTTTCTAATAGAGCTTGTCCTATGTATCCATCAATGGATCCTAGGTTTTCATGACATTTTAAAATAAGATTCAATGAACCCAACCACCATATCAGTGGCTCAATAATGGCCTTTACATAATTAACCATTTCAACCTTCCCATTTTATTTAAACCGAGATAATTGTTTAACCAAGGTATATAAGATGAAATTAGTCACATGAGCCTGACCTTACCTTTTTACCAAGACTGTGGATATCCCACTACTAATTACCTCTTTTTATCAATTAATTCAATTTCACATTCCATCTCAAAAGCAACTCATATGAATTAAACGATCACATGAATTTAACATTATAAAAATTCATGGGAACATATTTCATAATAACTAACACATGTAAATTATACTATTAAATGGAAAAACTTGGATAACTCATGTGGGAAAAACACATAACAATCCAATAATAAAATTTATACAATTAAAAATCATAAAAAAGTATCTCACGTGGGAAATTTAGATAATAAGAAACACATTTTTAATTAACAATAAATGAGAATTTAGGTCGTGCCTCATAGGATTTCTTGGCTACATGTCCATCCAAGGGAAAGGATTCCATGAGGTGGCCCTAACTCAAGGTTCACAAAAATAAAATATGCTTTCAAATCATCTAAAAAACTACCCACTAATCAATAGGAAACAACAAGGTTCATTATTAAATATAAAAAAGCACTCTAAAAGAGTGTGAGAGGTGGTCTGGAATATATAAACATCATGAAAACTCACAAAAACCACAAAAAAACTTACCTCATTGTATTACAACTCTCCTCATCCAGCGTCGGGCTTTGATTCACCCTAGAACATTTGACCATAAATAACATTTTTGAGAGAAAAATCAAGAAGAAATGATCAAGAAGAATAAATAGCTCACCGAGGGGAATCAAAGAAATCTGAAAGTGATGGAATCAGAGATTAGAAGACGAATCGTGAGCCAAACCATTTTTCGAATTATCAAGGTGTTCTGTACGTCGATGTTGAGTCATTTCTGTCCACCTAAAAAATGATGTTCTGCCCAACTAATTCATCAATTATAAAATTGTACATGGAATTTACATGAGATTATATGTTGTTTCTGTACAATTTTTTGTCCAGGCCATTACATGGTCGTCTACTAGGATTATTTGGTGTGTGGCCCTACTTACACGCCGTGTACCTATATGTATACGACATGTAGTTCCCAGTCACGTCATGTAACAAGCCTGCATCCAGCCCATTGAACATTTTCCCACCATTTTCATTAGTAAAAAATGAAAAGGAAATATCCATACCTAAATGGAGTAATCACGGTCTAACATGAACATTGTAAAAATTAGTCGTAGTTACTAATAATTACCGTTAATATAGAATAATTAGTGGTAATTAACATTAAATAGTGGTAACTCATTATAGTTAGTTGTAATTAGGTAAAATTAATTGTATTTTGTTAAAAATAGAGGTAATTATTAAAAATTAATTTTAATTAGTGGTAATTAGTAAAAATTTTCAGTAATTTGTGGAAATTATTAAAAAAATACTCATACTTAGTAAAAATTAGTGATAATCAGTGTTAATTAATTAAAAAAATATATAATTTACCGTAATTAGTAAAAAAAATTGGAATTTAAATAATTATCTATAATTAGAAAAAATATAGTAGAAATTATAAAAAATATAGTAGAAATTATAAAAAATTAGTAGCAAATATTAATAATTAGTGGTAATTACTAAATATTGTTTTTAATTACTAAATATTTGCGGTAATTACAAAAAATTAGTGGTAATATCAATAAATTAGTTGTAATTAAAATCAAATTGTAGTATTTAGAAAAAAATGGAGTTAATTAGTAATATTTTATGGTAATTATTAAAAATTAGCTGTATTTTGTAATAGTAGGTGGTAATATGTAATAATTAGCAGTAATTTGTAATAATTAGTTTTAATTAGTAGTAATTATCATTAATTAGTAATGATATGTGGTAATTAGTAATAATTATTGGTATCCAATAAAATTTTCTATAATTAATAATAATTAATAGTAATTATTAAATATTTTCCATAATTTAAACAAATTAGCAGTAATTAGTAATATTATCTCTAATTAGAAATAATTTGAGATAATTTTTAATAATTTGAGGTAATTTGTTATGATTATAAATAGATAGATTTAATCACCAAAAATTTATTGTTATTAGTAAAAATTAGATGTAATTACTCAAATATGTTGATAATTAGAATAAAAATGTGGTACTCTGTGAAAATTAATAGCACTTTGTGAAAAAGTACTTAGTAAAAAATTTCAATTGGATGTAATTAGTTGTGATTAGTAAAAATTAGTAGCAATTAGATATACTTAGTAAAAAAAGTGATACTTAGTATAAATTAGTAGAACATTGTAAAAATTATCGATAAATAGTAAAAATTAATAAAAATTCATAATAAAGCATGGTGATTAGTAATAATTATTGGTAATTAGAAATAATTAGTAGTAAATATTAAAAAATAATGGTAATTATTAACAATTAGTGATAATTTGTAATAATTAATTGTAATGAGCTGTATGTAGCATTAATGAGTTATAATTAGTGGTAATTAGTAATAAATAATGTTGATTAGAAATACGTAGCGATAATTAGTAAAATTTAGAGATAATTAGTAATAATTAGTTGTAATTAATAATAATTAGAAGTAATTAATAATTATAGAGATAATTAGAAATAATTAGCATTAATTAGTTATAATAGCTGTAATTAGTAAAAATTAGTGGTAATTGGTAACAAAGAGTTGTAAGTATTATTAACTTTTGTTAATTAGTAAAAATTAGTAGTTATTAGTAATAAAGTAAGGTAATTAGAGGTAATTAGTAAATATTAGCATATATTAGTAAAAATAAGTGGAAATTATCAATAATTAGTAAAAATTAATAATACATACCATTATTTAGTTAAAAGAATCAGTAATTAATGAAAATTAGCAATAATTAGCGGTACTGAAGAAAAATGTGTGGTAAATAGTAAAATTTGTCTGTAATTTTAAAAAAGAGTGTTAATTAATAAATTTTAGTGATAATTTCTAATAAATTGTATTCTTTACTATAAATTAGTTGTAATTACAAAACAGTAGTTGTAATTAAAAAAATTATCAACAATTAGTAATATTAATCTCTAATAAAGAAGAATTTAAATTAAGTAGTACTCATTTATGGTCATTAGAAGTGATTAAAAATAATGGTTGTTTAGATGGAAAATTAAACCAACTGATTTGGGACACACTTTTCACATATACAAGATGGTTGGATGTGAACTGAGAATTCAATAAATTATATATTGTGCTATAGATTTTGTTGTTAAATGAGTTCGAATTAGGGACTCTGTCTATTATTATGTCAGAAATATGGGGTGCATTGGTTATTAATCATAATAGAAAATCTAAACAGTTCCCACATCCATAACTAGGTACATACATATTTTTTAATGGGAGTTTGTAGGTTGGGGTTTCATACCCAATGGGAAATTATAACTCACATTGGTCGACAGATTGGGATGTTAGGCTCATCGCACCCTTTAGATGGGGGGGTCATAATTTGGGACGCTTTTATATATTTAATATATGTTCATGGTTCTCTAACTAATCCCCTTGAAAAACTAGTAACCATAATAGAATGACTATATGTTAAATATCTTTTATTATCCCAATATAGAACCAATTACCATCAAATAATGAAAATTAGTTAAATCTCAATCATGATCCCAATACAGAACTAGGTACCCTCACAAATGAAAATAAGTTAATTATCTTTTTTATATGAAAGGGTAATCTTAGAGTGAGACTATCTATATGTGTGTGAGGTTCTCCATGTATTTTACATGATGGTGGATACATAGATTTTGAACCGTATAGCCACACGCTTTTGAGTGTTATTCCACATAGGAAGGGATTTAATATATCTAGGATGGAATTGAGTTGTTATGATGCATTTTACATATCCTATTTGTTTTAGGAATAATTTTTTTTTGTAGTTTGTTAAAACCTTGAAGTTTAACATCATGAGGTAAGGATATATATGTGGGTATTGAGACAAAATGTATTTGAGCTTCATCCATGGAGAGGTGTCCTACGTATCATTGTTATGGATGAAATTAGAGTTATCATAATTTTATCACTCCATCAATATAGTTACAGAGGTAGATACCCTTGTGTGAGGGTAGTCATATCATGCCACTAATTTAGTCATATACAATAGAGTTTCTCTAACTGTTGGAGATTATTAATGTTAATGATATGACCATTTCCACTTTCTAAGACAACTTGAGAAATGTTTGGTGTGATAAATAAGGGGTAGTAGGTAATTAGTTGCTCAACACATGGATGAGGGGATTACATACTAGGATAACACATTGAAAATTTAAAATGGGTCTCATTATTTATGAAGGAATCCTAAATATCATGGTTATTGTTGGAATCTGTGTTTTTATTGTTCAATTGATTGAGGTTTACATAATGGGGTTTCCCTTATATGAAAAATTTACATGGTTATCATGGCCTGAGATGCCTACTTGACCCGTCCTAGTTTTCTTCCTAGCATTCTCATTTTTTGTTTTGACATTTACTAATTTTCTAGAATACATAAGAATGGATTTTTCAGAATTCCTATATTTTATTTCTGACTTTTCCAGAGATAATCACATGATCCAGTTGGATTGTCTAAAGTATGTAACAAAATATGGATTTCATGAATTAAGGCCATCATGTGATCAAGATCAACTTATATTAAAGACATCACAAGACCTAGATATCTTGTCTAGGATTCATTCACCTGATCTCAGCTAACATGTATTGAGGGCATCACATTATCCAACTAACATACCATGGTGTCATCACAGAATCTAGCGGACATGCATAGAGGGTTCCACAAGAGTCATTTTGACATGATTTGGTGAAATCTTGAGATCCAGAAAATATTTAATGGCACCACTATCTAGTTTGGGAAACATATTTTTAAGAAATCATATCTTCTTGATAGAAAACAGAGAGGTTTTCAAGTAACTCATGTGACATGTTTGGGGGGGGGGGTATGTGACATAATCTAACTTATCCATGGGTATCTCATGATCCAAATAGTATACCAAATGGATGATACATGATTTAGGAGATACATACTGGTGTTTTCTTATGACCTAGGATGTTCATATGAGGTGCGTAAGAATTAATGTATATTTTATTCACCTACGTATTTTGTATTATTATTCTTTGTTACATATTTTTATTGCATACATGCCTTATATTTTATTAGTTTTCAGTTGTTTAAGTCTCACATCATTCAATAGTTATGCCTAATTCCCTTCATATAACACTATATTAGTCTGTTTAAATTACTATTCATGTCTCTTGAACACTTAGGATGATCCCTATATTTTACATTACAAAAAAAAACCTTTGTAGATTGTGAGATTTGATGCTCTAAGAAATTTAATTTTATGTAGGGGTATTCTAGTATGAGGATCCAAAAATGTTTCTTCACATTTTCCATCTTTGGGTTGGGGATTTATAGACCTCACCACTCCTATTATAGACCACATTTTTCTTTTTTTATTTTTCACATATAGTCTCTTGATAGTGGAGGTATTTGATGTGACACATTTCATGAGAACATTCCATAGATCATTTCGGGGAATCACATCATTTTCAAATGACTGCGAGACCATCCTGACAAAAACCCTTTTATTGAATTATTTACAATTAAAGGGGTATTAATCAATCATGTCAAAATGTTTATGAGATTTCAGAATGTCAATATGACAAGTCCAAAAACCATCGTGAGATCAATATTCCTTTTAAAAGGATTTTACATGATCTCAGGGGACATTTATGTGGTATTCCACAAGACTAAAGTGTCTTAATAGGGGTCCTTTTTTAAACCAGTCTGTCATTAAAAATGGATTTCATGAGATCATGATGACTTTATGAGGGGTATCCACATGATCAATGGTGATAAACCTATATTATCCTTCCAAGAACCACCTATCATTTACATTTTTATTTCATTGTTTATTTCACAATGAATGGGGATATCATGAGTTTGTATTAGTTTTGTTGAAGAAAATCACTCTTCCCATTGTGAATGCATCACATGAACAAAAATGGTTATTTTGGTGATAAAAAATAATTATCATGGAAAATTCCTTATATTTTCTTATGGAGCTAAATGGGGAGTAAAAGACCACCAGGACATGTCTAAAACCCTTCATGTGGTGAGGGTGATATGCTTGCAGGTTCTTTCATGTCAATGAGGAAATGTCATCGAGGCTATAAAGTTGTCTTTAAAACCACATGGTTGCATTACATGAAGTATTATTAATGAAATTGTCTCCCATAATTATGATATTTTACTTCTTATTTTAGAAGGATTTTGTTTAAATTCTATCACGCATGCATTAGTACACATGTTGCGTGACTTGGGGGGATCTTATCTAGCTATCACACCATGATAAGAGGCTATTTGGGACACCAATGTGAGAGAATAATGGATATTAAATGGGTATATAAGAGATTTCATGTAGTTTATGTGCTTCTTATGAATATCTACATAACCATATTATGGTCATGTGATCACAAGTCTTCTGGGGGATCATGTCATCTTCATGATCGTATAAACCTTATCTTCCTTTGATTTATAGAGGAACATAATATCCATATTCATTTATTTCCACCTTATGGATTCTACAATGATCATATAGAGTGTGCTAATAAATTTACACACATGGGAGTGATGTTAAAGAGAATAAGGACTCGATTTTGAGGAAATTTAATCACTACCTACGTATTTGGAACTGTCATCAATCTGTGTCTTGGGAGATGATTGGTCTTCCTACTGAGGATTAGTATTTTTTTGGAATTATATATAAATAGTGGAACTGAGGGTGGTTCACTCACCAACAACCCAAATCCCAAAGCTCATGATCAAAACCTTTATCACATATCCCTTTCACAAGACCCTCACATAATAAGTAATCTTGAGTTCTATTCATATGAAATTTTCACATGATCTCTTTCCCAATTATTTTCTCCCCAGGAACTCATTCTAATAAACCATGAATCTATCTTTACTAATTGGTTGGAACTTTGATATAGAAACCACATGGATATCTTGAAGGATTTTTAGAATTTTAAAGCTTATGAAACACCCCATGGTTTTGAAAATAAATATAGAATTAAATTTTATAATCTATCCATTATACACAACATTGCCTCTTCTATGTTTTGAATTTCAAAAAATGTTTATGTTGAGTTGTGTTCAGTAAGTCATTTGGAGTCTAATAGAACAAACTTGATTTTTGGTGAATAGTAGCAGACCCTTATTAATAGAAATATGAATAGTAATATGAACCTTATGAATAGTAAATAATAATATTATTTTATTTTCTTAAGGAAATAAGATAATGAGATCTTAATTAGTTTTTCAATGAGAAATAAAACTAATTGCACTTAAAGATTGTTATTTTTCGAATTAACTATGACATTATTTAAAAATTAAATTAATAATATTTAGAAAATTATTTTTGAAAAATGTATTTCACTTTTTAATTCTACATGTCGAAAAACGGTTGGGGTGAATTTTTTGGATTATTCAAAAATACATGAATTTTTCAAGAATAGTAAAAATACAGTTTTGAATATTCGGTAGTTTAATGACATCATAATGATGTAATAATTAAATATAAAAGTATGTTCAACTTTATTATAGTAACTTATGACATGGGGTGTCCTATGTGGCTTAAATCATGGGAAAATACAATGGGAAAGCCCATGGTTTGGCAAAAACCACTAATGAGGCGTCCCTTTGAAATTATTTAAAAATTACCTCTCTTTTCCTATAAATACTCACTCATCCATTCGTTTTATTTCATTCAAAATCCCTCATCCTCAATGCTTTGGTGGTTTTACCTCTATAGTAGTCCTCTCAACGTGTCCCTAAGACCCCATGGTCCCATAATTCAAGATCTTGGAGTCATTCTACAAGGTAAGGGAATCCTTCATTCAATTCTTTAAGTCGACACTTATTTTATGTTAGCTATTTGAAATTACGTTATCATATGTTGGGGTTTGATTTTATTCATTATTCTTACTTTAATTTTTATTTCAATATGATGAGATACCCTTTTGTTCTCATCATTTGATTTTATAAAATTTTAAGTGACGCTGTTAGGCTGCCAAATTTTCATAAGGGATATCTTAACTTTTCTTTTATTTTCAAATTAATCTGTTTTATTTTTCTCTCCACACCTCCTCTATCCAAATTATCATGATAACTATAGTAAAATATATATACTGGATTTATTTGATGTGAATGGAAGACCCATCAAAAATATTCTTACTCCCTCCCTTTTATTTTTATAAATGAAATCAAAGTTCATGAGGTTCCAATTTATTGCCTTCTTGGACGATAAAGTTCCGTTCTTCAATTTCGTCTTCATTACTAGTCATGAAACCATATTTATGGATGAAACAGACTATAATATATGTATTATAACATAATTAATATTCATGAACCAAAATATGTACGTATAGTTATGTTATAGGACAAAACTAGTTCATAATAAACCAAATACTACAAAATAATCGAAGTGGTTCTCATCCAATGATTCATCCTCATTCAATATAACCAAATGATATAAATGAACATTAAAAATTCTTTATGTTCATGAATATTATATAATTCCAATCCTGGAGATTTATAACCATTCCACATGAACTCAATTACATAAAAACAAGTTAACAGATTATGAAAATAGAGAAAATGAAAACCTCAGGACAACAAAAATTCAATATAATAACTTAGAAATATGGGTATAAATGAACTAAACAGAATTATGAAAAACTAAATACATGTATAATAGGTTAATAAGTATGTTATTAAGAAGTATAATTTGATATTCCAGGAGCTTATGTTCGAGAGAATAACACGTTTGGAGTGAAAATAAGGGGTTTTCCACCCGAACATCCATTTTCATTCGAGATACTTTCATTGTCTAATTAACTCAATGTAATTATTATATATTGCTATATACTCATCATATTTAATTTTTTAGTATCATATATCTGTTTAAAAACCATAATCCTTCCTTATTTTATGGATAGTTACACTTTTTAAAAGAAACATTCAAAATTGTTTAAAAAATACAAGCCCGATTAAAGGGAATTTCTCAAATTCTTACCTATGTTCAAGGGCACACTATAATATATTTTAGGAAACCATTATTCTTATAAAAATAATCATTTTATTTTGAAAATACTATCTCAATTCACTTCTGGTTTTATAAAAAAAAATTTCTAAAGGAACTCTTCTTTTCAAAATAAAAGCGTATTTATCTCCAGAATTGCATAATGATTTTATAAGAGTGATTTCATCTAATTCAACAATCTTGTTGATTCCATGGTATTGTTGGGTTTAATATATTATGAAGTCATCTAACATATTTTATTTAATGGTTTATGACTAACTCTATTTTGTATGATCTATCCTAAAACCATTCACCATATTATTTCGAATGGTTAGTGTTTTATGTTTGATGATTGAGGAAAGGTAGTTACATTTCATATGATAGTTTCAATATGAATATATATGTTGTTAATGTTTATCCCCTCTCATATGAGGAATGAATTGGACTTATTATGAGATGGTTGGGGCCCAATGTAGTCCCTCGATGCATCGGTTGGTCTCATGAGGCAAACTATGGTCTTGGAACGAGGCCTTGACAAAATAATTATTTAATTGTCCTAACACGAGCCTTGGACGGTAGGGTTATGATGTCTGGAATATGAAATTCCTTGATTATGATGCTATTATTTAAAGATCGTGTGGATATTCGACTAGTCGAATGCCGGTGATTATGTTTTATTATGTAATTATTTATTAAGCTCATATTTCTGCCATAATGTGTTCAAGTTTATTATAAAAGGAATTTATTTTCAATTATTCACCATGTCTAATATTTATATTAACTTACACTATATTGCTTACTCTTACTGAGCATTTGAGATCACCCCTTTCTTATGTTTCATTTTCTCAGGATATGAAGAAGTAATTTATGAATGACGTCCAAGAATAATCTAGGAGACATGATGTTTCTAGTGGATTAAAATAGTGTTTTTATTCCCTTCATGTTGTAATGATAAACTTATGTAAGTAACTTGTTTCCAATAATACTAAACTACTCGATCGTTCAGGATTTTTATTCCTTGTATGTATTCCAACATAATAAAATAAGGAACCAGCTCTGGGCAACTAGGGTCGGGTCCTATTAGTTGGTATCAGAGGATGTTTAATAGAAAATTTGGAAACTAGATTTAGAAAACGTAGAATAAGGGAAGAGTCACTAAGTTAGTCTTTGAGTTAATACGTATAATAACATCCTGGTATTTTGGTATGTAATAGATAATGTTGAACTTTCAAGCAATACATACCTGTCTGGATACAAGCAGGTAGAGACGGCCTTGGCATATATATATTTCAGGGTAAAACCTGAAAACACCGCTTTGATTTGGACTCGAACGGGCACTAATGCATGAGAACGGGTCTTGCTACACTCTTGGTTATGATATTATCAGGGGATATTCTTAGAATGATTGACATTTTCTTTACAAGAAATTATGAAGGATTGAAATGTAAAATATTCCTCAATGAAACCATATATGTGAATGTGGGATTATCCATTCATAAAATCTCAAATTTTCTAAGTATTTTGTTATGTTAATATTATAAATTATGATTCAAAACCTAATATAGTGTATGACATTATCTAGATATGGCACCTAGTGGACAAAATCGAAATTTCATGAATGCATGTGTCCCCTGTAGCGATTTTCCTCTAACGCAAGAAAATGATGTTGGATCTAGTGCTGTGACTGGTGCTGAGAAACTCATAACTATACTGGGACAACTTACTCAGGTTATGAATAATAACCTTACCCATATGGAGCATTCGGATCCACCATGTGGAGTATCTATGCTAGATTGCTTTATGTGACAAAAACCGCCATCATTCAATGGGACAACAAACCCATTTGTAGTAGAGCAGTGGATATGTTCCCTTGAGAAGATATTTCATGCCATGGGATGTAATGAATGAGAGAAGGCTGTCATGACAGTCTATCATCTATCAGGAGATGCAGATCAGTGGTGGTCCTTAATCCAAAACACAAAGGAGGAGGAAGAGATAGAAGAGATGGAATGAAGGGATTTTAAAGAAATATTAATTGAAAAATATTTCCCTCATGATCAGCAAGCAGATATGGAGAGGCAATTCTTGAATCTGAGGCAGAAGAAAGATGATAATGTTGCAAGGTATGAAGAAAAATTCACAAGATTAGAAAGACATGATGTGGACTATATATGAAATCCAAGGAGAAAAATTTATCGATTCTTTGATGTCCTAAAGCCATTCCTATGGCGGGCACTGGTCGCCCAATTTTTTTCATCATATGAGTATATAGTTTCATGTTCCCTCAAGAAAAAAAAAGTTCTCTATGTCTTATGACTTTAAGGGAAAGCAATAAAAGAAGAGGGCTGCTGAAAACCCTAGGAAAGGAAATAAGGAAACGGGAAGAAGGGAAGAGTTGAATTTCCACCAAGTGACAATTGTGGAAAAAAACACCCTTGTGCATGCTTAAAGGGAAAAGGTGTATGCTACAAATGTGGTCAGAAAGACCATCTTGTTTGTGACTGCTAAGGGAAGAATGAAGCCAATGATGTTCAATGCTATAGTTTTCGGTAGATGGGACACTATGCTAATGATTGTCCAAAACTTCAAGGAAATATGTAACAGAGAAGGCCAAGGGATCAGAGACAAGATTATGCAATCATAACTGCAGAGGTTGAAGTTCCTAATTAAGTGGTGGAAAGTATATTAATTGTTTCCTCAAGATTTGACAATGACTTATTTGATTCATGATCATCACATTGTTTCATATCTTCCCAGTTTTCTAAGAAAATTACATATTTCCAATTTGATTTAACAAGTGAGTTGTGAGT
Organism: Viscum album; assembly: GCA_963277665.1. NCBI lineage: Eukaryota > Viridiplantae > Streptophyta > Magnoliopsida > Santalales > Viscaceae > Viscum > Viscum album. The sequence goes on along the minus strand of OY728164.1, from coordinate 516,621,941 downwards.
CAAAACTGATAAGGGAAGTATCACTGCTACAATGTTCTGTGAATCAGTTCCCATTGGGGTATATAAATGTTCTTTATCTTCTGATCTCATTGCCATACCCATGATTGAGTTTGATATAATCTTCAGTATAGATTGGGATTCAGACCATGATTCAACAAATAATTGCAACAAGAAGGAGGTTATGATTTTTGATGACGATGATAAAGAACACCTTATCTTTAGAGCAGAATTTTCACCACCTGCTTCTTATCTAGATCCACCCCCAGTTTCTCAACTAAATTCAATTATTGGGGAGTAAGAGAATGAAATAACTATGGGTGAGGAATGTAATTTTCAAATAGAGGATTTACCTATTGTGAGAGATTATGTTGATGTGTTTCTAGTTGATTTACCTGGACATCCTTCAGAATGTGAAATCGATTTTACCACTGATTTAATTCCTGGTTCAACGCCAATATCGAAGACCCCTTATAGAATGGCCATTGTGGAATTAGTGGATCTAAAGAAACAACTAGAGGAATGAGTAATAAGAGATTTATTCTCCCAAGTGTTTCTCAATGGGGAGCCCCTATTCTTTTTGTTAAGAATAATGATGGATCTATGTGGTTATGTATCGACTACAGGGATATCAATGGTATAACAATAAAGAACAAGTATCCCCTACAACAAATTGATGATTTATTTGACCAATTTCATGGAGCTCAATACTTTTCAAAGATTTATCTTCGATCTATATATCATAATTTGCGTGTAAGGAAGGAGGATATTCAGAAGACAATATTTCAGACCCGGTATAGGCATTACGAGTTTACAGTGATGCCTTTTGGATTGACTAATTCACCCTCTATCTTCATGGATCTAATTAAAAGAGTTTTCATGGAATATCTCGATGACTTTTTTCAGGTATTTGTTGGTGATATCTTGTTATACTCTAAATGCTACGAAGATCAGGAAAATCACTTGTGCATTATCCTGAAGACTCTTAGAAGACTTGAATTATATTGGAAGTTTAGAAAGTGTGAATTCTGACTTATGGAGATTTATTTTCTTGGCCATATTTTCTCTATGGATGGAATCCTAGTTGATCCTAAAAAGACAAAGGAAATCCTATATTGTCCGACTCTAATAAACTTAAATGAGGTATGCGGTTTTATTGGCTTAACAGGTTATTATCGGCGTTTTGTGCAGAATATTTCCCGACTGGCTAACCCCCTAATGTAGCTCACACGTAAGGGGGTTAAATTTGTTTGGAAAAAAGATTGTAAATAATGTTTCAAATAACTGAATAAAAGATTAGTCAATGCTTCTATATTGACTCTACTATCATGGAATGACGAGTTTGTTAATTATTTTTAGTCTTTAAAGAAAGGACTTGGTGGTGTCCTTATACAAAATGATACGGTTATTTCTTATGCATCACGACAGCAAAAAATTCATGAGAAAAACAATCCTATTCATGATCTTGAGTTAGATACTATAATCTTTGCTTTGAAGATAAGGATACATTATCTCTATGGTGAAAAATGTGAGATTTATATTGATCAAAAGAGTTTGAAGTATATTTTCTAATAGAATGAACTCAACATGAGGAAAAAGAGATTTCTTGAACTACTCAAGGATTATGATTGCACGATACACAACCACCTGAGGAAGGAAAATAAGGTGGAAGATACATGAGCAAAAAAGATTACAGATTTTTGAAAAAGATGAGATTTGAAAGGGATCCAATTTTCATTGATCTAGTAAATATGGATATGGGAATAACCATGGAAGGTAAAACATCAATACTTTTTCAAATGGTTGTCAAACCATCATTACTAGAAAGGATAAAAATTTCTTAGGCTGATGATGAGGAGTTTCAAAAGAAGATTAATGTTGTGAATGATGGGAGATTGAGTGACTTTGTATATGAAGATGGAATTTTGAAATTTGGGAAGAGACATTGTGTTCCCAATATACACGATCTAAAAAGGGAATTGTTGGATGATGCACAAAGTTCCAATTTGTCTATACACCCTGATAGCACTAAGATGTATAGAGATTTGAAGGAATGTTGTTGGTGGGACAACATGAAGAGGGAGATTGCTAATTCTGTGTGAAGATGTATGGTTGGTCAACAAGTGAAAGCTGGAAGGCAACAAACTGGAAAAGTATTGCAACCTCTCCCCATACCTTAGTGGAAATGGGATAATATCACGATAGACTTTGTCATGGGACTACCAAAGACTCCTAAAAGGGATGACGCAATATGGGTCATTGTTGATCGTCTTACCAATTTAGCACACTTTCATTCTATAAGAGAAGATCTACCACTTGAACATCTAGAACGACTATATATTAATGAAGTTCCGAGACTTCATAGAGTACCCGTATCAATTGTTTCTTATCGTGATCCATGTTTTACATGAAGAATCTGGATAATTTCTTAGAAGGCTCTAAATACTGTTCTTTGTTTGAGCACTGCCTACCACCCAAAAACTGTTGGACAATCAGAACGGACTATTCAAACATTGTAAGACATGTTGAGGTCTTGTTCACTTGATTTTCAAGGCATGTGAGATCAGTATTTAACTCTAGTAGAATTTTCTACAACAATATCTTCCATTCAAGTATACAGATGGAACATTATGATGCATTATATGGGAGGAGATGTCATACACCAACTTGCTGGGATGATGTTGGTGAAAGAAATCTCGTGGACCCAGAACTTGTTGAAGAAAGAATGAAAAAGTGAAAATTATCCATAACCATATCAAAATAGCTCAAAATAGGAAAACGAGCTATGCTGATAACCGAAGGAAGGATTTTGAATTTTAAGAAGGTGATCACGTTTCCTTAAAGGTATATCCATGGAAGGGTATTGTACGATTCAGTAAGAAGGGAAAATTAAGTCCCAGGTACATCAAAACTATTGAAATTCAGGACTTTATTGGAGCCATAGCTTACCGTTTGGCAATGTCGCGAAGTATCTCCAAGGTTCACAATGTGTTTCATGTGTCAATGTTAAGAAAGTACATTCTAGACCCAACACATGTACTCACTTTTGAAGAAGCGGAACTTGAGACTGACTTATCTTACTTTGAAGAGCCTATCAAGATTCTTGATAATAGAGAACAAGTATTGGGAAATCAGACGACTCATCTGGTGAAGGTTCTATGGAAGAACCATAAGATGGAGTAAGCAACATGGGAGCCTGAGGAGCTTATGTTAAATACATACCCAAATCTTTTTAAGTAATATTCTCTAAATTTCAAGGAAATAATTTTTGTAAGGAGGGGGGAATTTAACACACCAAGGTTTTGAAAATAAATATAGAATTCTATTTTATAATCTATCCATTAAACACAACTTTTCCTCTTCTATGTTTTGAATTTCGAAAAATGGTCATGTAGAGTTGTGTTCAGTAAGTCATTTAGAGTCTAATAGAACAAAGTTGATTTTTGGTGAATAGTTACATAAACTTATGAATAGTAATATGAATATTAATATGAATAGTTATATGACCCTTACGAATAGTAAATAATAAAATTATTTTATTTTCTTAAGGAAATTAGATAATGAGATCTTAATTAGTTTTTCATCGAGAAATAAAACTAATTGCACTTTAAGATTGTAATTTTTTGAATTAAATATGACCTTATTTAAAAATTAAATTAATAATACATAGAAAATTATTTTGAAAAATGGATTTCACTTTTTAATTCTACATGTCAAAAATTGGTAGGGGTAAATTTTTCGGATTTTTCTAAAATACATGAATTTTTCATGAATAGTAAAAATACAATTTTGAGTATTCGGTAGTTTAATGACATCATTATGATATAATAATTAAATATAAAATTATGGTCTACTTTTTAATAGTAACTTATGACATGAGGTGTCCTAAGTGGGTTAAACCATGGGCAAAAACAATGGTCAAGCCCATGGTTTGGCAAAAACCACTAATGCGGTGTCCCTTTGAAATTATTAAAAAATTACCTATATTTTTCAATAAATACCCACTCATCCATTTGTTTTCATTCATTCCACATCCATCATCCTCAAATCTCTGGTGGTTTTACCTCTCTAGGAGTCCTCCCAATGTGTCCCTAACCCCCAAGGTCCCATCCTTCATGATCAAGGAGTCATTCTACAAGGTAAGGGAATCCTTAATTTTCTTCTTTAAGTCTACACTTCTTTTATGTTAGCTATTTGAAATTCCTTTCTCATATGTTGGGGTTTGATTTTATTCATTCTTCTTACTATCCTTTTGATTTAAATATGATGAAATACCCTTTTCTTCTCATCATTTTATTTTATAAAATTTTAAGTGACGCCATTAGGCTGCCGAATTTTAATAAGGGATCTCTTATCTTTTCTTTTATTTTTAAATTCACCTCTTTTATTTTTCTCTCCTCACCTCCTCTATCGAAATGATCATGATAACTAAAGTAACATATATATACTTTATTTTTGCCTTGTGAAGGGAAGAACCATCATAAATATTCTTCCTCTCTCCCTTTTATTTTTATAAAAGAAATCAACGTCCACGAGGATCCAATTTATATCCTTCGTGGATGACGAAGTTTCGTTATTCAATTTATTCTTCATTAATGGCCATTAAACCATATTTATGGTTAAACCAGACTATATTATATGTATTATAACATATTTAATATTCAATAACCATAATATGTACATATAATTAAGTTATATGACAAAACTAGTTCATAATAATCCACATCCCGCCAAATAATCAAAGTGGTTATCATCTAATGATTCATCCTCATTCAATATAACCAAATGATATAAATGAACATTATCAATAGATTATGTTCATAAATTATATATAATTCCAATCCTGTAGATTTATAACCATTCCACATGAACTCCATGACTTAAAAACAAGTGAAGTGAATATGAAAATAGAGAAAATGAACACCCTGAAACAACTAAATTCAATATAATAACTTAGAAATAAGAATATAAATAAACTAAAAAGAATTTTGATAAAATAAATAAATTTCTAATAGGTTTTTATTAACGTTATTAATTAGTATAATTTCATATTCCATGATCTTAAGTTTGAGAGAAGAACATGTTCAGAGTTAATGTAATGGTTTTTCCACCCGAACTTCCATTATCATTTGGGATACATTTATTCTCTATTTAACTCGGTGTAATTCTTAAGTATTGTTATTTACTCATAATATTTTATGTTTTAGTAACATATATATGTTTAAAAACCAAAATTATTCCTTATTTTATGGATAGTTACACATTTTAAAAGGAATTTTCAAAAATGGATCAAAAATACACGCCTGATTCAATGGAATTTCTCAAATTCTTACCAATTTCCAATGGCACTCTATAATGTCTTTTTGGAAACCAGTATCATTATAAAATCACTCATTTTATTATGAAAAGACTATATTACTTCACTTCTTGTTTTATACAAAGTTTTTTTCAAAAGAACTCTTCTTTTCAAACAAAAGTGTATTTCTCTCCAGAAATGCTTAATGATTTTATAAGAGTGTTTTCATCAAATTCAACACTCTTGTTGATTCCATGGTATCATTAGGTTGAATAATTTATGAATTAATCTACCATTTTTGATTTAATTGTTTATGACTAACTATATTTTTTATGATCTATCTTAAAACCATTCACCATATTATTCTGAATGTTTAGTGTTTTATGTTTTATGATTGGGGAAAGATAAATACATTTCATATGATAGATTCAATATGAATATATATGTTGTTTAGGTTAATCCCCTATCACACGAGGTATGATTTGAGATTATTATGTGATGGGTGGGGCCCTCTATATCCCCTATATGCATCAGTAGGTCTCATGAGACAAACTATGGTCTTGGCACAAGGCCTTGACAAAATGATTATTTAATGGTCCTAGCACGAGGCTTAGACTTTATGGTTATGATTTATAGCATATACACATCCCTCATTATGATTCTGGTATTTGAATATCATGTGGCTATTGGACTAGTAGAATAACCATGATAATGTTTTATTATGGCATTATTTATTCATCTCATATTTCTGCCATAATTTGTTCAAGTTCATTATTATAGGCATGTGTTTTCAATTTTTCGCCTTGTCTAATGTTTATATTAACTTTCGCTGTATTGCATACTCTTATTGATCATTTGAGATCAACCCTTTCTTATGTTTCATTTTCTCAGGATATGCAGAATTAATTTATGAATGATGTGCAATCATAATCTAAGATACATGATGTTTCTAGTGTAATATAATAGTGTTTTGATTACCTTCATGTTGTAATGATAAGATTATGTATGTAACTTGTTTCTAGTAATACTAAACTACTCAATCTTTTTTTATTTGTATTCCTTGTATGTACGCCAGTTTTATCAAATAAGGAACCAGCTCTGGGAAACTGGGGTTGGGTCCTTGCATCTTAGATGATTTACCACTCCACTATTATGAGGATCACGTGACCATGTCAGGGTCACACGATCTTGAGACATGTGACTGTTTGAGAGATTGCGTGAAGTCATGTGGGATTATGAAGCCTATGATATTTTTCATGAGCTATGAGATTTTTTATTTCTTCAAGAGATCATGAATCCCATTTTATTCATGTGATAAACATGAGGGTACAAGATTTATGTATTTTGTTTGGCATGATTTTCATTTGTATGACCTATCCCCATTGCTTTTGTGAAGACGGAATAGACCACTTTTCAAAACATACTTAGAAGATTATAACTAGAGGGATATTATTTTTTTGGAATCATAATTATAACCTTGGTATCATGTGTGTTCTTATAATTATATCCTGAAAAAGATTCTCCCATTTGAGCCCTATAATTATCCTATACCAATCAAGATTCCTCTATATGGGTCTGCCTAATTGATAATTATTCCATCCATTCTATGGACAAAAATCTCCCATATTTCTATCTATAAACATCCCTACATTTTATTCAGAAAAAAATTTATAAAGAAATTCAACAGGTCAAAGAATGGTCTAATGAGATATTATATATGCTAGTGAACACCACATAGTCAAGATGGCTATGATTTCACCCACTGTCCATAATTTAATGTTACGTTGGCATATTTTTCCTTTACTTAAATAAATAGTCTTATGAATGGAGTTATAAATGGGAACTTCATCATTGTGGATGAATTTTTTATAAATGGGAATTTATATTCTATATTAGGCCATGCTTCTTGGAATTTTCCCATTATTTACATGCTTTCCATCTATTTAAAGTATTATGGTTTTCCCAATTCAACATTCAACGTCAGTATGATCATCTCGAAAAGCAAGTCAACAATTGGTTTCTTTTCAGCCACACATTCTGTATTTCTCACATAGAAGAAGGAATTATACTCAATGATATCTATCATTTGTGTGGGATATCCCCCTTGGGGAAATGTTCAATTATTTACTCCATACCGTAGATGTTTTGGAAGACCCCACACAAACTCCAATCTTATTGAGGGACATGTACAACCTTGTGAAGAATAAGTTAATAAAAGATTTTATTGTTCACTCACTCATATATTTTTAATGTTGGATCAATGTATTAATTTATCATCATGGAGCTAATCCAACCACTATGCACTCTAACCGATTCCACTATTAACAGGTTCATGACATCGTCTATTTATATTGGGATACCTTGGAAGCCGGAGATCAAGAATCATGGGGATATTGGGTGATGATGGAGATATCTATGAGCCTTAGTCTAATATGCTTCCAAGATATGATACTTAATGACTAAGTTTTCTTATATGGGGATTCACAAATAATAATTAGGGTCAAAATACTAGTGATGTAAGCATGGATAGTTGTGGGACATCCTCTCGATATAGAGGTGTTGGTTTTTGTCTAACATTGTCATCTCATTGTCCGCAAACTTAAAAGATCATCCCTTATAGGATAAGTGATCATTATAATTCTTATTTGTATGGATAGTGGATCATTTCCACTACTACGGATTCAACAACACAACTAGAGTCCATGGAACATTTGTTAACCATTGGTTTGTGGACATTTCTGAGGTTTAGGCTATTCCATTTGGACATGGGGAGGTTTTTAATATGGTGATATAATATGATATATTTTCTCTAATTCCTTATCCCGAAACAACTGGGCACATTATTTACACCAACTCCAATACCCTTGAGGAAAGGTCATATTGGATCTTCCTTTGGGATTGAGTTCTAGCGGGAATGATGGATAAGCTAATAATTTACTAGCCACATACTCAATAATGGATAAATATCGGGTTTGGATGCATTATAATGGTATCCCCTCTCCCTTTATATGGAATGTGGGGAGAGGGACTTCATGGTATCATTTTAGAATTTTCTTTGATGTTGGCCCACGATGATGAAAATGCTGAGAGTATTGAGCCAACTACTAGAACTCCTGATTTTTTGTCACCTGATTATTCTCAGGATTTGATGATGTCATACATAGATGGCATTCCTAATGGGTTATTAAATCAAGTAAACATTCCATTTGCTTCACCAAAACAATCATTTTAGTAAAAATGTAGATTATTTAAGGCTTTAGTGAGTCATTGAGGAAGCACTCCCATCATTTTGATGATTATCCCATTAGAATGTTAGAATTTTTTGAGAAAGTTAACTCTTCAGTATAAAAACATTCAATGTTCTTACTGATGTAAGTGCATACAAGGATTTCATTCTGGTATACTCATTTTCTTGACCGTATATTACTGAATTTGGAATACCCACTTCATAAGCCATAGAAGCTCAGAAAAGGTGCTGGCTCATCAAGAATTAAATTCATACCCTATACATTGATACTCATTTGGTAATGTTCTATGACTAAGAGGGATATATTTACAAGCTATATAAAAATTGTTACATGGTGGCATTGAACTTCAATTATTATATGAAATTATTTTATAAATCATACTAACAAGGAAATAATTGGCTACTGGTTATATGGATTGCATGAAAAAAATGACTGTGCATCCTTGGCCAACTTGATGAAGGAATCTTTACCAATAATGGAATAGATCCACCATTTTATATTTATTTTCAATCCTGAATGGCTGATAGAGCTTATATTTTCCACATTATTTGTATGGATTTCACTTTTTTTAATCATACAATGGTATTAATTTTATATTATATGAATTATATTTAGGTTTTTGTGTTATTTAGAACCTAAATGAAAAAAGGCCTAATTATGCAATTTTAATAGATTGTTATCACATGGGTATTTTGGTCATTTATCAAAAAATATATTTCCAAATTTTGTGAGTAGAATTTTTTAGAATCTTTATTTTATATCCTTCAGTTTTGTCTTCTGGACCATGTTATGAATTGATCATATAAAGGACGTAAAAATCAATGAAGTTAAAGATATTTCTGGCCGGACATCATGGATCCCACCTACGTAACTAAACCAAAATTCTCTCTACAAAACATAAAATGAGGTGATTCCACTGGTATATGAAAGAGGGATCAGGGTGGCATACATAATTGAAATTCCATGTAGGTTTGAATCCATTAAGGCAGCCATGGGATGACATATTTTTAAGTCAAGCTACATGGATCCTTTGTCCAGAAACAGAAACCGCCAATGAAAAAATCTTAACTTCTACAACCAGTGGCCACTTGAGCTGAAATTTTAAGGCTGAACAATAACCTCATTAATGAAAAAACATCATGAAGGGGTCCAGGTGTGATTAGGAAAATTAATCGGTCATCAACGCAAAAACATATAGAGCACAGAAATCTTCCTATAAAAGGATAGGAGTTCCTACCTATCAAATATTTCCAATCCTTCCCAACACCATCCTGGGCACCAAGGAGAGGATGCCAAGGGTCCATATAGGATTTTTTATTTTTTTTTATTTTTAGTTTTCATTTCCATTGAAATGCATTAAACTTTTTTATATTAAAGTGTTCCCCTTTATTCTACCCCCCTTTTCTCTTCCAACTCTAATTCTCATTATCTCTCTTCCATATTTCTATCGTGATCTCTATGAACTTCGCTATAGAAAGTGACTTATTCGAGGCTTGTACCCAGGGTAGGTATCATGGTGTTATTCATTATTATGCTTCAATTAAAAAAATTATTCTATTTGTGATGGAGGGAGAAATATTGCACGAGTACGGTGGTCATCCACCATGAAACTATTTCCAAATCCATTTCTTTTCCATACTACACCATTTTCCCTGCCTTCTCTTAGGTAAACCCTTTATACGGTGGAGTTGGGGTTTTCATAAGGGATGAAATTAAATATAGTTTAGCTAGGTCGTTTTTGTATAAAAGTTTTGGTTGAGGTTTTATCCCAATTGATTATTGGAGGAGGTATGGTTTGGTGTGACATACGCATGGTAAAATCACACACTCTTTAAAATAAAGAAAAGTAATTCATTAATGACATTTCCTAAAATAAATTATCAAATTGAATTTAAATAATAAATAAATAATTAATTATTACATGTTATCCAACCCTAAGACCAAGACCTTTCTTCTCTGATTTCATTCTGTTTGCATCTAGATTTAAATTATGCATGTCATTATTTTAATTGCATGTTTTCCAAAACTGTCAAAAATATTGTTTTCAATAATTAATAAAAAACAAAAAATAATTAGATTATGGGAATTAGATATAGTGATTGAACCGACTGCAAATCTCTTCAAATGAGATGACCCTGGTTAGCCACTGTGCTACATTGCAAAAATAATTTTTTTTGCCACACCCAATGAATGGTGTGCACCAAAACTGGCACCATTTCCAGGGAGCTAAGTTGTTATTTCAATCATTTTTTCAAAATTCACATATTTTAAATTTTTTTAAATTTTTTTCATTCATAAAAAAATCTACAAAATTGTTTTTCCATGATGCTTTAAAATTAAAATTTATTTCCATGGAAAGATTACTCGTACATGCAATATGAAGAACTAGAAATTGATTACAATGATCTAAATGACAGAGTGGATATGATAATCAATACTCTAGATTCCTTGGGGATAAAAATTGAATGAAAATCTGACTATGTTCATACATTGATGGAAAAATCTGACTTTGAGCCGATGAAATAAGCTAAGATAGTGGTGGAATAAATTTCACCACTCCCCATTGAAGAACCAGAGGAGGCAAATGCAGAGGTACATGAATATTCATTCATCCTCACCCAACCAATTATACCGTAGATAGATGAAAAAGAAGATTAATTCCCTGCTAAGCTACATATTAGAGAACAACAGGAATTGGATGAATTCTAGAATGAATATGAGGAACTGCTTGATCTCCCCAACACTTTAAATGAACAAGAGACAACACCACTAATAGAATACGCCACTCAAGTGGTGGAATTTGAGGTCAATATGGAGGATCCTGACAACCTACATCCATTTAGTGAATATCAACTTCAATAGGAATTCTACACTTAGGAAAAGATTAAATCTGATCTTACTCTTAGGTATGATACAATTTTGAACTCCAACCCTTTTGATTTTAATGAAACTAATTTGAGTATCCCCTCTAATAGTTTTGAATTTTCATGATAGGATGACTCTTTTTATTCCTTGGAGGATGATGAGAAAGAAGAATATCCACCTATTGAGGAACACTAGGAGCTCGCAAAAGAAATTGAATATTCTTTTGAGGGAATACTGGAAGGAGATGGAGATGTTGCAAAATTAGAAACTAAGAAGAAGGAGGCTCTGTACTTCATCCTACCCCCTCCATTCAAGCCGTACCACATTGAGAAGGGGGCATATTTTGAATACTCTATCCATGGAGTCCTCCTAAAAAAGAAAATTATATGGATGTTGGGAAAAGCCATATGTGGTGGTTCATGTCAGAGAAGATCCACCCACCATCAGATTATGGATAATAGTTGGTACTGCCCTCTAGAGGAAGTAAATATTTACGGCCCACCTGGGGGATCATACCAATATTTAACATTAAATTCTTTTTATATATCAAATTATTTTTTATATTATTACAACATAAGACCGAATCCTCATATTTTTGAACTTTAATGACATGATCCTTGTTCTTAAGTGGGTAATACATTTTTTAGGTTCATATAAGGGAAATGGAATCCTCAAATAAAGGAAGAAGATTGTATATTTATTTCAAAATGATGTTTAATTTCAATTCTTAATATTTTAAACATATTAAATATTTTGGTCCAAAACGTGTTTTGATCTTTAAAGACAAAATTTAATGTTTACCCTTGAATTATTGGTTTACATGAATTATCAAGGAGACCTTAGTTTCATAGGAACCATGTGATACCATGTTTTTTTATTTCAATGTTAATGAGATTGAATGTGTAAAATGGAAAATTGTATATTTAAAATGAATCATAGATATTGAAATGATGACTCATGATTTTAGGGAATTAGTTCATTTATGTAAATAAAATTTCCCTACCATTTTCAGTCTTTGAACATATAAAATTCATGTGAGTAGATTTTTAATTATTAATCATGCCATGAGTGATTGTCTAATATCATATGTCTCATTCCTGAGAGTATTTCTTGACTATGTACTTCCTATTAATTCTTGAGCATATTTCTTGAGTGGTATTGGGATATGTCACCAACCAGAATTTTCATTTGACCATGTCAAAGAAATTACTAATCAAAAAAATATTTAAAATCATTGTGTCATTTCTGAAAATCATTTATCCTTAATGAAAAGATTTATATAAACAATTATTTAATCCCATAGAGACCATAAATTAACTTTATAGGCACTAACCATGTCTCACACAATTTTTTTCCATTCCTACCCTACTCTTGGAATTTTCATGATATATTAAAAATGAAGTGTGGGGGTGAAGGGAATCATGGTGAAAGGGATTTCATACATTATAAAGAAAACGTGTGGGTGTTATAATGTGGGAATTGTAAAAGTTTGTGGAATCATTCATTGTAAATAATTTTTTCCCGCATGAATTATAAAAAAATAAAAAAATGACAGAAAGTACCAAAAAAAGATAAAAATGGGTTGTGATTTGGGAAAAGAAAAAATTTCCATTTTCCATACTAATGGTCCTCTTTTTGTTTGTGGTAAGGTTATATATGTGATTTTTGATCTAATCAAAACTTCCAAAAAAACAATATTTAAAAAAAATCAAGAGGGTGCATTAATCATTCAATATGATTAACTTTGATCATGAGATTAATTTATGTTTTGCGGGAAGAGGGTGTTGATACTTTTAAGAGGATAATTTCATTACCCTTTTTGATATCATTAATAATACCTAAGAGATAAGCTGCCTCCGTGAGACATGATTTTTAAAACATCGAATCCTACCATCGTTAGGCCTTATAGTTATTTGATCTTTTATTGAAAATTCCTAATGATTTTTTATGACTTTTGTCTTTATAATGTGGGGAAAGTAATAATTTTACATGATTATGGATAAGGTGTAAGTTCTCATTATATGATCATAAATCTAAACCAATTTTATCCTTAGAGATTAGAGACAAAATTCAAAGGTGAGGTAAATCATGATGTGGAATGTTTAATAATAATTAATTGAGAAGATTGAATGAATGAAAGAAAATGTTCAGTCATTTTTTTAAAGGGGAAAAGTAAAAAACAATAATTAATTGTTTCTTTGAAAAATATGAAATTAAATTGATATTTTATGTGTATTTTTGAATGTTTTATTTTACATTGAAAGTTGTTAATTTTTTTTACTTTGGAAATGGAATATTGGTAACATTGACGCCCTCTGAATTCCATGTTGAGATTTTATTCTTAAGGAAAAGCACATTTTAGGTGGGGGGAAATTGATAGAGATAATATTTTCCACATTTTTTGTATGAATTTAAATTGTTTTTATCATCATATGTTATTAATTTGAGCTTATACGAATCATATTTAGCTTTTATTTTTGATCCTCAATTCAAAAAATGGCTTAATTCTGCAATTTTAACAGATTGTTATCACATGGGTATTTTGGTCATTTATCATAAAATATAATTAAAAATTTTTTGATTAAAATTTTTCTAGAATTCTTATTTTATGTCATTAATTATTGTATTATGAACCAAGGGCTAAATCGATCATATACTAGCAATACAAAATCAATGATGTTGAAGAGGTTTTCGTGCCGACAGCATGGACCCCACCTCTGTAACGGAAGAGAAATTAATTTTACACAACTCAAAATGTTGTGATTACACTTTGGGTTGAAGTATTTCTCAATATGGAGTTTAAAATCAATTAATGCATCCATTGGACGACATATTTTGAAAGAAAGCTATCTGGATCTTTCATCAAGAAACAGAAACCGCCAATGAAAAATTCATAACTCCAATAACCAGTGGCCCCATGAGATGAAATTTATAGGGTGAATGGAAAACACATTAATGAAAAAATTACATGATGGGGTCCATTTGTTTTTAGGCCTATTAATGGGTCAACAACACGATAAATTGTGGAGGACAGAAATTTGCCTATAAAAGGAGAGGAGCTCCTACCTCTCAAATCATTCCAATCCATCCCAACACCATCCGGGGAACCAAACAGAGGAGGCCAATGGGACATTTAAGATTTTTAATTATTTATTTTTATTTTTAGTTTTCATTTACATTGTAATTAATTGATATTTTTTTATATTAAAGTGTTTCCCTTTATTCTTCCACCCCTTTTCTATTCCTACTCTAATTCTTATTCTCTCTCTTCCATAATTCCATCATGATATCTATTTAGTTCACTATGAAAATTGAATAACTTTATAATTGGACTCGGGGAGTTTCACAGTGTTCTTAATTATTTCAGTTCAATGGAAAATGTTTTTATTCTATTTGTGATGGTGGCAGAAATATTACACTGGTGTGGCGATCGTCCACCACAACACTATTTACAAATCCATTCCATTTCCTTTATTCATCATTTTCCACCCCTTATCATAGGAAAAAAATTCATACATTGGATTTGGGGATTCTATAAGAGATTAAATGGAATTAGGTGGAGTATGATATTTTTTGGATAACATTCTTGGTTGAGGTGTTATCCTAATTGATTATTGGAGGAGGTCTGGTTTGGTGTGCCAGACGCATGCTAAAATCACAAACTCCTTCAATTAAATGAAATTATTTCATTAATGAGGTTTAATAAAATTTATTATCAAAATTAATTTAAATAATAAATAAATAATGAATGAACATGTGTCATCCAACCCTAGGACCAACACATTTCTTCCCTAATTTCATTCTGTTTGCTTCTAGATTTAAATTCTGCATGTTAATATTTTAATTGCATGTTTTCCAAAACCATAAAAAACATTTCTATAAATATTTATTAAAAAAATTAAAAAAATAGATTAGATTAATTTGAATTATTTATTATACCGACTACAATTATCCTCATGTGAGATGATCCTGGTTAGCCACTCTGCTGAATTAGAAAAACAAATTTTCTTTTTCCATGACCTGTGACACGTGTGTTTCAAAACTAGCACTGTTTATAGGGAGGTAAGTAGTTATTTATATCACTTTTTAAAAATTCACATTTTTGTGAATATTTTATTTTTTTCATTCTTAAAAAAAATCTGGAAAAAATTCTTTTTCCATGATGTATTAAATTTTAAATTTTTTATGCCTCTGTGGATTACTCAGAGGTGCAATATGAAGAACCAGAAGTCGGTTTAAATGATCTGAATGACCAAGTGGATATGATAAGAAATACTCTAGATGAATTGGGGATAAAAATGTAAAGAGAATTTGACTATTTTCATATATTGATGGAGCAACCCGACTTTGTGCAAGAGATAGAATATGAGATTGCAGTGGAAGAAATTTCACCACTCATCATTGAAGAACTAGAGTAGGTAAATGTAGAGACACTTGAAAAATCATTCATCCTCACTCAACCAATTATATCTGAGATAGATGAAAAATAACATGATTTTCCTACTAAGCTACATGTGGGAGATCAACTGGAATTGGATGAATTCTTGAATTAATGTGAGGAACTGCTTGATCTCCCCAACCCTTGAAAAGAACAAGAGCCAAAAATACTAAATGAAGACACCACCCATGTGGTGGAATTTAAGGTCAAGATGGAGGAGCCTGACTACCTTCCTACATCCAGTGAATATCAACTCCAAGGGGCATTATTTACTGAGGAAAATATTCAATCCGAACCTAATCAAGGAGATGATACACTCTTGAACTAAAGCTCAATTGATTTTATTGAAACTAAATTTAGTATCACCCCTAGTAGTTTTGAATTTTTTGATTCCGATGACTATTATTATGTCTCATAGGATGACAAGAAAGAAAATATTCACCTGTTGAGGAACAGTTGGAGCTCCCAAAAGACATTGAATATTCTTTTGATGAAATACTAGAAGGAGAGGGAGATGTTCTAAAAGTAGAAACTAAGAAGGAGGAGGCTTCGTACTTCATCCAACCCCCTCATTCAAGTCTTACCACATTGAGAGGGGGGTTTATTTTGTGTACTATATCAATGGATTCCTAATCAAAATGAAAACAAATGTGGATGTTGGGAAAAGCCACATGTGTTGGTTCAAGTCAAAGAAGATCCACCCACCATCAGATTATGGATAACAGTTGGTACTGCCCTCTAGAGGCAGTAAAGAATTAGGGCCCAATTTTGGGATCATACCAAGATTTATCTTTACATGCTTTTTATATTTCGAATATTTTTTTAGAGTAGTCAAGCATACGACTGAGTCCTCCTTAAATTTTTTATATTTAATTACCTAATCCTTCTTCTTAAGTGAGTAATTCATTTTTTGTAGGTTTATATCTGGGAAAAGGAATCCTTAAATAAAGTAAGAGGATGAAGAATTATTTCAAAAGGGAGTTCATTATTAATGTAAAATCTTTTAAACTTCTCACATTTTTTGTTCCAAAAAAATGTTTTGATCTTTAAAGATAAAATTGCATGTCCACACTTGAATTATTTCTTTACATGAATTAACTAGGAGACCTGAGTTTCTTAGGAACCCTATAATGGCATGTTTTTTATTTCATTGTTAATGAAATTGAATGAGTAAAATGTAAAATTTCATGTTTAAAATGAAACATAGATATTGAAATGATGACTCATTATTTAAGGTAATTAGTTGATTTATGTAAATTGAATTTCCCAACAATTTTTTATAATTTGAATTTCTAAAATTCATGTGAATTAATTTTTTATTATTACTCATGCCATGAGTGATTGTCTAATATAATATTTCTTATTTATGAGAGGATTTATTGACTAATTACTTTATATTTATTCCTGAGCATATTTAATGGGTGATCTTGGGACATGTCACCAACAAGAACATGCATTTCAACTTGTCAAAGCTATGATTTTACAAAATCACATTTAAAATTATTGAGGCATTTTTGAAAATCTCTTATCCTTAATGAAAAAATTTACATAAATACTTATTTTAGCCTATAGAGGCCATGAATGAACTTTATAAGAATGAAACATGTTTCAATCCATTTTTATCCATTCCTACTCTACTCTTGGTATTTTCATGATATTTTAAAAATGAAGTGTGAGGGTGAATGAAATCATGTTGAAAGGGATGTTAAACATTATAGGGAAAAAATGCGGGGGTGATAATGTGGGAATTGTAAATTTTTGTGTAACCATTCATTTTACACCCCTCTCCAATTTCAAAATTAATAATTAAAATACAAAAAAAATATCCAAACAAATTTTGAAAAATGGGTTCTGATTTGGGAAATCCCAAAATAACCATTTTCAAGACTGGCAGTCCACTTTTAGTATGTGGTTATGTGATAAATGTGTGGTTTATCTAATTATATCATTCAAAAAAATAAAAAATTTAAAAAAATATGAAGAGTCTACATTAATAATTAATTATGCTTAACATTGATCATGAGCTTTGAGTTTTGGGGGAATTGGGAGTTGATAAATTGAAGAGGATATTTTTATTACAATTTTTGATATCATGAATTGTACATAAGAGATAAACCTCCTCCTTGAGCCTTAAATTTAAAAACATCAAATCCTACGAACCTTAAGCCTCAGATTTATTTGAACCTTTATTGGAAAGTCATCATGATTTTATGTGCCTTTTTTCTTTACAATGTGGAGAAAGTACTTCTTTTACAAGGTTATGGATAAGGTTCATTTTCTCGTGATATGAACATTACTCTACATGAATTTTATCCTGAGAGATGAGAGTCAAAATTCAAAGGTGAGGTAAATCAAGATGTGACATGTTAAATAATAATGAATTGGGATGCTTGAATGAATGAAAGAAAAAGTTCAATATTTTTTCAAAGGGGAAAAGTAAAATTAATAAATTAAATGATTATTTGAAAAATGGGAAATTAAATTGATATTTTATATGGAATTTGGAATGTATGATTTAACATTGAAAATTTTTAAATTTTATTATTTTGGCAGTTGAATAATGCTAACATTTACATCCTCTTAATTCCATGTTGAGAGTTTATGCTTGAGGACAAGAACAATTTATGTATGGGAGAATTTATAGAGCTAATATTTTCCACATTTTTTTGTAATAATTTTAATTGTTTTAATCATCCTAAGTTATTAACTTGAGATTATATGAATTTTATTTATGTTTTTTTGTTATTTTGAGCCTAAATACAAAAATGGCATAATTCTGCAATTTTAACAGATTGTTATCACTGGGGTATTTGATTCATTTCATAAAAAATATATTTCAAAATTTTTGGATTCTAATTTTTTTAGAATACATATTTTATGTCCTGCATTTTTTTCTAGACCAAGGGCTGAATCGATCATATAGAGGCTGTAAAAAATCAATGAAGTTAAATATTTTTCTTGGCGGACAGGGTGGACCACACCTCCATAACAGAAGCACAATTCGATACAGACTCCAAATGCAGTAATTCCAATTGGAGATAAAAGGGAACTCAAATTGGGGTTAACCAATTAATTTTCAGGAAGTTTTGTATATATTAAGGTATCCATTGAATGAAATTTGTTTAAAGTAAGCTGCATGGATCATTCATCCAGAAACAAAAAATGCTACTGATAAAACTCATAACCCCTGCAACGAGTGGCCATATGAGCTGAAATTGGGAGGATAAATAGATAAAAAATTAATGAACAGTTGTAATGAAGGGTTCCATGCGTTATTAGGCAAATTAATAGGTAAATAACAGGAAATCCTGTGGAGAATAGAAATATGCCTATAAAAGGAGTGGATCTCCTACCTCTCAAATAATTCCAATCCTTCCCAACAAAATCCAGGGATCCAAAGAGAGGAGGCCAAGGGTCCATTTAGGTTTTTTATTTTTTTTCTTTTTTCTTTTAGTTTTTAGTTCTATTGTAATGAATTAATATTTTTTATATTAATGTGTTCCCCTTTCTTCTTCCACCCCTTTTTCCTTCCAACTATAATTCTCATTCTCTTTCTTCCATCTTTCCATCGTGATCTCTATGAATTTCGCTATGGAAAGTGGCTTACTTGAGGCTTGGAATTGGGGGAGGTTTCACAATGTTATTCATTACTGTGCATCAATTCAAAATGATTTTATTCTATTTTTGGTAGAGGCGGAAATATTTCATGGGTGCGGTGGTTATCCACCACGACATGGTTTTCAAATACATTTATTTCCTTGATTAATCATTCTCCCTCCATTATCTTAAAAAAACCTTTCATATGGTGGAGTTGGGGTTTTCATAAGGGATGAAATGGAATATGGTGTGGTGTATCATGTACACCGGTGAACATTTTCATTCCTTTGAAAAACTGAGGATGTTACAGATATGTAACACCAGCTTCTATTTCTACTTTGATAGAACAATTGAAAATCTCCTCACACCTACTAAAGACTCTTATAGATAACTAACTTTTATGAAATGGTATTAAGCCACTGAATATTCAATCAACATTAGTTTTAGGTAAAATGATAAATCAAGAATCATACCTCGAAAGTCTTGTAAAATTTTCCTTCTATGTACCAATGGATTCATCATACTTTTTCATAAGCCCTATGAACTCCTTTTACATCATTGTTCTATGAATTTGAGGAATGCACTTATTAAAAAATATGTTCTTGAACTCTTCCCATTATAGGGAATCAATTTCTTCTTTCTAGATCATATTCATGATTAGATTCTTCCACTAGACAGCTTCACCTTCTAAATTATAAACAACCAAAATGACTTTTTCATGTTCCGAACAATGAAGGATAGAAAATTTATTTTCAATTTTACTAATCCATTGTTTTGCAACAAGAGGACCGGAAGACCCACTAAATATTGGTGTATTTTTCCTCATAAAGGACTCAACAATTTATTTTTCCCTTCTATTATCATTTATAAGTCTAGAATATTCATAGCTTGTGTGGGTATATAAATAAGGTATTTTATTCAAGCTCCAATAACAATTGTTTGTTTATGAGGACATTAATTTCTTATCCCAGTGAATTTATCATTAGCATAGTTCCATTAGGATGTGACCATTGTCTTAAACCAAAAAAGAACATGGTAGGAGGAAAAATAATACTAAGAAAATATAATATTAAAGGGGAAGTACATTCAATCTATAGTATCTTAGGTTCAATACTAGGTTAACAATGATCATTACTAAAATTCAAGGATTTTATCCTAGAGTTAGAATTAAACTTAGGGAAATACCTATACAAACCATTGAAATATATATAGGTACCTCAATAAAGATTTCACATTGTAGTTTCCAAAGGATGACTAACTTTTCCATTGATACCAATGTTAACAACCCAAGCATGATATGTATTAATATTACATATTTTTAGATGAATATTCATTAAATTTTACAAATTCCTGCTCAAGAGCCATAATAGTTATGTTCCCTTGGAAACATGGAATATATTCTCCAAACATGTGAATTATCATCAAAAACTCCCATAAATATCTTCCCTTTATTAATCATAATTAGAAGCATTATTTATAACCTGAGGAATGGAAACATAAGAAAGGGTGATCTCAAATACTCAGAATGGGTAAGAAAATAAAATATCAAAAATATCAGGAACATAAGAATTTAAAAATATGAACATAACCTTTTAATGTGATACCATAAATAACATATATCAAACTTTTGAGTCATAGAATAATTCTTGGTAGTTCATAAGTCATAAATCATGAATGAACATGAGCCACAAAGAAAAAACCATTAATATATATCATGGATTTTTTTTAAAAAATAATCATAGAAAATCATTTCCATATTATCCAAGGATCTTTTCCAATACCATTATAGTGGAAAATTTTCATTACTGAATAGGGTTTTTTTACTGTCCAACCCAATATTATTGAACTAAATTTAGTTGTCATTTCATCCCTGTCTTACTAAACCACAATTATATTATGTTTGAGCCATGTATATCTTGTGAGATATAAATATTTACCCAATTCATTGTAGGGAGATATATGTCCCACACATCACCTAATGAAAACAATATATATGTTTTCCACAAGAACATCATATAATTCATTATAGCATCACCCAATGAATAAAGTGGATTTCTAAACATATTTCCAACATAACATAATCCATTAATAACAAATGTATTTCATAAATCACACTCCATTAAAAACATAATCAAACATGAGAATAATAACTATGGTATACTTGAAAAAATGTCCCCAATCATATATTTAAAATAATATTGATAAAAATAGTTGAAATTAATTCTTGAGAAAAATATACTTTCATTATCAAAAATATTTTCTTTTTCATAGAAAAGACTAAAATTTTAAAAGGAAAAATTTTATTTAAAAATATCCTTGAAATTATTTAAGTTAATATTCATAGAAATTTGGTATTATTAAATCATAAAAATCCATTCATACCATATAAGTTAAAAAACATTCTTATCGAACTTTTTCAGGAAATTACAAAATGTACCTCATATGGAAAATGAATGAAGGATCCCTTCCAAACCATGTAGTAAAATTAAAAAATGGGTAAAAATTACATTAAATAACCATATGATAATATTAAATATTTTAGGAAAACATTTTTAGAAAATGTGGACATGGATGATAAATATACCCAGTAAATAATTACATATAATCAATCTCAGATAATAATGTGATTGTGGAATTGTCCCTTAACTTTTGTATGACTTCCTTTTTACATATAAAAAACTTTTATATAATGGTTTAAATAATTTCATTAACTTATTCTAGAACCATATTTATATTTATGATATCATATGTGTCATATTGACACTCGTTTAATAATATTTCATTAATACTCTTCCTTTAGTGTAAACTACTTTATTTTCTCTTTAATGTTTTGTCAAATATGTCCCAATTCAGGTAAATAGAAAATAGTTACATAATTTATAGAATTTTATTAAGGTAATTTATATATTATTTATTCATTATATACATTTATATAACCATGAATGAATGATGGACATGGATATGAATAACATCACTTAGTAGAGACGCATGGACATACATACACACGAGGAATGGTAACATTTTATTAATAGTAAAAATTATGGAGTTGGATGGTATATTTTTTGTTAAAGAAACAATATCATGTTATAATAATCATATGTAGATATTATTTCAATAATTATACCCAACCAAGTAATATGGTGGGGAAAAATAGATTACACCATATCATAGAGATGGTAAGATGTACGTAAATACGCATGATGATTGAATTATTCTATAGATGGATAGTAGGTGGAATATGGTTGTTATATAATTATAATAACATTTTAATGTATACAAGATACTTTATTTATTAATTTATAATGGAAAAAACTCATTAAAAGGAAGTGGAAGAAGAAATAATTTGAAGGAATCGGAAGAGAAGATTACCTCTTATTCGACGTGCTCCCTCTATACCTCAACTTAATGTCACTAGAGTTGGTGTTTTTAGAATTCCAGAACCAATGGAATGTAAATAAGGAAGTTTACAAGGGAGTTGGTAAAGGGATGTCCTAAATTTAATGCTTAATGTGAAATTAGGAGGTGATGGAGGAGGATCCCTTTTATAATTGAGGTGAGGGGAACTTTTGAAATCTCCCAAAAATTAATTTTTAATAAAATATATTCCCATTTAAAACCTAAAACATTTTTTAGTTTCCAAGAATTGATTAGATAAAGTTGTAATGTCATCAGAAAGATAAATATACATGTTTATATTTCATTTTAATGATTATAATTTCAATTATAACTTAGTTATTGTATTTTAATATTAATTAAGGTAACAAAATGTTCCATATTAAAATAGTTAAAATTTTAATTATTTGATGACAATTTTACCCTACATGAAAACTTTCAAAGATTTTATTACTACATAATAATTATTATATATTTTAAAAATGATTTATGTATTTTTAATAATTTAACAATACATAATTTCGATAAACATTCAATAGTGTCAAATTTGACATTATTTAATTTCTATATTTTTAAAAAATATAAAGATAAGATATTATCCCCAAACCAAATATTTTATTATATCAATAATAGCTCAAGGTTATTTATGAAATTAAATTTACATATTAATTAGCTGAAATTTTATTTATTTCAATATTTTTAATAACATTTATTTGATATTTTCCTTAATAAACAAATTACAACATCATTTTTGTGTAATTATTTAATAAACTTATTTGTTGAAAAAATTATAAATAAAATAATATGATGAATATAAATATACTATCAATAATAATAATATATTTAGTAAAATATATGTTGTGTTAAATCCATCATTAAAAAAGTTATACTTATTAAAACATGAATGTAATAAGTTTAACAACACATTAAATAAAATATTATATTTGTCATAATCTTTTATATAAGGATACAAATGGTCAATAAATCAATCCATAGATTTTTATTGAAGATATATACTCAAAAAATGTAATTTGGTCATGTGTTCGTATCAATTTGATGTTTATTATCATTTTAAAAAATTAATAAATTTTCATTAGTTAAATAATTCTGGTATCATCATTGTATAAGCCTTTAAGGTAATTATTTAATCTTTAAAAATCCTAAAAAAATTATGATTATATACATAATTTCATTATATTTATATAGACTATTTATTATCTATTTTATCTCATATTTATCACTATATTATAATTAATCTACTTATAAGAGATAAGAGGGAGAGAGTTGTCACTTTCATTATTTAAATAGTATATATATATATATATATCATTTATATGGAAAAAATAAATTATATTAGTAAATATTGATCGTTAAATTTTAAGGGTCAACTTTTATTCATCAAATATAATTCTTTAAGGTTTAAGGGTAATTTTATTGTCTATATCATATTATTTGTTACCTTAATTTACCAGATTTTAAATTTATCCTTGGTAAAAAATTACCAAAATTATTAATCATAAAATACAAAAAAAAGGAATATATTTACATAATTTTCTTCTAATGATTACATATAATGAATCTGTTTTTAAAAAAACTGTAACACATAAGTTTCATTAATAAAATTAACATTAATCCAATTTTTCAAATGAAAAACAAGTTTAAAACGTTAAATCATTTCAAAAGTATGAAATGTTTTAACATCAAAATTAAATGTAAAATTAATTCAAATAACATAAATCATTATTAATTATAAAAATATATTAAATATATACATTAAAACCATTCAACAATATAATTTAACAATTTAAATTATTTCATTGATTTTTTTTAAAATATATTTTACTTTTACTATTAATCAAAACTTGAATGTTATCAGAAAAAATATCAAAAAGTTAACCAAAGTAAATTTTTATATCCCTATTCCAAAAAAATTATATATTATTAAATGTAATATATAAAAGTGTCAAAAACTATATTTAAAATGGGTGCACTATTAAAAGGTGGAAAACACCATTTTTTAAAAAGTAATTCTTTTATCCCAAAAACCGATTCCGTTTATATCTAATGTCTATAAAAATATAAAATATGAATTGTAACAATTAAATTTATTATATATTAAATATAAATTTTAATCATAAATCTATCATGATTGAATTTATTATTTTATAAACTCACTTAAACTCATCCTTGAGTGAAATTAATTTTATGAAAATAACTAGAAATTGTTTGTAACAAAAACCAATCATAGTGTTTTATTTACTACAAGATAAACTGTTGTTTAATATTGAATAATATTATTTTTGTTCAGCATAAAACAAAAGACATCAAAGAAATTAAAAAATATATATCTCAAAAAAATCATTCGGTGTTACATTAATTAAAAATCATAGCTATGGATGGGGGATATGACCGCACAACACCCATTCCCCATATAGAAAACGACCAAGAATATTTAACTATTTATAGAAATTTTGGAGGTTAATGGATGAAGTTTTAATAAAATTGGAATGCATCAAATATCTAGCAGAATTCCACATAGTATTGTATCATGGTTTTCCAATAATAACCCAAGATCATATTTTGGTGGTAGATCCTGGTCAAAAAATGATGTGCAATATTGGTGCCTACATGAACTTAATCCATTTTCGAGGGAATGTCTCTTGTTACTATGAATCTAAGTAGGATTCCATTGAATCCAAGCTTATAGATGTATTTATTCACATTTGGACCATCCTATGGGGTGGTATTCACTGATTGAATCCAAATATGTTAATATCAGGATTATTCTTTCAATGTATATTCATGTTATAGATAATCGATTATATACTCCAACCATCAAGGAGTGGTTATTGGGTCATCATTATATGGGGAAGTTCCTACATGGTTGATTTCGTTTGTATTGAAGATAAATATTGATGATACAATTCTTCGGTGTGTGTTATAGAAGATTTATTTTTCCCGATCAAGGCCAACAATGATTGTGACTGAATTATACAGCGCCTCAACATGAGAATTATATGATTGATAAATATGAAGAAATGTGGGATCAAAAGTGAAATAAATAATTTTTCTCATTATGTTTCCACTGATAGGGGAAATTTCATTAATTGTTTTGGTATACTAACTATTGATATACTTTATCAAAATCCCCAAACCCCTTTTGATTTTTAGGATTTCTATCTACACCTGTAAGTGTAATTCTACACCAGTGATGAGGTATTTTTATTCTTCATTATTGTTCATGAAGACATTATATAGTGGGAAGGTATATGGAAAATATTTTTTTTGGTGAAAAAAATACTATCTCAGTTATAACCCATTTGAGTCTCTGGTTCTACATCATATTTCTGTAATAACTCTTGAAGGTTCCATAAAAATATTATCTCATATATCCTGGGTGTGTAATGGTCCTAAAATACATCCATATCTGTAAACATGGGGTTTAAATGTGTGATTTCTTGAGATGGATGTGCCTCACTAAAATTTTCCATGGAATTCCCTTTCATCAACATCTATGAATGAAAATGAATGTTTTATTGTTAAATAATGGTATCCCATTAGGACAAACATCTAGTCCGCATGGGGAATGTAATGATGTAATTGACTGTATCAATATGATGGACCGGGTGGAATTCATGATGCAACATGTATTGAAATATCTTTTTTACTACAAATATGAGTGTGATGTAGTTGTCCTCAAAATAAGAGTATCAGGACTCAGTACCACGAATTAATCAGATGACGTAATATAGGATGTTCTCACTCCCCATATCATTCTTCTATGTTAGGTGGGTTCCTAGTGAGCATTCCAATGTGGCCACATATAAGATGAGGGTATTTCTTTCCACTGATGACATTAGGGCTGGTGGGTGTATCAGGTACTACTTGTGACCCTTGAAGGATTCTTGGATGTAATCATCCCATTGGTTGAAAAATCCATTATTCGTTATCTTGGTTAATGAGAGAGAATTGATGGCTAATTTGGCTATAATGAAAAGACTATAAGTAATGTGACCTTAGATCCCCCTCAGTTCTTTGAGATTCTTGATGTGTGACTTTACTATAATAACACTATTTTTCTAAGGTTCAAACATTATTCCATAGTATTATACCAAAAATCCAACCAACATTCATAATGTTACCCCAAATGTGCATTTTAGTGGATTCATCTTCAGACTATACTGCCAAATATTGTTGAAGACTATTTGAAGATGTGTAAAGTGTTCACATAAATGTAAGGATTTGAGCACCATGTCATCTACGTCACATTAATCATTTCTTCCAAATATGGTCTGAAAAATATGATGCATGGTGCACTGATAGTTGGAGGTAGTGTTCTTTAATAAAATGAGAATGATCTAATAGAAAAACACCCAATATGGTGCTCAGAATGTAGTGGATTCCTCTTCGTTAGGGTCAATTTTCATTTGATTGTACCCTAAGTTCCAATTTATAATGGGAAGGGCATATATACCAGAATTTTCATCAATTAATAGTCATGTTATTGTAAATGGTAAGAATTCCTTTTTACAATCTCGATTAACGTGTTTAAAATAAATGAAAACCCAAATTTTTCCATTATTATTCTTTTTTATTAGGATGATGTTGGTGAGCAATATTGTGTATTTCACCTATCAAAAAAATTGTATTTGATTAATTTTTCATATTATTCCTATATATTGGTTTCACGAGAAGTGTACATCCTCCTAGCTACATGTTTGTAACCTTGATGGTCATTGGGTGAGGTGAGATTGTAACGACCCAAACTTTCATTAATGGAAATCCCTCTTGATATAATTAAATGTCTCTTTATGTAATATATTTATATAAAATGTCAACTTATTTGGTATTATTTATTTGTATATTTAAATACTGTTAAGAATTGTGATCGTTTCTAATATAGTCGTTGAACTGTAATTACATGACTAGTTTAAATATAGGGCTTTAACAAATCCAATTTACTCAAACAAAGGAAGAAATGGACTCATCCAGTAGACATGCCCCATACAAAGCCCATATGTCAGAGCTCAAAAAGGAGGTGACATCATTGGGCTTCAATCTTGACTAAGCCCCAGCCGTGCTTGAATATGTTAAGCTCAAGCGGGACCACCTACGAGAGAAATCGAAGTTGATAGAGATTACGACCTGAAAATTGTTATCCGAGCCACCCCAAGAGTATGTCACCATTGCACACCTTACTCTTCGGTCTTATGCAGGTGTTATAAGGGGTTATGTAACAATACCATTGCACTATTTTTATGTGTATTATTTTTGTATATAATAATGAATATACTTTAATTTTATAATTGTTACCTTGTAAATAGTTTTTAAAGCACAAATAGAATTCTTAGATAATGTTCAAATAATAAATATACTATTGATGAATTAATGGATTTTTTAATTAAATAATGTTATAATACAAAATAATAATTATTACTAAATTAATTTTTATTAAATATAAATGATCGTATAATTTTATGAATGCAGTTATATTTTTTATTAAGGATTGAAAGCCATTTTTTTTCAAAACCCATGAATTTTCGATAAATGACGGGTTTTATTTTAAATGTAAAAATTAACATATTTAGAAATTTATTTAGATAAAATGAATATTATTTCTATAATTATTAGGTCAAAATTATCAAATATTGCATTTTTCATAATTTTCTGAGACAGTAAATTTTTTTGGATAAAAATTAAATACCGTTTAAATATATAATGTCTTTATGACATCCTAATGACCCAATAGTGATGTAATAAAATACTATAAGCTTTATGTTCGTAAAATATATGTTTTAGTACAAAAATAAGGTTATTTTGGGTTTTTTTGACTTATTTTACTAAGCATTAATGGACCCTTCAAGACTTATTAATCATCTTGTCGTTTTAAATTGTTTTCCTTGGAAGTGTGAGTCACCTATACATAAGAATCCAC
Source organism: Viscum album (assembly GCA_963277665.1). Taxonomy (NCBI): domain Eukaryota; kingdom Viridiplantae; phylum Streptophyta; class Magnoliopsida; order Santalales; family Viscaceae; genus Viscum; species Viscum album. Next base: position 516,593,172 of record OY728164.1, on the reverse strand, counting down.
ATTATTTTAATATTTTAGGACTTTGGACATATAAAATATTTTTTTTCCACTTCCCTTCTACAAAAACCATGGGTAGAAACCGTGGTCTGGTTTGTGGTTTGGATTAGTTTAATGTGAGGTGTCCAAAACCAAAATAATAAAGAATTTCCTCAACTTTTTAATATAAACCCACCCAAGCTCCCACTTCCTCCTCACTCAAAGCCTTGGGAGTACATCCAACATCAACCATCCTTTCTCTAGAATCCTCCCAAGGTTACCCAAGCTCCCAATAAGCCTCTCACAAGAATCTCTCAAGACATTGGAAGCCACTTCCAAGTAAGTGTTTTTCTTCCATTCTCACTTTTTTCCAATTTTCATAAAGTTTTATCCCCTTTTAATTTCAATTATAAATTTTAGGGTATGATTTTTAACCTCTCCCATACTGCCCTATATATTTCTGAGTGATGGGATACTTCTTTCTCACTCATCAAATTCCTCCCATGTATACCCATTACTCTGCCGAAATTCCGAAAGGAATTTATCTCTCCTCTTTTACATTCAAGCTATTCTTTTGTATCATGACTCTAAATTACATTACAATTTATGGGATATTTATCTATATGACCCCATTATTTTCAATTTCATGTACATATGAGGAGACACCCCTTTCTCTCTCATCAACTATTTTTAAGAATTCCTACATCACACCGTTACGTTGCCGAAATTGTACAGATTTTCCAAGCCAATGTCATTGTGTATTGAATGCCATGCCCATTTCACTATCAAGGGTATTAAACATTATGAACATTTACTTATTGATTATAATGTTTCATGTTTTAATCCCACGTTCCTTTATCAGGTAACAAATGATTATGTTTCATGAATCCATGTTATATGACCCACGTGCCACACTTATGCACGAAATGAAATGTTTAAGAAGGCTGCCCCCTTATAGCACTCCAATGCATTTGGTGAATTATAGTGTCATGATACATCATGTGAAATGGGTATTTACTCATGCTAATTCAAGTTCAATGAGGTTTCACTCATGCTTCAATTGCAATGAGTATTTACTCATGCTCCATGTGCAATGAGCCTTGGCTCATGCTAATTCCCTGTCATGTTTTGTTGCCACATTTCCATGTTTTGATTATAATGATTTAACATTTATTTAGGTTCATGCTTCTCTTGTGCTCTATTGATATGCCTACTGTCTAACATGTATTTTATTCCTCATGTTATTCCATGATTATTCCCTTACCAGGCTTTATAACTCACCCTTTTCTTATGCATGTCCTCAGGTTATCCCAAGCAATGCTAAGTACGAGGTAATGTAGTGGTCATGTAATGGAATATTTCAATAATGATGTTGTATTTCATGGTTTATGTTATTCTGTAATGATCCTAATACATAAAGAAACTCGACCTCTTGATTTTCTATGTTGTATCAAGTGAATTTTATGTAATAAATTATGTTTAATTGTGTAATAAAAGATCATGGTTGTCATAGTTGGTATGAGAGGGTTGGTTTAGTTATTTTTGGAATTAAGAGTAGAAAACCCTAGTGAATCCTTAGAGAAAATACTATGTATAATAAAAACATCCCTAAGTTTCAGTGAGTATTGAGTAAGTGGTTTATCCAGAAAATACATCCCTGTCTGGATATGAGCTGGTAGAGGCCGCTCTGGGACAGATGTATCTTTGGGGTAAAACCCGAAAACACCACTTTGAGCTAGACTCAAAAGGTAACTGGTGAAGGAAAATAGGTCTTGCTTCACCCTTGGTTATGAAACTCCCGGGGGATATTCCTTGGTAAATTTACAAGATTAGTATGAACCATTATTAAGGGACAAAAAAATTTCCCTTATAATATATGTTAGAAAGTACAACATGGATAACATAGATAGAAGCCAATATATTCATATGTTAAGGAAATAAAAATTATATATAAGTCGTTAGTTTTGTCATGGGATTACCCTTTATGTGCTACCCCTAACCTTCCTTTTCTTCCAGCCAATCGCCGGTAATAGGATGACTTTGGATAACAACCGATGTGAAGATCAATGTGATGACTATACTAATGAGATGACCAATCAAATGGGTTTTGGAATCACGAACTTTTTCATGCTTCTCTCCTAGCTAACTCAAACATTAAATAGAAACATGGGTCAAGAGTAATGTTCAACCCCCCCTAAGAAAGAACAAGTAACTATCGAGAGCTTCAAGAGACAAAGGCCTCCTACTTTTAATTGATCATCCGATCCCTCAATCGATGAACAATGGATCAAATACATTGAAATGATATTCTCCATCCTTCAATGTGCTGAATAATAGATGGTTCTTCTAGCTTCTTATCATATGGAGGGTGAAGCTGATCAATGGCGGGTGTAGATCAAAAATACAATGCCTGAGGAGAAGATTGAGGAGATGGAATGGAAGGATTTTTAGAAGATGGTTTTCGATAAATATTTTTCGTGCACCCTCCAGATTAATATTGAAATGGATTTAATTTCCCTCAAACAAATAGATGAAGAATCTGTTAGAGTGTATGAGGAAAAAATTACAAGGCTTGCATGATACGCTTCTGGATTTGTCGTTACCCCCGAATACAAGGTTGACCGCTTCTTTGGTGGTATAAAACATATCCTGTAGAAAGCACTGGTGATCCACAACATCGACAGCTATGATGAAATTTTCAGATGTTCCCTCAAAGTAAAAATTGAGATCTGGGAATCTAAGCAGTATCATAAGGATAAGAATAGTATGGTGGACTTAAATGCTAGCAGTCCGATGGATAAATCCAATGGTGCTAAGAAGATCCAACACCCCACTTGCCAAAGGTGCGGAAAGAAGTATCCTTTAAATTTCCTGAAGGGGACATGGAAATTTTTTTGGTGAGGAAAATAAGGGAACCTAGCTGTTAACTGTCAGAAAGAAAGACTCACCACTACGATGGAGGAGAGGAACACTCCATTCGAACCTCAACGTGTGGTTCATTTCTAAAACATCAAGGAACCAGAGAATCTTGCAAATCAGTGCCCTAAGGCAATGGTTTTCGAAGGCAACCAACAACCTCCAAGGCATCAAGGGAGAGATTTGGCATCACTACTACCGAAGTAAACCCTGAAAACGAAGTTGTGACCAGTACAATAGTTATTCATTCAAGAATAGAGAACGTACTTTTTGATTTAGGTTCTACGCATTCTTTGATATCTCAAACGTTTAGTAGTACAATCCAAGTACCACCGCAAATCATGGAAGTGAAGATGTCGGTGAGTATAACAAATGGGTAAATCATTGCATCCCTTGAATATAACTCCTCCCCTGTCATAATATATGTATTTAACTTCCCGGAGAAACTCATCATACTCCCTCTGGTGAAATTTTATGAAAATCTTGTCATGGATTGGCTTTCCTTTTATAGAGCCAACATAAATTCCCATGAGAGGAAAATCACTCTCCATGGGGAGAATTAACCCTCGATTCTATACATGTTCAAGGAGGAAGATGAATATTCTTTAGCTCCATCATCTCAAGAGTGGATATTAATGCCCTATGAGCATGCGTATTGAGCTCAAATGATAGAGTCTAAGGATGCAACCATCCTAGAGGACATGCCTATTGTGGGGGAATTTGCTAAAGTGTTTCCCGAGTAATTGCCTGGTCTTCCTCCTATAAGAGATGTTGAATTCTCAATTGATCATATACCTATGGCATTGCCAATATCCAAGACTCCGTATAGAATAGCTTTTGTGGAGTTTGAGGAGATGAAGAAACAACTATATGAGAATCTGGATAAAGGGTTTATACGCCCATGTGCTTCACCATGGGGTGGACCAGTCCTCTTCATCAAGAAGAAGGATGGATCAATGGACCTTTTCATCAATTATTGTGAGCTCAACGAAATCACGATAAAGAAAAAGTATCCTCCCACACGAATTGATTACTTGTTCAATCAGCTGCATATAGCACAATAATTCTCCAAGGTGGATTTGCGGTCGGGATATTATCATGTAAGGGCGAAGAAGGAAGATATCCCCAAAACTTCATTTCGTAAAAGATACGGGAACTATGAATTCATAGTAATGACTTTTGAACTCACTAATTCTCCAGAAATATTCATTGACTTGATGAATAGAGTCTTTATAGATTACCTCAACAAATTTGTGGTAGTCATTATAGATGATATTATAATATACTCCAAAACCAAGGAGGATTATGAGGAGAATATGAGAACTTTACTGGAGACCTTGTGGAAGGAGATGTTCTTTGCAAAGTACAGAAAGTGTGAGTTTGGGTTGAATGAGGTCTCATTCATGTGCCATATCATCATAAGAAATGGGATATATGTGGATCCCTCCAAAAAAGATGCAATTGAGGGGTGGACGAGCCCAAAATCAGTAATAGATATCCATAACTTCTTGGGGTTAGCTGGATATTTTCGACGATTTTTGAGAAATTTCTCACGATTGTCCAACCCTCTTACTAAGCTAACGCGGAACGGAGTAATGTTTTCTTGCAGTGATGAATGCGAATAATGCTTCAAGGAGTTTAAAAGGAGGCTTATCAATGCACTCGTGCTCACTTTACCCACTAGTGTAGTAATTTTTGTGGTATTCAGTGATGCTTCGAAGAAGGTCCTGGGATGTGTGCTGATGCCAAATGAAAAATTCATTTCCTATGCTTCAAGGCAATTGAAAGTCCATGAACAGAATTATCCAACACATGACCTCATGTTGGCTGTAGTGATCTTCAATTTGAAAATTTGGCAGCATTATCTCATTGGGGAGAAGTGCTAAATATATAAAGACCACAAAATCCTCATGTATATAGTCACACAGAATGAGTTGAACATGATCCAATGAAAATGGTTAGAGATGATCGAAGACTATGACTACTCAATCCATTACCACCCGGGGAAAACGATGAAGGTGGCAGATGCCCTATGTGGAAAGGACCCAGCGATTCTATCATTGATGAGAATTGAAAAGGATCCAATCTTCGTAGATTTGATGAAGATAGATATGGGAATAATAAAGAAGGGAATATCATCAATCCTTTCAAAAATTATTTCTCAACCTTCACTTTTGGAAAGGATAAAGGATGCTCAAAAAGATGATGTGGGAATTCAGGAACGAGTGAAGGCTATCAAAAAATTGAAATATTTGGAGTTTAATGCTAAAGAATATGGAATTGTGAGATTTGGGAAAATACTATGTGTTCCATCAAGTCCAAAGCTGAAGATGGAACTTTTGGATGATGTACAAAGTTCAAATTTATCTATTACCCAGGAAACATAAAGATGTATCGAGATCTCCAAAAGCATTATTGGTGCGATAATATGAAGAAGGTGATCACTGAATATACATCAATGTGCTAGGTGTTCTAGCAAGTGAAAGAAGAGATGAAGATTCCTAAGGGGATGATGCAACCATTTCCCATACCAGAATGGAAATGGGAGAACATCACCACGGACTATGTCACCGGACAACCGAAGACATCCAAAGGCAAGAATGCAATCTGAGTTATTGTGGACCATCTTTCAAAATCTGCACACATTATTTCTATTCATGAAGATTTCTCATTGGATCAATTGGCACAAATACATATCAGAGAAGTGGTAAGGCTTCATGGGGTACCACTATCTATTATTTCCGATCGAGATCCAAGATTCACCTTTATGTTTTGGAAGAGTCTTCAAAATTCTATGAATACTGAACTGAACTTTAGTACGGCCTATCATCCTCAAACAGATGGACAATCTGAGCGGACTATTCAAACACTTGAGGACATGTTGGGAGCATGTTCAATGGACTTTAAAGGAGAATGAGATCAACAACTTCTTCTGGTTGTGTTCTTTTATAATAACAATTTCCACTCGAGCATCGAAAAGGCATCATATGAATCCCTTTGTGGGAAAAGGTGTAGAACACTGACGTGTTGGGATGAGGTTGGTTAGAGTAATCAGCAATGACCAGAAATTGTTGAAGAAATGGTGGAGAAGGTGAAAACCATTCAGTAGTATATCAAGGCAGCCCACAGTCGACAAAAGAGTTATGAAAATAACCATCGATGAGACCTTGAGTTTAAAGTTGGAGACATGGTATTTCTATGCATATCTCTATGGAAGAAGGTCATGAGTTTTGGATAGAAGAGGAAGTTATGTCCAAGATACATCGGCTCCTTTGAGATTATTGATCGTGTCTGGGTTGTGTCCTGTTGACTAACACTTCCACCTACCATGGACAAAGTACATGGTTTCATTCATGTATCCCTCTTAAATAAGTACATAGTAGACCTTTAACATGTACAATCTTCAGGGGTGGTACAGTTAGAGGATGATATTTCTTATGAGGAGCAACCAGTGAAGATCTTAGATCGTAGGGAAAAAGTTCTATGAAATAAGACAATTCCCCTTGTCAAGGTGTTGTGGTGAAACCACAAGTTTGAAGAAGCGACATGGGAATCATAGGAAATGATGAATTAGAGTAACCCACATCTATGTATGTGTGGGAAACAGAAATTTTGGAGCCAATATTTTTTAATGGGGGAAGATTGTAATGACCCAAACATTCATTAATGGAAATCTCTCTTGATCTAACTAATTGTCTTTTAATGTAAAATGTTTATATAAAATGTCAACTAATTTGGTTTTATGTTTTTTTATTTAAAAATAAATTTATGAATTTTGAAAGTTGCTAATATAGCCATTTAACAGTAATCACATGATTAGTATAAATATAAGGATTTAACAAATCCAATTTACTCAGACAAAGGAAGAAATGGCCTCATCCAGTAGAGGTGCCCTATATGAAGCCCATTTTTTAGAGATAAGAAAGGAGGTGGTGTCATTGGGCTTCATTCTTGACCATTCTTGAGCTTTGCATGAATATGTTAAGCTCAAGCGGGACAACCTACGAGAGAAATAGACATGTATAGAGATTACCACCCGAGCAATGTTATCCGAGCCACCCCAAGAGTCCTTCACCATCCCACACCATACTATTCAGTCTAATGCGAGTGTTATAAGTGGTTATGTAACAAGGCCTTAGCACTATGGTTATGTACATTATTTTTGTATATAATAATTAATATACTTTTATTTTATTATTGTTACCTTGTAAATAGTATTTAAAGCACAAATAGTATTTCTAGTGAATGTTCAACTAAGAAATCTATTTTTGATGAATTAATGGATTTTGTAATTAAATATTATTTTAATAAAATATTATTATTATTATTCAATTAATTTTTATTAAATATAAATGATCGTATAATTTTATGAATACGATTATAAATTTTATTTAGGTTTGGAAGCCATTTTTGTCAAAACCTATGAATTTTCGATAACTGTCGGTTTTTATTTTAAAAGTAAAAAATAGCATATTTAAAAATTTATTTAGATAAAATTAAAATTATTTCTTGAATCAGGATGTCGAAATTATCCAACGGTGAATTTTTCATAATTTTCTGAGACAGTAAAATTTTTTTGGTAAAAATTAAATATCGATTAAATATATAATGTGTTTTATGACACCATAATGGCCCAATAGTTATGTAATAAAATAATTTAAGCATTATTTTCGGCAAATATATGTTTTACCATTAAAATAATGTGATTTTGTGTTTTTTTACTTATTTTTCAAAGCATTAATGGACCCTTTAAAACATATTAATCATCTTGTCTTTTTAAATTGTTTCCCTCGAGAGTGTGACTCACCTCCACATAAGCAACCCCATTATTTTAAGAAGTTCGGACCTTGGACTTATAGAATTTTGTTTTCCACTTACCTTTTCCAAATACCACAGTAAAATACCCTGGTATAGTTTGTGGTTTGGATTAGTTTAATGTGAGGTGTCCCAAACCTAAATAATAAATAATTCCCTCTCCTTTCCTATATAAACCCACCCAAGCTCCCGCTTCCACCGCACTCAATTACTTTTAAGTTCATCCAACCTCTACCCTTATCTCAATAGTATTCTACCATGGTGACCCAAGCTCCCAATAAGCCTCTCTCGATCCACTCTCAAGCCTTTGGAAGCCCATTCCAAGTAAGGTTTATCTTCATTTCACATTTTTGTCCAATTTTCATAATATTGTTATGCCATTTTAATTTCAATTATAAATGTTGGGGTATGGTTTTGAACCTCCAAAATAATAAACTATTTATGTTTTAATGATGAGATACCCCTTTATCCTTTATTAAATGGCTCCCATGTACACCCCTTACTATGCCGAAATACCAAAAGGAATTTTTCTCTCCTCTTTTACATTCAAACAACTATTTTGTATCATGACTCTAAATTACATTACAATTGTTGGGACATGTATCTATATGATCCACTTACTGTCCAGTTCATGTAAATATGATGATACAACTCTTTCTCTTTCATCAGCTATTTTTATGAATTCTTACGTCACACTGTTACGCTACCGAAATTGCACTGATTTTCCAAGCCAATGTCATTGTGTAGTGAATACCATGCCCATTTATCTATAAAGGGTATTCAACTTTATGCACATTTAGTTATTGATTATAAAGATTAATGTATGAATTCCACATTCCTTTATCGTGGAATAAATTATTCTGTTTTATTAATCCATGTTATATGTCCCTTGTGGCACACTTATGCATGAAATGAAATGTTTAAGAAAGCTGTGACCATATTGCTCTACAATGCATTGGGTAAAGTGATGTTTCATGATACGTCATGTGCAATGGGTTTTTACTCATGCTAATTCATGTGCAATGAGGTTTTACTCATGCTTCATGTGAAATGAGACTTTAATCATGCTTCATATGCAATGGGCCTTGGCTCATGCTAATTCCATGATTAGTGTTGTTGCCACATTTCCATGTTATGATTATCATTCTTTATCATGCTTTCATTTTTATGCTTCTCTTGTGCTCTATTGATATTCCTATTGTCTAACATTTATTTTATTACTCTTGTTACTCAATGATTATTCCCTTACTGGGCTTTATAGCTCACCATCTTCTTATGCATATCCTATGGTTATCCCATGCAATGCTATGTATGAGGGAATTTAGTAGTCATTTAAAGTAATATTTCAATAAAGATGTTTTATTTCATGTTTTACGTTGTTATGTAATGATCCTAAGCTCCAAATAAACTAGAACTCTCGATATACAATGTTTTATCAAGTGATGTTTATGTAATAAATTATGTTTTATTGTGTAATAAAAGATCAAGGTTGTCACAGAGATGGTGTGTAACCACATATAGATTCAATCCGGTCATTTCTATATAGTTGATAGAAAAAACACATAGATGTTTCATTAGAACTGTTATGTACATATCTTTATCCCCAAGATTAATGGTGTAACTAATAAGTTTAGTTTGTGTGTCTTCTTCTATTACTATATTAACCTATCAATTATAATCAACGGTTGTGGAGATGCATTCCATGAATATAGAACAAATATTCCTAAATTCATCCTCTTATTTTTTCATATATGATATTTTGGAGGACATTTCAAACAAGGATGGAAATCATGGTGTTTCTCTATCACATTAGATGAAAGAGAAGAAATAAGTAAAGACATTATCAACTCTTGATGTCAGATTCATTTTAGAGAGACCCCAAAAATGATTTTCTTTGACACTTGTTTTGGAGAAATATGGGGCTTGGAAATCAGAGTTCAGATTTAATTCCTCCACTAGATTTATGAGGATCACATAGTTCATCTCAATAATACTCAATGAATATTCATTTAAACTCTCTATTCCTTTGGGGGGTGAAACTGGTATATAATATACCACAATTGGTTTTGTTTTGTCCTTTTTTTGGAATCCTACCTCAACATTTGTGGATTCATAAATCATGAAGGGTCCAATATCACCATTTAGTATGATAGCCTTTCCATCAATGAGGTACTTCAAAAATTGATGAAAATTAAAGGGTACCACCACATGGTCATGGAGCTAAGGCTTCCTATGTAAGACATTGTATGCAGTTTGATACAAGATAAACATAAACTCAACATTATATGTGATATCCCCAAACAATTCATTGAAATTGATCTTCCTGATAAATCATTTCTCACTCTTTTATGCCCTTGAATGGTCATCTTTAAGGGAGAGATATACCATACAATATATACCAAAATTTGAAGGGTTATAATTAAGGAGAGGTTGATCCCTGAACAATCATCAATCAGGGACCTTCAAATGTTGACATTAATGAGGCGTCAAGAATCATATTGGGACACGATGTATCCCCTCATTATGTGTTCCTAAACATGATTTGTGAGTGAGATGACAAAATGGAATTCTACTAGCATGGTCTCTGATCAATGGACCTTAGTTTCCGTGATTTATATCTCTAATTATTGTGGGTTCTATATGGAATCAATGAGTACCTTCATTAGTTATTTTTAAATATAATCACATCAAGGATTGACAGCTGGGATGGGGAATATGTGAGCATTTATAGAAAAGAGTAATTTTGTGATAGAGGCAAGTGATTCTCTAAGTGGGGTTGTCCTTATTATGCAACTCAGAAACTAGGAAATCAGAGGGTGACATGATTCATTCTTATAAAAAGAACGAGGGTGCATCTTCTACTAACAAAATAGGTCGTGTTAGTATTCCCCTTTGTCTGGGATGTTTAGATAATCACACCTCTCGAAGAGGTCACATAAGGAAACTATGTGCGTACAACCACAATAGGGTTCTTCGATACCTATATGTCTCTATTGGTCATAAAAAAGACCTTTCCGATGATTCATAGTTGTATATATGTGGTATTTTCATATGTGACCAAAACATGGGGTCCGACCCTACCACATATATACCATGTGTCCTTAGTTCTTGTGCATGGAGACTCTTGTTCCCTATTTGGGTGCATGGAACTCAAACTCTGAGGCATATTCATCTTCATAGAATGGTCCTACCAAGTCATTCATATGAGAAAAATCCAAATATGGGATCTTCATCTGATGAGGTTTCCATTTGAATGGATAGTTCATGTCTATACGATGTTGTTTGGAATAAATATTCAATAGTTAGAGCTTGAGTTGAAGAATAGAATGAATCTTCCACTTGTCTCTTATAGAATCTAATTATTGTTTTCTTCTTTAGATGGCATTTCTTATCTCACCCCACCTAGGTGGTGGAGTAATTGCACATATGCATAGTTTTGAACTCAGGGTGGTATGATCTCTATCTAGTGTCTTTCCACCCATAGAGTTGTCTAACATCTTCCAACATGTAGATGGAACTTTCTACAAACTAATTTCTTCTTCTATCTAAGAAATGGTTATGTAGGCTCTGTGGAGTTATGAAACATCACCCTTCCTGAATAAAAAATGTCATGGGGAATGTCTTTATAGAAAATGTATTCTTAGATGTTGCAAACCAGACTCCTATGGATTGTGAAATATTATGGATGATCAATGAGGTTGAACTCAAGGGGACTTTAAGAATATGCCATCATTAGAATGTTTTTTTTTCTTGTCTTCAAATAAATATTTGGGGAATTGTTCATTACGAAAGGAGTATTTTTATCCATCTATTACTCAAATAATGGGTGACCATGATCTCTTCTAGCTAATATCCAAAGAAAATATTATGGTTGATACAGCTCTGTATGAGGTGATGGGTGGTTTTGAATTTGCATAGGTTCTTGAAATGGTATTTCCTGGGTTTTTAGGGTAATATATACAATTTCTAACTTACCAATAATTTTTCCCTATTCCAAGAGAATGAGTGTTGATTTATCTTGGGTCTTTTGAATGGAGTCTTACAGATGTTGTTTTGTTTATATGAGATCACTGAATCCCCATTGAAATTTCATTGAAATAAGAGGAATCTGAAAATCATCCCATATATTTCCAACAAATAGTCACATCAATTTTTCCAATGAGAGAGGGATTCTTCTAGAATAGGCTATACCCTTCCATATGGATATGATTTTTGAAACCCGGTTATCTTCACAATTCATACAGTTATTCAAGTAGTCGATTATTGTCTTTCATAGCATGGAGCTGAATTTTTATAGGAATTTACGAAGAAGTAATTTCCATCCTACTGTAGAACATTTTTGAAGGGTAATATAAAAAATGAGGGATGAACCAACTATAGTCATCACAAAAAACATGAGCTTGGTCACCTCCTATTGATCTCGAGGGCCCATAATCAGCCCACACTATGACAGGTAATGTATGAGATTAAATTAGGGGTCCCCCTTGGCATCAATGGTGGACAAGTTAGGATTTATAAAATTGGGATAAAGAAAAGTTACATCCACCCATTTCAGATATAGATTTTTCCCATGCTTCACATGTGATCAATTTTCTTCCATGGATTTCAATTGAGTAGCCTATGTCTTGATGGCATTGAGGGAATATAGAAGTACTACCACTGGATCTATCTTCTATCAACAAATAGAGGGTGAGGCTTGATGAGGTGGACAAATTTTTAAATCCCATTGATTCTAAATTCATGCAAGGAATTAATGATTATACTATAAAGGGAGAGGATGTATCCATAATAGAGGGAATTCATGTTTATATTTGGCTTATTAATTTATATTGGGAGGATTCTAGGATTTGCAGATAGTTTTATATTGAGAATATTCTATTACAAGAGGATTGGATCTGAGAGAGGTAATTTTATTATCATCCTAAATATGATTCCAAGAGGGGAAATTTCATATGAGTATCTCCTCATTGAGTTGTCTGGGAGCATGTTTCTCACTCAAATATTCTAAAAACTAATACTATAGAGAAGCATTTTCGGTTATCCTGGTAGGTGATTGGTAGGATTTTATTAATTTTAATTCAACTGTGGTAGTGTTTCACCATAGAGTTGGAAACTCAATATTCATAGGTGAAAAATTTTGGAGCCTCACCTAATTTTAAGTGAATGAATCCTTGATTGGTAAATCTAGATCACCCTCCCCTTAGGAAGGTTTTCCATGTTTTGACCCTCGGTATCTGCATCTCAATCCATATTATTAGGTGTGTTGATGGTTATGAGATTAATTTTTTTATTAGGTGGTGGTATTTATACCATTACTTTTAAGGAAACATGATGATTCTGCACTACCATCAATAGGGGAGTTCCATTATCGCTTTTCCATATTGATCCATTTTTGGCATGCAACCCCAGTGGGTTTTGTTTTTGTAACACCCCAAGCTTCTACGGTACGCTTCTCTTTGAATAATGTGATAGCGTGTGTTGTACGCAGCGTCGAGTTCTAACACACCACAACCAATCAAACTAGCCATTATGAATAGTAATACCTACTTTTTGAAATTATATATTTTATATTTCAAAATGGACTTCATTTTTTGATTCGGAATATTGAAATTATCCTAAGTTGAATTTTTGGTATTTTTCTGAGAATTTCCAATTTTTATGAATAGTGAAAAATATTTAAAAACAACTTTTTTAATCAAAATAATTTATAGTGATAAATTATATTGTTGAGTGGTTTTAAAGTATAATTAGAATATATTTTTACCATTTTATCCAATGGTGTTCATTAGAATTAATTTTACTTAGAAATTAGACATAAACAATTATCAAACTTTTGATATATATTGTTTCATATAAACACGCTATTTGTTGTGACAGCGGGAATTAATTATAAAATAAATTAATTCAACTTATATCTTTGGAATTTTGTAAAGTAGACATCATTTTTGAATTCAGAATATCAATTATAGCTTAGGGTGAAATTTTGGCATTATTCTGAAAAACTTCAATTTTTGATGAATAGTGAAACTACTAAGTGGTAGTTAAAAAACTGAATTTTTCATAAAACCTAATTTTACCGCTTCTGTGAATGATATTTAAAAAATCCGAGAGACACGGTTAATATCAAGAAGTAAAATGTGGTTCAATGAGATGAAAATAATTTTTGGTGAATAGTAACTTTTTCCTTTTATTTACCACGGTTAATAGTAAATAGGGTAATTAAGGGTAAAAATGATATTAATATTACCCTAACACATGTCCTAATTCTATTGGAAAAGTGTATCTCGACCAAAACAGCCTTAGAAATAAAATATTATCATTTAGGTCCAGTTGGATTAGATGAGGACATTTATTATTATTTAATTCAAAAAAGAGTTAAAATCAAAGTTTATTTACTAAAACATTTTTAATATAGGGTTATACATAAGATAAATTCGATTGTAAATATTAATTATAAATATAAAGAGATTTCCTACATAATTATATTTTATTTATAATTTTTAAACTTTAAATAATTTATTTTATTTACGACATAATGATGATGCAATAATTACCATAATTGTGAAAAATTAAAATAATTGAAATAATAAAAATTCCCAAATAAATATAATTTGAGACTTTTTAGGAATTAAACTAATTTTCTAGGTTAATATGACATGTTAGTATTGATTAAATTATCTTTTTTCTAAGTAATCATTCTGTTATTATTTTTACAAAAATCAATTATTGAATAGTGTCAAAATTGACATAAAAGAGTTTTTAAAACAAACATTATATTATTAATTGATATTAAATTCGTAAAAAACTAAGGTTCGTCCAAGTGACTTATATCATGATAGGATCATCATTAATGGACCACTTGGGGGTCGCTTGGATGTATATAGTATGTTTATTAACTATATATTATAAACATACAAAGTGACATGGTAAATGTCAAACTAATTAACTAAGAGTTAAAACTAAAAGATAAGGTTAATGTAGTAACCCAAACCTGTCTAAATTCTATCGGTTGAATCGTTTTAGACCTATCCCAACCTTAAACGTTGAATAATCAACTTTGATCCATTATAAACTGAATTTTAATTTATTATAAATTAATATTTCTAGCTTTTCCAAAGGTCCCCCTCACCCCTCTTATAAAAGGGAACTCCTCCTTCTCATTTCATCACACCTTCAAAGCCTTTTGGATCAGCCAAACTCTGCCCAAATACTCTACCAACTTCCCTCGCTACAACCTAGGGGCCTTAGTTTGATCAGAAATCCAACCTAAGGAGCCCTTTTGATCAAATCAAAAGGAAGAACCCGAAGAAGAGGTAATGTTTTCACCACCCCTTTTCAAGTTCCTTTCTTCTTCCACTTCTTCTTTCTTTGTTATTACCATTATAAAATAATAACTCCAGTATCTTATATATACTGTGATGTTATTCTAAATATGGTATAACCATATTCAGTATTCTATCCACCCTTTGAATAACATGTCACCATACGTGCGTACGTATGGCTTACTGTCTCCACGTCGTGGTGTAATTGTTATTCAATATATTATTATTTCGATGGGTATAATAATGATGTGTAACTCATGTAAAAATAAATATAACATGTTAATGATTCTGTATATATGATATACCATCCATTTATATATTATTTTAATATCAAAAGAATGATATTGTCACTCGTGCATACGTACAAACTACCGTCTCCACGAACGCGATGAGATTCATTCTCCATCGTATCCATTAAAGTATAATTATCATTTGATGATTTACAAATTATGTTTAAGGACTTGATATCATTATGTATACGAAAAATATACAACCTATCCATGACAAACAAGGCTTATGTAACAAAACATATAAAAGAAAACGAGTAAGTTAACACCCGAAACGGTGATAATTCAAAGATATTATTAACAAATCAATGTTAAAAGATTATATATGATATCATATTAATATATATGATTCTTTTATTATTTAATAACAATTATTTCACCATTATACAGGAGGTTAAACTACCCCAACAAAGGAAAAGTAAATGGTAAGGGTTATTTCACAATATCTTCATTATCTAAGGCTGTTTATATGTAATAATCTACTGGGATCTCTTTATCATCCACATCCATGTTTCTTAAAAATGTATTTCAAAACATTTTGACTATTTACAAGAATATGGGTTAAAGTCATTTATACCCTTGTTTGACTTTTTATAAGAGTTTTATAAAGGAATCTTTCCGTCGTTTTCCAAACAAGGTGCTTTTTAACCTTTTCGACAAAATTAAGGTAAGAATGTTTTTTTAACTTATACGGCGGGTGCGACTATTTTACGCCGTTATAAAATCGTCAAAGCTTCCATTACAAGATTATAAGAATATTTTCCTAGAAAATGTTTTATTTTATAAATATATGACTCTTAAATTATTTCAAAAATATAAAGAGATATTTCTCTAAAAATAGTTTTGATTTCATCTATGTCAACATCCTTTGATGGATTTTATGCTTATATGTATTTTATTTATTAAGATACAAAACTTCTATATTGTATTGAAGGTTTTGTGATATGTTTGACTGTGGATGTGATATTTTTATACCATTCATTGTTTATGATGAATGTATTTACATTTCGTATGCTAGTTTTAATACGAATGTTTATGTTATGTTTAAACCTTTTCATATGGGAATGCATTGGACTTAATATGTGATGGGTGGAGCCCGCTATAGCTCCTTGATGCATCGGTAGGTCTCATGAGGCAAACTAGTGTCTTGGAACAAGGCCTTGACAAAATCTTATTTGTAGTCTTGGCACGAGGCCTTGGCTATGTGGTTATGATAGTCTGGCATTATGCATTCCATCATTATGAAAGTGGTTATTGATATTGCATGTGATTATTCGATTAGTAGAATATCCATGTGAATAAGTAAATGGAATTATTTCATTTTTCTTTTGCCATACTATGTTTAAGTTCAAGTTTAAAATTCTTTTGTTTTAGTTATACATTTCCTTAGATGTTTATTTTTGAAAGTTTCCGCTATATTGTTATCCTTACTGGGCATTTGAGCTCACCCCTTTTCTATGTTTTATTTTTCCCAGGATGTGAAGAAGTTATGAATGACCTGTAGGGATAGTATGTGGGGATATGAGTGTTGAATATGGAGACTATGTTGTTGTAGTAGTTTTTCACTTTGTGATTTAATTTAAAACATTATGAATATATCTAGTGTTTCCAAGGCTACTAAACCAATCGGTCTTTCGAGATTTGATCTTTCTTGTGATCATGCCAATGTAATGTAATAATGCACCGAATCTAGGTAACTAGGGTCGGGGCGTTACAGTTGGTATCAGAGGAAGTTTAGTACAATCCTTGGAAGCTAGATTTAGATAAACTCCGATTAGAGCATGTAGACCTATGATGGACTTTGAGGATTAGTATAGAAGAAATTCCTAGAATTTTGGTATTGTAGAGATTTTGTGAGTTTTCCGAGCAATACATCCCTAGCTGGATACGAGCAGGTAGAGGCGGCTCTGGCATAGATGTACCTAGGGGTAAAACCCGAAAACACTGCTTTGAGCTAGACTCGAATGGGAACTAGTGCACGACAACGGGCCTTGATGCACTCTTGGTTACGACACTCCCGGGGGATATGCTTAGGATAACTCTCATTTTATTTACAAATCATTATGAAGGGTTTATGAGTATATACATCCTCAAAGAAAATATTTTTATGATTATGGACTATATCCATAAATAGTTCAATTTATGTTAAGTGTTTTATAAGTATTGGATTATGTATTTTGATTCATAAATTGATCTAGTTTATGCCATTGTTTAGAAATGGCGCCTAGTGGAAGAAATGGAAACCGTATCAATGCACGCAATCCATATAGGGATTTACCTCCAGCTCAAGATAATTATAGTGGAGCTGGTGATGCAACTGGTGCTGATCAGCTAATCACCATACTGGGACAACTCACTTAGGTTATGAATAATAACCTTACCCGTATGGACCACCCTGATCCGCAGCTTGGAGGATCAACGTTAGATCGATTCATGAGGCAACAACCACCAATGTTCAATGGGAGTACAAATCCCTTAGTAGCTGGGCAATGGATATTTTCCCTAGAGAAAATATTTCAGGCTTTGGGGAGTAGTGAAAGGGAAAAAGTTATCATGGTAGTTTACCGCCTCACTGGAGATGCTGATCAATGGTGGTCATTGATTCAAAATACGAAGGAAGATGATGAAGTATTAAATATGGAATGGAGGCAGTTCAAAGATCTGTTTTTAGAAAAATACTTTCCTCGCGACCATCGAGCAGATATGGAAAGGCAATTACTAAGTCTGAGACAGAAGGATGATGAGAATGTCACAAAGTATGAGGCTAACATTACAAGGTTAGCAAGGTATGCTGGTGATTATATACGTAACCCAAGAAGTAAGATTGATCGTTTCTTTTATGGGTTAAAACCATTTCTTCGTTGAGCATTAATCTCACAATCCTTCTCGTCATACGAAGACATTGTCTCATGTGCTATCAAGACCGAAAATTAATTCTCTATGTCTTATGACTTTAAAGCAAAGCAAGAGAAGAAGAGACCTGCTGATCAATCTGCTAATGGAAATAAGGGTAAGAAGGGAAAGGTTGAATATCCATCCTGTGGTAAATGTGGGATGAAACACCCTGGTACTTGCTTGAAGGGAATGAGAGTCTGTTACAAGTGTGGTGAAAAAGGCCACCAAGCTCATGATTGAAAGGGGAAGAAGGAAGCTACCAATGTTCAGTGCTACAATTGCAGGGAGATGGGGCATTATGCAAATGAATGTCCTAAGAGTCAGGAGAACTTACCTCAGAAAAGGCCAAGGGATCAAGGCCAAGCTTATGATATCACTACTGCTGAGGTAGAAGCTCTGAAAGACGTGGTGGCAGGTAATTTAATGGTTTCCTCACGTTTAGAAAATGCATTATTTGATTCTGGATAATCGCATTGTTTCATATCTTCCCAGTTTTCTAAGAAAATTAGATATTTCCAATTTGATTTAACAAGGGAGTTGTCAGTTAAAACTCCTAAGGGAAGTATCATTACAACAATGTTTTTTGAATCAGTCCCCATTAGAGCACATAAATGTTCTTTATCTGCTGATCTCATCGTCATACCTATGATTGAGTTTGATATAATCCTCAGTATGGACTGGATTTCGGACTATGATGCGAAGATTTATTGTAAGAAGAAAGGGTTTACGATTCTTGATGACAATGATAAGGAACACCTTATCTTTAGAGAAGAATCGTCACCACCTAATTCTTATTTAGATCCACCCCCAGTAGCTCAACTAAATTCAATTATTGGGGAGGAAGAGAATGAAATGACTGTGGGTGAGGAAAGGAATGTTCAAATAGAGGATGTACCTGTTATGAAAGAATTTGTAGAGGTATTTCCGGAAGATTTACCTGGACATCCTCCAGAACGAGAAGTTGAGTTTTCCATTGATTTATTTCCTGGATCAAGGCCCATATCAAAGTCCCCTTATAGAATGGCCACTATAGAATTATTTGAACTAAAGAAACAACTAGAGGAATTGAGTAATAAGGGATTTATTCACCATAGTGTTTCTCCATGGGGAGCACCTGTTCTTTTTGTTAAAAGGAAAGACAGATATATGAGGTTATGTATCGACTACAGGGAGATCATTGCTATAACAATAAAGAACAAGTATCCCCTACCACACATTGATGTTTTATTTGACCAACTACATGGAGCTAAATATTTTTCAAAGATTGAACTTCGATCTAGATACCATCAGTTGTGTGTGAGGAAGGAAGACATTCTGAAGACAGCATTTTGAACCAGGTACGGGCATTACAAGTTTACTGTAATGCCTTTTGGATTGACTAATTCACCCTCTGTATTCATGGATCTGATAAATAGAGTTTTCAAGGAGTATCTCGATGAATTTGTGGTGGTATTTATTGATGATATCTTAATATACTCTAAAAGCTACGAAGATCATGAAAATCACTTGCGCATTATCTTGAAGACTCTAAGAAGACATGAATTATATGAGAAGTTTAGCAAGTGTGAATTATGGCTTCATGAGATTTCTTTTCTTGGCCATATTATCTCTAATGATGGAATCTCTGTTGATCCTTTTAAGACCAAGGTGAACCAAGAATGGCCAGCACCTACGAGTATAACTGAGGTACGTAGTTTTATTGGTTTGGCAGGTTATTATCGACGATTCGTCTAGAATTTTTCCCGATTGGCTAACCCATTAACGAAGCTCACACGTAAAGGGTTTAAATTTGTCTTGACAAAAGATTGTGAAGACTGTTTCGAAGAACTGAAGAGAAGATTAGTCAATGCTCTTATATTGACTCTACCATCAGGGAATGCTGGGTTCGTTATTTATAGTGATGCATTGAAGAAAGGACTTGGTTGTGTCCTTATGCAGAATGATAGGGTTATTGCCTATGCATCACGATAGTTTACAATTCATGAACAAAACTATCCTACTCATGATCTCGAGTTAGCAGATGTGATCTTTTCTTTGAAGATATGGAGGCACTACCTTTATGGTAAAAAATGTGAGATTTATACTGATCACAAGAGTTTGAAGTATATTTTCTCACAAAAAGAACTCAACATGAGGCAAAGGAGATGGGTTGAATTACTCAAGGATTATGATTGTACGATACACTACCACCTGGGGAAAGCAAACAAGGTGGAAGATGCTTTGTGACGAAAAGACCATGGTGTTTTGAACGTGATGAGAATTGAAAGGGATCCAATTTTGATGGATCTAGTGAAGATGGACATGGGAATAACCAGGGAAGGTGAAACATCAATTCTTTTTCAAATGGTTTCCAAACCATCTTTACTAGAAAGGATTAAGAGTTCTCAGACTGATGATGGAGAATTTCAAAAGAATATTAAAGTTGTGAATGATGGGAGACTGAGATACTTTGTGTATGAAGATGGAATTTTGAAATTTGGGAAGAGACTTTGTATTCCCGATATACCTGATCTAAAAAAGGAATTAATGGATGATGCTCATAGTTCCAATTTCTCTATACACCCTGGGAGCACCAAAATGTATAGAGATTTGAAGGAACATTTTCGGTGGGACAACATGAAGAGGGAGATTTCTGATTTTGTGTCAAGATGTATGGTTTGTCAACAAGTGAAAGCTGGAAGGCAACAACCTGGAGAAGTCATGAAACCTCTTCCCATACCGGAGTGTAAATGGGACAATATTACAATGGACTTTGTCATGGGGCTACCAAAGACTCCTAGAAGGAACAATGCAATATGGGTTATTGTTGATCGTCTTACCAAGTCATCACATTTTCTTGCTATAATAGAAGATCTACCCCTGGAACGTCTAGCAAGACTATATATTAATGAATTTGTGAGACTTCATGGAGTACCCCTATCGATTGTTTCTGATCGTGATCCCCATTTTACTTCAAGATTCTGGAAGAGTCGTCAGAAATCCCTGGATACTGAACTTCATTTGAGCACTGCTTACCACCCTCAAACAGACGGACAATCAGAATGGACTATAAAATCCTTAGAAGACATGTTGAGATCTTGATCACTTGACTTTCAGGGTATGTGGGATCAATATTTACCTCTGGTAGAATTTTCCTATAACAATAGCTTCCATTCGAGTATTCAGATGGCACCATATAAAGCGTTATACGGGAAGAGATGTCGTACACCAACCTGTTGGGATGACGTTGGTGAAAAAAAACTTGTAGGCCCAGAACTGGTGGAGGAAACGATGGAAATGGTGAAGGTAATCCAAAATCACATCAAAGCAGCTCAAAGTAGGCAGAAGAGCTATGCCGATAATCGAAGGAAGGATTTGGAATTTCAAGTCGATGATCATGTTTTCATGAAGGTATCTCCATGGAAGGGAGTCATACATTTTTGTAAGAATGGTAAATTGAGTCCCAGGTACATCGGACCCTTCGAAATTCTAGAACGAATTGGGGCTGTAGCTTACCGATTGCCAATGCCGCCAAGTCTCTGCAAAGTTAATGATGTGTTCCACGTATCTCTGTTGAGGAAATACATGTCTGACCCAACGCATGTACTCACCTATGAGGAACTAGAACTAGAACCTGATCTGTCCTATTGTGAAGAGCCCGTCAGGATTCCTGATACGAGAGAACAAGTACTAAGAAACCGGACGACGCGTCTGGTAAAAGTTTTGTGGAGAAACCATAAGATAGAAGAGGCAACGTGGGAACCCGAGGAACTTATGATTAAGAACCACCCGAGTCTTTTCATGTGATAACTATTCTAGAAATTTCGAGGACGAAATTATTTGAAGGAGGGGAGAATGTAACACCCCAAGCTTCTATGGTACGCTTCTCTTTGAATAATGCGATAGCGTGTGTTGTACGCAACGTTGAGTTCTAACACACCACAACCAATCAAACTAGCCGTTATGAATAGTAATACCAAATTTTTGAAATTATATATATTTTATATTTCAAAATGGACTTCATTTTTGGATTCGGAATATCAAAATTATCCTAAGTTGAATTTTTTGTATTTTTCTGAGAACTTCCAATTTTTATGAATAGTGAAAAATACTTAAAAACAACTTTTTTAATCAAAATGATTTATAGTGATAAATTATATTATTGAGTGGTTTTAAAGTATAATTAGAATATATTTTTACCATTTTATACAATGGTGTTCATTAGAATTAATTTTACTTTGAAATTAGACATAAACAATTATCAATCTTTTGATATATATTGTTTCTTAAAAACACGCTATTTGTTGTGACAACGAGAATTAATTATAAAATTAAATAATTCAACTTATATGTTTGGAATTTTGTAAAATAGACATCATTTTTGAATTCGGAATAACAATTATAGCTTAGGGTGAAATTTTGGCATTATTATGAAAAACTTTAATTTTTGATGAATAGTCAAACTACTAAGTGGTAGTTAAAAAACTGAATTATTCATAAAACCTAATTTTACCGCTTCTGTGAATGGAATTTCGAAAATCCGAGAGACTCGGTTAATATCTAGAAGTAAAATGTGGTTCAATGAGATGAAAATAATTTTTGGTGAATAGTAACTTTTTACTTTTATTTACCACGGTTAAAAGTAAATATGGTAATTAAGGGTAACAATTATATTAATATTACCCTAACACATGTCCTAATTCTATTTGACAAGTGTATATCGACCAAAACAGCCTTAGGAATAAAATATTATCATTTAGGTCCACTTGGATTAGATTAGGACATTTAATATTATTTAATTCAAAAAAGAGTTAAAATCAATGTTTATTTACTAAAACATTTTTAATATAGGGTTATATATAAGATAAATTCGATTGTAAATATTCATTAGAAAGCTAAGACGATTTCCTACATAATGATATTTTATTTATAATTTTTAGACTTTATATAATTTAATTTATTTATGACACAATGATGATGTAGTAATTACCATAATTTTGAAAAATTAAAATAATTGATATTATAAATTCCCAAATAAATATAATATGATACTTTTTAGGAATTATACTAATTTTATAGGTTAATATGACATTTTAGTATTGATTCAATTAACTTTGTTCGATGTAATATTTCTGTTATGATTTTTACAAAAATCAATTATTGAATAGTGTCAAAATTGACATAAAAGAGTTTTTAAAACAAATATTATATTATTAATTGATATTAAATTCCTAAAAATCTGACGTTCGGCCAAGATACTTATATCATGATATGATCATAATTAATGGACCACTTGGGGGGTCTCTTGGATGTATATAGTAAGTTTATTAACTATATATTATAAAAATACAAAGTGACATGGCAAATGTCAAACTAATTAACTAAGAGTTAAAACTAAAAGATAAGGTTAATATAGTAACCCAAACCTGCCTAAATTATATTGGTTGAATGGTTTTCGACCTATCCCCACCTTAACCTTTGAATAATCAACTTTGGAGCCATTAGAAACCGAATGTTAATTTATTATAAATTAATATTTTTAGCTTTTCCAAAGGTTCCCCTCACCCCTCTTATAAAAGGGCACTCCTCCTTCTCATTTCTTGACACCTTCAAAGCCTTTTGGTTCGTCCAAACTCTGCCCAAATACTCTCCCAACTTCCCTCACTACAACCTAGAGGCCTTAGTTTGATCATAAATCCAACCTAAGGATCCCTTTTGATCAAATCAAAAGGAAGAACCTGAAGAAGAGGTAATGTTTTCACCACCCCTTTTCAAGTTCCTTTCTTCTTCCAC
This sequence comes from Viscum album, assembly GCA_963277665.1. Lineage (NCBI taxonomy): Eukaryota > Viridiplantae > Streptophyta > Magnoliopsida > Santalales > Viscaceae > Viscum > Viscum album. The sequence continues at coordinate 516,569,189 of OY728164.1, read as the reverse complement.
TTCTTCTTTCTTTGTTATTACCATTATAAAATAATAACTCCAGTATCTTATATATATTGTGATGTTATTATAAATATGGTAAAACCATATTCATTATTCTATCCACCCTTTGAATAACATGTCACCATACGTGCGTACGTACGGCTTACTATATCCACGTCGTGGTGTAATTGTTATTCAATATATTATTATTTGGATGGGTATAATAATGATGTGTAACTCATGTAAATAATAAATATAACATGTTAATGATTCTTTATATATGATATACCATCCATTTATATATTATTTTAATATCAAATGAATGATATTGTCGCTCGTGCGTATGTACGGACTACCGTCTCCACGAACGCGATGAGATTCATTCTCCATCGTATCCATTAAAGTATAAATATCATTTGATGATTTAAAAATGATTTTTAAGGACTTGATATAATTCTGTATATAAAAAATATACAACCTATCCATGACAAACATGACTTATGTAACAAAACATATAAAAGAAAACGAGTAAGTTAACACTCGAAACGACGATAATTCAAAGATATTATTAACAAAAAAATGTTAAAAGATCATAAATGAAATCATATTAATATATATGATTCGTGTATAATTTAATAACAATTATTTCACCATTATACAGGAGGTTAACCTACCCCAACCAAGGAAAAGTACAAGGTAAGGGTTATTTCACAATCTCTTCATTATCCGAGGTTGTTTATACGTAATAATCTACTGGGATCTCTTTATCATCCACATCCATGTTTCATAAAAATGTATTTCAATTTTTTTTACTATTTACAAGAATATGGGTTAAATTCATTTATACCCTTGTTTGAATTTTTATAAGAGGTTTATAAAGAAATCTTTTTGTCATTTTCTAAACAAGGTGCTTTTTAACTTTTTCGACAAAATTAAGGTAAGAATGTTTTTTTAACTTATATGGCGGGTGAAGATATTTTCCACTGTTATAAAATCGTCAAAGCTTCCCTTACAATCTTATAAGAATATTTTAAAAGAAAATGTTTTATTTATAAATATATGAATCTTAAATGATTTCAATAATAGAAAGAGGGATTTATATAAAAAGTGTTTTGATTTCATCTATGTCAACATCTTTTGATGGATTTTATGCTTATTTGTAGTTTATTTATTAAGATACAAAACTTCTATATTGTATTGAAGGTTTTGTGATATGTTTGACTGTGGATGTGCTATTTTTATACCATTCATAGTTTATGATGAAAGTATTGACATTTCGTATGCTAGTTTTAATACGAATGTTTATGTTTTGTTTAAACCTTTTCATATGGGAATGCATTAGACTTAATATGTGACGGGTGGAGCCCTATATATCTCCTTGATGCATCGGTAGGTCTCATGAGGCAAACTAGTGTCTTGGCACAAGGCCTTGACAAAATCTTATTTGTAGTCTTGGCACGAGGCCTTGGCTATGTGGTTATGATAGTCTGGAATTATGCATTCCATCATTATGAAAGTGGTTATTGATATTGCATGTGATTATTCGATTAGTAGAATATCCATGTGAATAAGTAAATGTAATTATTTAATTTTTCTTTTTTCCATACTATGTTGAAGTTCAAGTTTAAAAGGCTTTTGTTTTAGTTATACATTTCCTTAAATGTTTATTTTTGAAAGTTTCCGCTATATTGTTATCCTTACTGGTCATTTGAGCTCACCCCTTTTCTATGTTTTATTTTTCCCAGGATGTGAAGAAATAAGTTATGAATGACCTGCAAGGATAATATATGGGGATATGACTGTGGAATATGGAGACTATGTTGTTGTAGTAGTTTTTCACTTTGTGATGTAATGTAAAACATTATGAATATATCTATTGTTTCCAAGGCTACTAAACCAGTCGGTCTTTCGAGATTTGATCTTTCTTGTGATCATGACAATGTAATGTAATAATGCACCGACTCTGGGTAACTAGGGTCGAGGCGTTACAGTTTTCCTTCTCGATATTCTTATATAGTCTTGGCCTATGAGTAGTGACCATGATGGAGTTTCCGATTGTGGGTGTTGAATGGGACATGAATATCATAGGTTTCTCTTGGGGTGGTTGGAATGGATGGGGGTGTAAACTGTTGATATTTTTATCCCAACCGGAAAAGAAATATTCCCTCTGATGGGATGATATTGATGAAAATTTATCCTCACCTATGGGGTAGAAACTATTTAGGGAGAAAATTGGAATTGATTGATCCTATTTCTGGGGATCCAGTGATTCTAATTGAGGATTTTATGACCCTTGAGATCAAAATTGATATATAAATTACATTATCCCATCATTCTAGTTTTGATATGGAATAACCATGTTCTAACCAGGAACGCCCATAGGAAGATGAATTTGGTGAAGGAAAATGAGATATAAATTCCATAATCCAATTTGGTTGGGGTTTGTTTGCAACTACAACTGATATGTCTTGAATCCTCATGGTAATTGTTGATCTAGAGGTTGAGGTCGTGGTATATATTTATCCATCTTAATCGTATGGATTCATTCTTGATTGGATGGAACACAATATTCTACTACAAATTGTTTTATGTGGTGGATTTTTTCTCATATTGGATCTAGGTTCAATGGCATCCCATGAAGCGATGCATTTTCAATGGGATGATTTTTAGATAGTCAGAACATTAGCTTCCTTGTCTGAAATTCATTCTCATTATTTCAAGGGGTGTTTTTAAAATCTCCATGGGCAATACTCTTCCTTTATTTGTGATTTATTATCACCACTGAAGTGGGGTAATTTTTTCATAGCGACCATCTTGAGCACACATCACCTGGTTCCATGATTTCTCAAGAGGGTATGACCTTGTAGGATGTCGTGTATGAGGGGATCTATTGTTCCAGGGGTGCAGTGAAGTGTAACACTCTATAAATATCCCATAATCGAATTCATATTCATGATGTGACATTGGAGATCGTATTTCAAAGAGGATTAATGCAATTTCAAGAAGGTTGTTGTATATTTTCACTATGATTTTTTGATTTTGGATATTTGGAATTAGAAATAACAGCAAGGCATATCTGATAGTAGGGTATCCTGATGGTTTCATGGTGGACATCATCTCATGGGTAAGGGATGTATCTATCCATTATTCTCCTATGAGTATACCACATATTTATCCATAGATAAGGCATGAAATCTATATAGTTATCATTTGGTATATCATTGTGAGTAGTTTGGATGGGCCAGATCATTGTGGGGAGGATTTTTCCAGCTAACTCTCTCTACATGTCAATGTCGGCTTCCTCATAATCAGACTCATGCTAATTCTTTTGATCATACCACAAAAGATGCTTCTTGGGTTTACCTCCTGACCTGAGTTTATTGTAAATGTATTTTTATGGGGAATATATATATTTTTGGGCTCGATGTTTCAATAAACTCTCTATATGAATGCATCTGAGTTTTGAACTCCTCTCTATATAGAGTTTTCTATAGAAGGGGAGGAATTCATTGTCTCCTTTTGATATCACCAAGGGGAGGGTGACCATATTGAATTTCAGGAGTTGAGTCCCTGTGATCCATATCCATACTATAGAAATGAGGACTATCACGGTAATGATCTACTTCTGCATCATTTGATGAATTGATAGACCCATGAAGTGTGGATATTGTGTATCCAATGACCTCAAGGTCTTTATAATTGAAAAAATTTATCATTATGCGGCTCGTTTTGTATAATTCCTTGAATATTATTTCATTAATTTTTAAATTATGTATGGATATGAGGCTTCTATATGATAGTTTTTGATCCTTTTTGATAACCTTCTTATTCTACGTGAATATGAGCCCTGCCACCAAGATGTTTTCAGAATATGACAATGAGTTTAATTATTATTGCCAAAATTATAAGCCTACCCTATGACATTTTTTATCTTACATGGTAATCCTTGGTCAAGAAAGGGATATGAGACAGATCTTGAACCTTTATAATATGTCTTCAGTCATTCTTGACAGAAATATGAGACTACCCTATGGTATGTTCCACTCTCACTTAGTCATCCTCAGTTGGAGTGGGGATATGATCGAGGTCCAAATATGTATTCTCCGTCGAAATATACCGACGAACATACAGAATGGGATAAGGGAAAGGAGATTCCACTATTTCCACATAAGTATATTGATATACTCATTTTTTCATTGGAAGAAGGGATATGAGCTTGGATTCGATGAATTTCTCTAATATGCAAGAAAATTAACTAATAGTAATTTGAGCATCTATCGATGAATGTGAAACCCCCACTCAGTGATCCCCGAAAAAAATTGGGATATGATCTCGGTCCTTTGACTTTGGAGTTTTCTACTAGTCTCCCTTGATATTAATTTGTCCATATCATAGGGCATTAGGTTCTCTCACATTTTGAACCTCGGTCAGGATAGTTATATGAGTCCAATCTTGGGCCTTTGGAATATGTTTTCAGTCATTTTTTACCATATGTGATGACGTATAGAGGCATTAACTTCTATCAGTTGGTGAGATACCATTTTAATGAGAATATGAGGAATTTTTACAACCTCATCCTTTATCAGAATATGCAGATAATCCTCCTGTATATAATAAATATTGTGATAATTCTCCAGAGAAAACAATTGTTTGCATTGATCACTGTGTTGTGCTACCCTTGATGTAGGGATTGGAATATGTACCTATCTACATATCTACACTAGTTCAAGAATATATTGATGGAATTATTCACCTTTTTCTAACATGTAATGAAGAAACATCATAGTTTGCAGAGGAATATAATACAACATGTTTTTTGTCTGCACTGCATACTTTAATATATATTTGATTGAATTTGGAATTTGATATCACCGATATACTCATTGTCAAACTAAGGTATATTGATGGTATTATTGTATAGGTATAGGGATATGTAGTTATCTTATGCCTACTATAGGAATATAATTATATACTTATTTATATAAATTAGGGATATAAGAATTCTTGCTAGTTACTATAAGAATATGCCTGAAGGAATCATCCATGGGAGTGGTGATATGATCCCAAACACGATTATCCAAATCCCTTCATGCCCAATGTTTCTTCCCTATTTCATATACAAGGGTATCATATGGGGAATTGTGTCAGGTGGTACACTCAGTAGGCAACTGAAGGGTATATGTGGGATAATTCTTGTGATGGAAGTTGATAGGATCCTTCATCGACAACCCATAAAATAGAAGGGAGTTGAATTTATATTCCTGTTCCACCATTATCAGATACTAAAGGTGGTGATTTTCGTGCTCTATGGATATGATCCTCATGTTATTGGTTTCAGATAAAAGTGCGACTAGCTTTATAAAAACATTCTTAGGGGGATGTAGACTTAAGGGTTTTTGGTCTTGAGGACCCTCTTGGGTAGATTCAAGGGTCGAGATCATACCATATCGATGGTACTACTGGACAATTTCATTGTTCACTCTATGACGTATATGTCAGGTGGTTGAGTTCATTATGATGCTCGTAGGGGTTGCTGTCAAAACTAATTTTCCAAGATAGATGCTGGAATATTTCATTTCAGACAAGGGAGTTGTTTGCAAGAGAAGTTTCTAGAGTCACAAAGAAAATAAGTAATAAAGAATCTAATCAGTGCATCATAATTATACTGAGATGTTCCCAATCAGATATTCATGAGTTATGTAATTTTATTATTTCTCATTATACCATTCTACTCACGTAGACATCTTAAAGAGTGTATGAACTTATTTCCTAGGAACCCCAACTACAGAGGATCATCTATAACATTTTCAATAGTATTTTCATGTTTGTGTAGTATTTGGAAATAGTATGTTCCAAATTATAGAAAAAACGATCATTTAATCAATTTATATATTCATATCACGTCCAAAAATTCTATTTATGTATGGTGTGAAAACAATATAGTCCGAATCATGGTGAAGCAATCATTATTTTCAATTGAGATATTCACGTCGAGTTCACCATTTTTGTTTTTATTGGATATGGAAAATATTTTTCTAACACATGGTAAAACAATGATTATGTTATTTGAGAGATTAATGTTGGGTTGACCATTTTTTCATGCATGGGACATGAGAACAAAATTCCCCAATGTATAGTCAACTGATCATTCTATTATTTGAGGGATTCATGTTGGATACTCCATTTATTTTTTGATTGAAAAGGAAAACTAACACTTTAGTCCACCCTCATGATAGAAACATGATTTCTTAAAGATGACCCATCATCCTATCTTTTATTTTTTCAAAGGATATGTAATGAAAAAATGTGTCAGTGTTAGGGTCATCATCTATTTTTTTTTTGGAAAAATGGGGTTAATTGGTTATTGTTATTAACAAAAAATCTCAAAAAATCCAAAATCCATAACTACATTCACAAATAATTTCTAGATTCTGGTGTTCATTTGGGGTTCCAAACCCATTAGAACTTATAAACTCACATTGATTAATAGGATGGGAGGTCTGGCTCATCAAACCCTTTTGGGGGAATTGTCTCAAACTCTAGGACTCTCTTATAAATTTAACATATGTTCACAGATCTCTTCTTTTTCAAGATAAATGATTAGTTAAAATGAAATAGTTTATGTAGGTTAAATCAATTTCATGATCCCAATATAGAATAAGTTACACTCAAAGAATGAACATAGGTTAAATCACTTTACACAAACCTGATACAGAATCAGTACCCTCAAAAAAGAACCATACATTAAACTTCACTTATATATGAAATGGGGATCTTTTATTGAACCTATTTGTTTGAATATTATGTCCTCCTCCCATTTCCCATAATAGGTGGTTAAATATTTGTTGACGTTGGGTCAACGTGAGATTTAGAATGTTCTTCCATACATGGAGGCATTTAATATGTCGAGGATGGGATTATTCCATTATGTGGTGTGTTACATATCATGTTTAAAATAATAATCTAAACCCACATAGATTGTTAAATTCATATATTTTAACATCATCTATAAATGAAATATGCGTGGGTACTAAGACATTGGGCATTTGAGCACGACCCTCAAAGATGTATCCTATGTATTATAGTAATGGAAGGAATCAGACTTATCATAGTTCAATCAATCTCTAAGGACTAACCTTAAGGTAGTTACCCTTGTTTGGGGACAGTCATATCATGAAATAGATTGGGGATTATACAACATATTTTCCTATACTGGTGAAGATTTATAGTGTGTGTGATATGACCCTTCCCACACTGTAATCCCATATGAGCCATGCTCAATGTGAGAAATAATGTATAGTATTTAATCAATCTCTCTTTATATGTATACATGGATTACCTTTTGGGAAAGAACATTTGATTCATAATATATAGATATTCTTTAGGAAGTTTCCATTAAAATCCTAGATCGTTCTAGAATCATAGTTACCATTTTCTACTAATTGGGTATTACACACTATGGTTTCCCTTATATGTACACTAGGCATGGTTATCTGGTCTTGAGACACCCTCTTGACCTTTCCTATTTTTCTACCTGGTCTTCTTGATTTTTTGGTTGTCAAGCCTTTTTTGAAGGATGCCACATTGAGGGATGGTTGGAAACAGTTGATTGTGATATAGATATATACAAAGACAATATAATGAACCATTTTTCTTGTATAATTATGTTGTATAATCTAGATATCATGACTGACGGCCATTTCACGATCAAATATGTATTTTCCAGAGGACATAGAATTATTTTGAAGGTGTAGAGTGGGTTCCATAACATTATATCAATATACATGATTGTAGGGCGTCACATGATCCAGATGACATGAACTCTTATCATCATGAAAGATGTATGAATTTGTTTGGGGGAGTTGTGAGAGGGATACTGATGTGTCTGGTGGGTGTTTTGAGTCTTGGATGACTTTTTTAAAGCACATAACATGATCTTAGTTACCCTTTTGGATGACATCATGAAATAATGTTAACATTCTCTAGTTCAATCATGAGACACGATTGAAATTAATTGGTTCAACCATATGGTTTGGTTGACATATCTAGCAGAAACCAAAAGATCTCTATGGGGATCATGGAGTGTTTCACAAAACTCGGGTAGAATTATTAGGGGGTGACATGGGAATTTATATGACATGACCAGGGGACATCACATTATCTAAATTGTATTCCAAATGTTTGTCGCATGATATAGGTGACATTTCCATGTGATGTCATGTGACCTAGGTGGTTCATGTAAAGCGCACGAGGATCAGGTTAGATGTACTTCACATAAGACTCTCATATTTTTAGTATTCATTCCAACATTTTATTTTATATGTCCATATTTTTTTTTCATTTTTATCTTGTATAATTATAATTTTATTGATTATATATACATGAATTCCTTTCTATAACACATCATAAGTCATTTAAGTGATCTATAAATGATCACATGAAGTGCATGTGCATGTGTGATGATCACATAGGATGTTCCCCAGATTTTATCTGATGAAAAACCATTTTCAATCATTACATTGGCCATTATAATAAATATTCTCTTACTCATTGGTGCGTTAGTGTGATGATAAAATGATGTATGTGATAATTCTTCATGCTAAATGGGGATTTATTGACCTCACTAGAATGATTAAACTACTCTATGTGTGTTATGTATTGTAAAAATATAAGCTAGATTCTATGGACGGATTTTAGGTTATATGTTTATCACGGTCTATTATTTGGTATTTCTAGGGAAATCACATGATTTTCAAGGACTGAAAAATTATCCAATCAAAGACACATTAATTATATTTCTGTAATTTAATGATGTCTTCCCTAATCTTGGGGAAAATCCCTGGGGAATTCAAAATGATAGGTAGATATTTCCAAGGGCCTTCTTGAGATCATGATGCCTATTAGAAGGAATTATTATAATCCAATGTGACATTTCTAGGTTCTTCCTTGAGGAAAAAGTGTCTTTTTAAGGGACTTTTTTGAGATTAATCAATCATGATGATGTGATTTCATGAATTCATGCTGACTTTACAAGTGGAATTTTGACGATCAATAATGATAAACGAATCATCCCATCACAAGAATCTCTTATAATTTCATTTTTCATTTCCTAGTTTATTTCAAAAAGGCTGGGGATATTGCGAGTTTGTCTGAGTGTTGTTGAATATAATCACTCTTCCCATAAGAAAGGCATCCCATGGCAAAAAATGGGTCTTATGGTTATGTAAAATCATTGCCATGGAAAAATCATTTTTTTTTCAACAGAGCTGTCGGGTGAGCACAAGTCTTCTTGGACATGTCTGAAACCCTTCACATAGTGAGGGTCCCATGCCATCGGTTTCTTACACAACAAGGAGGAAACATCACCAAGGATTATATAGTGTATTAAGAACCCCATGGGTGTTTCATGTGTATGTTTATGACTGTAAGAGTCTATCATCATTTATATATTTTCCTCCTTATTTTAAAAGGGTTTTTATTGTTGTTAGGCGTGCATGAGTTGATTAATCGTGTGACATGGGTGACCACTTTTGGTTATAATTTTGTGATCAGTGACTGTCTTTGACACCATCATTATAGAAAAAGAACTAATTAAAGGGGGTCCCGATATTTTCCATGGTAATTCACTAGGCATGACTATGTACATTACCTTCCAATGTCCATGTGATTATATGTCTTCTGAAGGTTCACACGATCTGTGTTATCATGGAAACATTTTCTTTATTTTAAATATATAGGAAATTTAAAAAAATATTAAGATATTTCTACCATTATGGATTTTCCAATGCTCATATAGAGGGATTCAAAAATGGTAATTAGTAATTATTAATTATTTTTATTAAAAATTATATATAATTAGAAGTAAATAACGTTAATAAGTAAAAATCAGTACTAATTACTAAAAATAAAATGTAAATTTTTGAAATTGATAATATTTACTTGTAAATTACAATTTTTTAATTTTTTACTCATTTTGTATATCATTTTTATTATATAAAATTAATCCTAATCAGTTTTTTTAATTTATATATTTTAGAGAAATATTGAAGAAGGAAGCTGAAAACAGTCTTTATTAAATGTTCATGATTAGATAAATCAACAAAGTAATCAATGCTGTTCTGATATAAATCCAATATATATTATGGGTGTTGATTATGTTTTATCATATAAATCATCAAAAATAAAATTTGTTTCAAAAGGGACAATTAAGTGTCCATGAATGAAATGTCATATGAGAAGGATTGAAGCATTTGATAATGTTGTGGGTTATCTATTATTTTTTAATTTCAAAAAAGAAAAAATTTTATTTCTATCTACATGGTGAATATTGATTCAAATAAGATGTTAATAATTTGGTTCCAGATCCATAATAGATTCAATCATTAGTACAAGACTTTGGTCCTTAATTTCATCAAACTAAAACATATGATGATATTGATTTCACTCCTATGTTTGAAACATATTTATTCTACAATATGATGAAGTATTTAAAGGATTCCATAAATTCTATTTGTAAGATAAGAAAATTTTATGAAGTTATAAAAATTATGGAAATTAGATTAGATAATAAAATATCCAATTTCTTATTTTATTAGATATTTTTATTTGGTTAAATAACTCTTACCTGATATAAATGTGTTGCTTATAAATTTGAAAGTGATAAAGTAGATGGTTTGTAATCTCAGTCTTGGTTATCATAAGGTTAATGTATGTTAAAATGATTTCATCATATATTATGGTGAAAATGAGATTTTAATAAGTTTTTATATATGAAAAATTAATGTATAAAGTGTCTCATCTAGGGATGTTTGGATATATTCATATTATGCTGTTGAGGTATTTCTTTCTTACACCCTTATTGAAGTGTTTATTTATGTCTCAAAACCCAAATTCATTGATATCATGGAAAAAACCAATATTTTAACCACTAAAATCTTAAATAATTATTGTGATGGTTATTTATATACAAATATTTACCACATACCTATTTCTTTTACTTCAGAATCCCATAACATGAGATTTTTTTCCTTCCCCTAATTTGTTTCTGTTTTTTATTTGGTTCTTATGATAGAAAATATTTGTGTCTCATATTTATAAATCTATAAAATTTACCATATGGGATCCAGATGAATGATCCATATATATTTTTGAACATATTCATTCTATTATATCCAAAAAATAATACCACTTTTTAATTTAATCCATTGATTGGTCAGTTAAATTTACTATGGAATAATGGTTTTAGTACATATGAAATTTTTGTGAAAACAATTCTAATGAAATAAAAATTAATTAGTAAAATTAGGGACTTCCCAGCATATAAAATTTTATTTGGATGAATTGAAAATGTTTAATGTTAATGTTTCTAAAATATGATTGATATAAAAATGATTATTCTTGTCAATGAGAGTTTTTTTTTCAAATTCCATTACATATTTCATTTCATTAGCCATTATATCCAAATAAAAATAAATCATTTCAAAAAAAAAGATAAATTTGATTGCGATGAACCATCAAAAATGACATCAGGTATTTATTTAAAATCAATTGTCTCTTTATGATCTCTAATTACATTTTGAACAACTATAAAAAACAAAAAATCAGAATCTTTATGAAATATCACAATTAAATAAACTATGTATTTTTTGGGATATTCCATATTTTTCTGATTTATTGTTCCATCACTTGTTCGATGTAATGAATATTGTGAAGAACTATTTTGATAATATATTTTATATAGATTAAAACACACCTGGAATGACAAAAGATAATGTAAATTTATGATATGATCATTCCTAAATTTTTAGGCTTTTAGAATGTGAGTTGTATGAAAATGATAGAGCACAGAAGTTAATGAGGAAAAAATTGACTTATAATATTTCCAAAAAAATCACTTATTATTTTTTTAGTGGATTTAGGATTTGAGGAATCTAGAAGGTTATGCTTCTAATTTTTCTAGATTTTTTAGAAAAAATCATATTAACATATTAAAAAGACATTATATTCTTGTTATATTTGAAATAAATCTACTAATTCTATTTATAGGTTTCCTGAATTCTTTGATTTGAGATGTGCTAATTGAAATGTCATTTAATTTCCAATACATCTGTATAATGAAAATATCATATGATTAACATAGTGGACTAAAAAGATATGTTGTGTTTTCTTATAAACATGAAATAAAATTGTTAGCATTCATTGATTCTATAAGAAATTTGATATTACATTTTACACATGATGAAAATTGTGGGGGGACAATACAGTTCTGGTGGATGAATCCATATGAGATATGTATATAGAAACTAATGAAAAATGTATGTAACAAAACATTAGTTGATGGGTCAACTGAAAAATATTACTTATTGGACATATTTTTTTATTATCCTATTATTTCCATTCAGTGTATACTTCAAAACATAACTAAATGGGTTGTACAAGGGAAATTATGGAGATGAACTGAACATTAAAATACCAGTTTTTAATCATCCTTAACATGGATTTGGTGGATTTAATTAACGATAGATTTCATATGATTGACATTACAGAGCTAATACATATATAATGCTCAACTGTGGAGAAATGAAATGATTTTTCTAATGAGTTATACTACCACATAAAATTGGTTTGAAAAAAAATTATTAATATATTTTTTAGATTATATGTTGATCATATCAAAAAATAGTTTCAATAAATTATAATAGATTTTTTAAGAGAACATTAACAAAAAATTCCCTACTAGTTACAATGAATGGTAATATGAAAATTAATGCTTTAATATATAAAATCAGTTTATTATTTGTTATATTATTAATTGTTTCTCATTTTGTAGGTATTAAAAAATGATGATAAAATTGACTATTTTTAGTGTGTTTTGAGTAACCCATCTTCCATAATGGTTAAATATCATAATGCATATGTTGTGAATTGTTTTAGATTTTATACACATGAATATGGTTAATCAAAAAACAATGAATATTGGTGATTTATTGATGTTATATAATCATAAATAAAGTGATGTTGACTTTTATGGAATAATGTATGAAATTATGAAGCAGGCATTCATGTTCATCCTTTCAATGGAATCATTGATATTAAATATAAAATCCATATTACATTAAATAAACAATTTTTTTCTCATCATGAACAAAAAATATATTTTTATGATTATTTTTCTACTTCAACTGTGTTATTTAATTGGTGGAGAATTATGAAAATTAAATCCCATGAAAATCAATTTATACCATGTAATTAGTTTTCTATTAAAGTGCAAGAAATTGAATTTTTTCAAGAGGCAAAAAAATACATCTTTCCAATGAAGATATTGGAATGTTGATGATGACAACCCATCATTACGGGTATCTGGTGATGATGATATAGATGATGTAACAAATGAATTTAAATAACATGTGATTATAAATCTAAAACTGGTATAGAGATTTATGATAATAAGGATGCTGATGAACATATTTAAACCATCATATATAGAGATGTGTATGAAGAATAATTACACAATTTCATGTTAGTTATATTCAACATAAATTTATATACATACAACTCTTATTTTAATTATTTTTTGACAATTTTTTTTCATGTTTTAGATGGATGATGAGATTTATAATGATATATTCCATATCCCTAAGGAGGTTTTACTGTCTTTTGATGATCCTGATGATTTATTATCCTCCCAATAGGTTCCAAGATGTTCATAATCAACTTGTAGGGGTCAGGGGCTTGTGAGATTGATGATTCCCAACCCTATTTCTAAAAGATGGCCAAGACTTGACTTCAATTCATGCATTGAGAGGTATGTTCAGTTGTGTATTTTTGTTAGTTTTCATTGCTTTTATTTAATTTATTTATTTACTAATTATATGATTATATTTTATATTTGTTCTATATATTTTAACATATTTATTTGGGTAGGGGTGTGATATTTTATGGAACTATTTTTGTCGATCATGGTTGAGATGGGATCAGATTCCATTTGACATTCAACAATACATGTTATATCATTGGATTCTACGTAAATAATTAATTTTCATTTGGAAATTTATAGTAACATTAAATATATTTTAGTAGATATTTTCAAGAATTAATATACCCCATTGATTTTAGTACGTAGAAATCTATCTGGGTGGTCATTTGGCGTGATTGTTTTTGTTTTTTTTTTTGCACAATCTGAGGATGTCATCCATGAAGACAGTGAGAGTCATGAATTTTGATCTGTATTTCTGAAACTACCGACCACATTACATATCATTTATGATTTGGGATATATTATGTTCATAAAATATTGGGGGATTTTTCATAGGAGGACATCATTAGGTTAGTAGAATAATGATAGGTAGGAGGTGGCACATAAAGGTAGTAGTCATATATTCAGTACTAATCAACGATATCTGGTGTGTAATTTTTGAATAAATTATAAAACATTAAAAATATTTATTTTACTATATTATAGGTATTTTAACATCTTGATATATTAGATATCTATGTTTATATGAGTATGAATAGTGATACAGTCACTAAAGAGATTAAAGGTTGTTTCTATTGTTAGAATGAGTTAGGTATAAATTTTTTGAGTATTAACAGAAATTTAAAATAATATTTTCAATATGTTAATTTAAAATTTAAATTGAAAAAGTCATACGAGGTTGTGAATTCTATGAAAAAATGGGAGTGAGGTTAACACTAAGAGTCGGACCACCAGTGTGGTAGGATTTGATGATGACACATTGATGCTGGCAACTCAATATGCTTTCACGAAAAACCAAGTGGTTGGTATCAGTTATAAATATACAATTAGAATTTTTAGGTTACTTATTCTAAGTTGGCATACATCTTTAAGGGAGATTTAGAGGAGTCTTCATCATCGACCTCATAATTTGTGGAGCAGTTGTGTTCTTAGAGTGAGGTTACAGAGGCCATCCATAGGGAGTAGGAAGAGCTCTATTGATTGCACCAACAATTGTTTGAGGATATAAGATGACTACACCCGCAACAATATAATAAAATGATGTAGTATATGTGATGGATCGCTCAGGGTGTAGGGATGGAGTTCCTCCATATTCATCTAGATGACCCTCCCCATCCTCCTCCTCATCATAGTGATGTACACAATTTTATGTTAAAATTTGAATTTAATATTTTGTGAAATGTTTTTATTATTTTAGATTTTTATAGTATTATCTATTAAATTTGATTAAAATATTTCTATATGTTGATATTTTTAAATTTTTAATTTTTTTTAAATTTTATCTTAATTTTGATGGGTCACCTTGTCCATTGGGAATACCTTAGTAACTAGTTTGAAAAAAAACTATTTTTGATGGTCCTCTCCCTCATAAAAAAGTTAGTTTTTGTGCTGGGTCATTGAAAAAAAATTATGTGACATAGTATTTAATGAAATGGTATTTGTTATGGGACCCCATCAAAAATAGTTATTTTTGATGGGGTCTTTTCAAAAATACCCCATCGTAAATAATCAATTTTTTAGTTTGGGAAGGGACTCTTGTGGCGGGCCTTTAGTACATAAACATAAATATATGCTAGAATAAAAGGGAAACTCTAAATTAATCCTCATATAAAAATAAGAAACTCCACAGTCCCTATCCATCCATCAAATTAAAAAGGTCTTATAATACCTCTATGGTCTAAACCCTATGCTCTTTCGCTTAGCTGATCATATAAACATAAAATCTAAACATGTCCTCAGGGGATCTTGTTGGGTCTGAGAATAAATTTGAGTAGGACACCATCAATGTGTTCCTATACCATATCCATGGTTAAGTATGTATATAATAAATACAAATGAAATATTAATCGCACACAATTTTCTCTATATTCTCTCTTCACTTACGCTCATCATCCATAAATAAATGATCTCATACTTTTTTTAACGCTATTATACCACATGCCCCCAATTATACTTATGTAATACAACATGTTCCTACATTTGTATAAATATATTGGTGGAGATCCATGAAATAATAACCAATTAATCCCCTAATGAGAAGTATCCTAAGGAAACCCTTTAGTTCCAACTCTAAAACAGTTCATTGATACCATGTACCATCAATCAGATCACTCGACATCAAAGAAACACGCCCAAACAATACCTAGACCCTCTAAAACTATCTCAGAAGTATCCATCATCTCAAATCCCAAAATCTCAAGGTACAATGATATATGTCCTCCATATATTAATAACCACCATCTCAAAGACAAACCCATCAAGGAACATTGATTTATTTCATTCCAATATCATAGCCCAACATCCTCATGTATGACGGGGAGACTTTTCCACCAACCAAAAGCCATATCACCTTCACCCAATGGTTTTTCACCATCCACATTGATGTTTTTGGTGATAACCCACGAAAAACCTGATAGTCAACATTGTCACCTAATCTACCGAGTCTACAGGGGCATCCGCCTGCACAACTGTTCAACACCACCTCAATATGAGTCATATATGCGTCCACATGAATCTAATGGTGTGTCTTTCAACAAAAAGTTAGTTAAAAACACCCAAAAAATTGATCCACACCATCCTAACATATCGATCCCCAGTGACATTGTCGCTCTCCCGTACAATCACATCACCTCAATCAAACAAACACATAATCCAATCAATGATCAACATCTCTTGTATATCGAAATACAATGATAATTCAATGAATCACATTGCCATAGTACAGGTGATCACAATCACCTCAATCCTCTGGTTATGCCTGACATGTTCCCATATAACCAAAAAGTTTAATATATAAAACAGAATTTAATTTAAAATAACTGACTCATCATAACCTTCCCTTGATTTCACAAGAACCATCACAACTATTAATTATTATAATTAGGTTTGGTAAAACCTAATGATATCCCTTAACCTCAATTCACTAATTTAATAAAAACAATTTATTTATTAGGGGTCTTTCTCTCTCTAATTGCATGGTGTATATGGAGATCACCCCAAAAACAACTATAAAATCATATATAAATATATGAATCACCTAACTCGTACTAATATTCATAGTCTTTTCTGATATCAGCTTCCAACTAAGGTCGAAATAATACAAGTCAATATTTTTTATGAATTCCCAAAAAATGTGTAAAATGACTCACATGGATTTAGCACATTGTATGGTGAGAGAAAATTGAGAAAAGAGACTCATGTATTAATGGTATTACTATGAAAAATCCATATACACCAACTGATTTAAGATTCAATCTCGAATGAGGTGACTAGATCAAAGACTATTTGAGACCAAAAGAGGATAACCCCCAATATTGGACCTGTTAAATGAAGGAGAAAGGATGAGGAAGAAAAGAAATATTGGAAAAGGTTATTTCATTATTTCACCCAATTTTAATTAACCAAACTATTTGGCCACATGGTTTTTCTAACCATGTTCCAACCATGTGGCTCCCTATGCCTAAAAAGCACAGACCCATGGTTCGGGTTCATAGTTTTCCAAACTATTCATAGAACACATGAAATAACTCTATCAAAAACATAAAAGTTTTTCCCACATCGATGAACCCCAACCCACATGGTTTGGAAAAATTATCTTGGTACATATTTGGGGCCAAATGTGTTCTCTTGGTAGGGCCACACAGTTTTTCAGGTCTATTTTAGTTTGTCACTATATTCCCAAAACAGAGTTTCATGGCCTTGATTCACAAGAAACACAACTGAAACCCCATGAAACATTAAAATACTTGAAGCCACTGTAAAAACACGTCCTTGGGTAATTCAAAATATCATAATTGGGTTTATATAATCAGAAAAATAATTTTTAAGTCCCCCCAAAAAGGAATAAAAATTTAAACATACAAAGAAAACACCTTGTTCCAAAACCCAATTGTTAAAATATCTCCATTGTAACATATCTCATCCCCAAGATATCAGTCAATAAAAAGATATGTTACTTAACATAGCAATCTATTTTAAAAATTGATCTGATCTAACCCGATTATCATGTCATCGATCAACTTACATCAATGCGCTCCCCATGTTATGAGTTACCTACAAGGTTGATTCTAAAACCAAAAATCAAAAAACATGATGGTCCATCAACCATCCAAAGACTCAAAATTCATCCAATGATTCATAATCATTCATGTTCCCATTTAGGTTCTCTATTTTTACCCTTTTCATATCTGACACTGATCATAGCATATGTCTCATCAGATTCTCATACCATCCTGATGTCACTCTCCTCATATATAACCCGCTTTGCAATGGTTCACATATTCTAATGAAACTTAAATAAAAATTTCCTTAAATTGATGCCCATAAGATGTCGCAGTGTCAAAAAATCTCATATATAACATCTAACCTCATTATCGATTCCATCATATAAACCAATACCTGGACAGTCCAGAAATATCCCACGTGAACCTCAGACACCAAAACATTCATGACATACAAAGTGGTCCATTCCAATATAAATGAAAACTTGTTCACACCAATGAAATAATTAAAACTATATCGACTACCCACCTTGATTTTCACCTAGAATCTCCATTACATACCCATGACTTGAATCCAGAATACTCATGGAATGGCATCCCTATGGATATTTTCCATCCACTGACCCGTAAATATATTTCAGGGTCCCACTATCTCTGCTATGTTATTGAGTTGTAGCAAACTCACAGCTACGATTTCCTTGTACCACTCTCCATCCAACTTCATACACTTGTTTCTGACTAGGTTCATGGCTCCAAGATGTCAAATAAATATTCAATCACAACCTATTAAGATGGACCATCAATCCACATGTCTACAACTCCTTTGGTGGCCACTCTCACTAAGTCTTGACATGTACTATCTTCCTTCACTTGAAACACAACATTGATGGTCCACTCCTCGGTGGTCTAACAGAATCCATGGCCCAGCTTCCCTACTGAAATTCTTCCCAGCCTCTAGTCAAATTACATCAACAAACACCACTACAATCACCAGATTTTTCCACCCATATCGAAAATGAATTGACTATTAGATTCCCTTATCTTATCAATGCATCGTTAACTACATCTAATAAAGATGATAACATTAATATTTTACCTAAAACCTAATGTAATGATATAAACCATCCATTAAATGACTCACTCACATTGTGACATCTTTGACCATACTATGTGTAAATTCATGATGGGTAAGTAAACATGTCCTCATAGTCCATGATGGATGATTCCCCTACTAAAGGTCCATGAACACAATGGATTACTATTTGCTCAGCATCTCTGGGAATAAATTATCAAAGAACCTGTCCTTAGAGTCCTTTAATGAAAGTCACTCATATCTGACCAGTTTTACCTATATGTCCCACCAGTGTTTTGTTGGTTCATTGAGAATATATAACTCCAGATTCACCAAACAACTTAGCGGTGTCTCGACCTAGTCACCAATTGTTTAGATTGACTCAATGCAGTTCTATTCCAATGATGGATGAACCTCACCTTGAAATAGACATAGGTGTTATGACATGATCTCTCAGGTCAGGTATTCCATTGAGGACTCAACTCCCAAATATTTTATATTAATTCATTGGATAACCCAAACCTGACTCATTTTGAGGTTCTTTTAATGATTTGGAATAAGAGATAACATATTATATGGTTGTACAAACTATAACAGATCTCATACATATGTATCATGATCATCTCGACCCTCTTGTGCCTCTTCCCATGCATGCTAAAGTGGCACCACCTCACTGCTCTTCTGATGCTTCACTGAAAACCATCTTGGTTGAATCTCATAGAATCCAATTACATGTTTAGAAAACCATAACAATATATATATATATATATATCATATATAATGAAATATGTAATTGGATGCGCATCTCACCCCCTTACACTCCAATATCACTCCCTGTCACAAGACATTTGGCCGCATGGTCTCTTACCCACCCATATTAGGGTTGTGTATCATGTAAATTACAAAATTTCCCCCCTGCCTTCCCATAATTGGGTGAGCAATCACATAAAATATGAGGTTGCTGAGTAGAATGCCACCAAAGAAGCTATATATGAAACAATATTTAGATTCTTTTTTAATTTTTTAAACAGATGAACCTCCAATCATATTCCCTATTCACTAATATTGGAATCAGTCCCATATATATATATATATATATACATCACATGCAGAAAAAATCACATATAATTACATATACTTCTTATTGAGACCACATTCCAATGTTTGTTGAATTGAATTCCACCAATGAAAGGCTGTGTTGGAAAATTCTCTTTATATTCCATTGTTAACACTTTAAACTCCTTAACCCATCTTAGGGTTATCCTTTTCCCAAAGGAATATCAATAATAGGGACATATATTTATAAAAAAACCCTATATTATTACCATAATGAAAAAAAATCCCCCTTTTCCCTATAGATCCAAGGGTCGAAAGCCACATAATAACTAAAAATTTTACCCATCTGTACCACATATGGTGGAAATCTAATAAATTTTCGATATCAAAAAAATAAAATAAATTTCCCACCCGATGAAAATTATTCTATCCTCTGTGCATGGGACTGCATGCAGAAAAATACAATCGTTGTACCCAGTTCTGAAAACATCATAATCTCTGGCATACCATATCCCATATATATATAACAAATATGGTAAAAAAACTACCATGACACCATTTTTATCTAGAATAACATTTATACCAATCCCAAAGAATAAAATTCTCTGAAACCATTTTTAGCATCTTTCCATAGATGTAAAACTAAATAGTGCGCTAGGCCTGTTGGACACTAGTCTATATGCATGCCTCCCCATTCAAAAAAGGATGTCGAATAGTAGTGATTGTGTAATGTTTTGATAGTGGGGAGACAATACCCTTATATGGTGATAAAAATAATAGTATATGTATACAAAACTACAGAAAATTTCCAAAAAATTAGTGGAATTAACAACAAGAAATGGTATAATTGTAAACAAATAGCAAAAAAAGTAGTTACAAAAACACAAAAATAAATTATTTTCAGAAACATACAATAAGTCATAAAAGGTCTTTAAAAATAGATAACATAAGTTTTTTCCATCACCAAACATCAACACATATATATAATCATTCTAGATTTAAATTAAACACAATAATAATCACCAAAAAGTGGATGAACCTTCAAGATCCCTTACCATACATCCCATGTAAATGGTTCAACATGACCATTACTTTTACATACCAAGTAATTAATGAATTATATATATTCTTATCTATGTATATTTATGAATTTGATAGTGTTTTATAGGCTTAAAATGAGAATAAATCCAATCTTAAGCATGGAATACACTAATATTTTTAAAAGATTGTTTTATTTCCTTTTGACGGCAAACCATTTTAACATCAAAATATTTACAATTTTATAAGGTATATTTGTCAAAATAAACTTATTCTTCATGATTGGGACATTTAAATTCAAATTGGATAATTTTTTGTAATTTTCTGACAATGTTCATTTTTTAATGAATAGTGAAAAATACTGCATTGTACATCAAAACTGCATTTTCATCTATTTTAATTATATTGTTAGATTATCTTTTTAATTGGTTTTCAAGTATAAATAGAATATATTTTAACCATGTAATACAATGGTGGTCATTGGGATTAATTTCACTTTGGAATTGGGCATAAACAAGTGCCAAACTTTTCATAGATATTGTTTCTAAAAAACCAGCTATTTGTTTTGACAACCAGAATTATTTTTAAATTAATTATTAAAATTCTTGTGTTTTGAATTTGGTAAAATGGGTTAAATATTTTGAATCAGAATTTCCAAATTATGTAATCAAGACTCTTTTGTTTTTGGACGTTATGAATAGTAACAATGGTAATTATCTTTAATTATCTTGATTAATTAGTAATCGGCTAGTTAAGGATAATAAAATAATATCATAATAATATAAAATGACCCCAACATGTGTCCTAATTCTACTTGTTGTATCATGGCCGGCCATGGGATGCCTTGTTCCAAACTTAAGGACCCCATGGAATCACTTTTGGGTGAATGTGACACTTTATCTTTTTATTTTTAAAGAATGTTGAATATAACAAAGAATGTATCACCTGAGTAAAACATTTTTAATTTTGTCAAAATAAATTATCTATAGGACTATAAATTATCATTGGAAATAAAAAAATATTATATACATCATAGTATTTTTTTTATTATTTTTAGACATTAAATAAATTAAATTATATATGACATCATGATGATGTAGCGATTACCTCATTAATTGACGATTTAAATAATTTGAAAAGATAATGTAAAATCTAAGACTTACACTTGTCAAGGACCTATTGGATTAGTACATTTTCGATCGCTTATCACCTTATCCTATAAATATATCAATTTCGGACCTTTTAAATCCGAAACGCTTTTTAAAATAATGTAACATTTCTTAACTTTCCAAGAGATCCCCTCCTCTCCTCTTATAAAAGGCCCCCACCTCTACCTCATTACCCACACCTCTCAAGACTTTTTCTCGGCCAATATCTGCTCATTTTCTCTCTCAAAATCCCTCTCCTCATCCTAGAATCCCTACCTTAGGCAGGAAACTCTTCAAGAAACCCTTTTTGTTCAAACCAAAAGGAGTAACCCAATTCAAAGGTAAAGTCTTCTCTAAGGCTCTTTTGTTTTATTTTTCTTCTCCAATCACCTAATATCTTTTTATTCATTTATTTTCTAAAAAAACCAGTATTTTCCATATACTAGGGTGTTGTTATGATAAGTATTCGAGCTACACATACACACAACTACATCTAATGGTTAATGAGCATACTGTTTCCGTTGATGGCGAATTTCTGCCTCACGAAACGACGATTGTTCAATATTCTTCTAACACCTTCAAAGGTGGAAATTAATATGACTCTATATTTATATATGATATATAGTATGTTAATGTTTTCCTTAAGATTCTGTATGTTTCATTTATGGAATACCATTATGGCCTCCATTATGGGTATACGTGATATCTTTATTTTAGGAAGTGCGGACTACCACCCCCTCAAAGTTATTTGTTTCGTTAATGCCATATGTGGGACGTATAAAGGATGGAGTTAATTATATTATATATGAAATTATACTGGAATTATAATATACCTTTATTTCATTATGATTCCATTCCATAAAATACGAAATAGAAATTAAAGTAGCGTTCATCCGTACGTACGGCTTACCGTCTCTATGAACGGTGCATTTCATTTCGTACCTCTAAATGTTATGTAATACTATAAATGCATGTATATACTGGATATATATGATATATATGATATCTAAATCATGAATATAACTCTGGATATAATGGATACATGAAAAAATTGTAATTATAAAGAGTTTATTTTTGACGCAGGTACCAATGATCGTTCAAACGAACGTTATTAACATAAATAATTACATAGTGTTCATGACATGTTAATATGGGATATAAAAGGAATAATGAACTTGAAAAGGATTCTAAATCAAGTAGAAATTAACTCAAGTTTATTATTCAGGAGATTATAGAACGAACGAGTCAAGTCGGATACGAGTTATGGGACTTCGTCTCAATCTCCTTTCATTGAGGCATATTATGTTTTGTACACAACTATCTTTTATACGGTTTATAAACCACTTTGACTTTTACGTTTACTCAAAAGTAATATTTTTTAAAAGAAGCATTTAATAAATGAAAAAAGGGAATGCTTTTTTTTCGTACGTATGCGGCTACGACGACTTTTCCGCCGCTGTGACCATTATTTGAGTTTCGGCTTCCTCTACAAGCCGTAAATTTTTTTAAAATGAAAAATAAATACCATGTTTTACTTTCCATTTATTTTGGTATTGAAAATAGTTTTCACAATGTTTTTATTATATCGATGTGTTGTATTGATATCTTTTGATTGGAATTTGGAAATGTTATGTTTCCTTTATGCATGTTTTATGTGATACGATTATGTTATGGTCCATGGGAATTGTTATGAGGAGGGGTGGTTCCGTGACAAACTAAGGGCAGGTGAGCCTGATATATCTCTCTAATGCATTGGGGCATGCGAAGGAGTTAAATGTTAAGGTTTCTCTGAAAGGATTTAGGGAATATACTATGATGGGTATTCCAAACGTAACCGTGAGGGTTACTCCCTACGTAAGAATGTTATGAATGCCTCAAGTTACATTTATGTCTTATAATTTCGATAATTTATTCATGATTTGATGAGGTATGTTAAAATGCTTATGTTTTATGAGTAAAGTATGATTTCATACATGGACTATTGTTTTCATATTGTACTTTTATATCCCTTATTGAGCTTTTTATACTCACCCCAAGTTGTTGAAATGTTTTTCACAGGTCAAGGGAAAGGTACATGATGTGATGATAGTGTCAAGGAAGTTTCAAGAAAAAATCAATGTTTTCTTTTAAATATGTTTCCGTTTATGGGAAAAATGAGTACTATCATTTATGTAACCACTTTGTTTAAATATGAAATGTAATGCATGTTTTATGATCTAATTCTCTAAAACTCTAAACCTGAAAAGATCCTCAATGTGTATTCTTGAAGTAACTCAAGATTAAGTAATGTTTAAGGATGGGGCCTTATAGTTGGTATCAAAGGGAGGTTTAGATAAATTTAAGAGTTATAATTCTGTTAAATGAATATCCCAAAAAAAATTTTACGGTCAAATTTAAATGATATAAAATTTGAAGATTACCATGTTGCTTCATCTAAGACATGTTTGTTCAGAATGGTTTCCGCAGAGGAAACATGGAAGCAGTGCTAGGAAGGCATACAAAAGGAAATGACCTTCCGAATCAGCATCCAGAGATGGTCGGAATTAGAACTGAACAGTTTGTTGCAGTAATGGCGCAGTTGAATCAAGCGATAAATTGTGCTGGTAACCATGCACGAGATCAGCCATATCAACCGCAGAGGAACATGTCAGTGGTGGAACATTTCATGATGCAACATCCCCCATCATTTAGAGGATCATCTGACACTGTGCTAGATGAAGGGTGGATTAAATCACTGGAGAATATTTTCGATGTCATGGGGTGTTCAGACAATCAAAAGGTTAGTCTTTCTATTTACCGTTTGGAGGGTGAAGGAGATCAATGGTGTTCGATGGTTAAAAATATCAGGGACGCTGATGAGATTGATGCTCTCGACTGGGATGAATTCAAATGTATGTTTCTTTAGAAGTATTTTCTTAATGTTGTTCGACTTAGGATGGAAAAACAATTCCCGGAATTGAGTCAAGAGGAATACTCAGTGGCTTCCTATGAAGAATGGTTAACTCGTTTGGCAAGGTATGCCCCAAATTTTATCTGAGACCTTGATATTAAAATCAATCATTTTTACTCAGGATTAAAGCCAAAATATCGAAGGGCCTTAGATTCCCGCGAGTTAAAGAGTTAAGAAAATCTTGTTCGATGTGCTGAGAATGTGGAAATGGATTTTTCTAAAGATCACATGTTTTATACAACCAGCAGAGGAAGAGACCGAGGTGGCAGGAGAAAGGAATGAATTATTCAAAAAGGTATGACGGTACGAAAACTAAGTTTCCAGTTTATGATAAATGTGGTAAAAATGCATGCTAGGGAATGTCTTCTGAATTCTGGAAAGTGCTACCGATGTGGTTAGATGGGACATAAGGCTTGTGATTGCACGGAAAAAGATCAGGGTGATGGTAAGACCAAATTTGATTTACAGTTAGTGAAATGTTTTAAGTGCAATGAGATGGGTCACTATGCAAATGAATGTCCGACAAAGAGCTCGAGTGATGGGAAGCAGTAAGACTACAAGCAGAAAGGGGTGGTGAAATCCTTTTCATCTACCTTAGCAGATGTCGGGCCATCAAATGAAGTGGTATCAGGTACATTGTTTGTTTTTTCAGACTATGCCAGTGTGTTGTCTGATTCGGGGTCTACACATTATTTTATCTCTGAAAAATTTTCTAGTAAAATGGGAATACCATCTCAAGAAATAACTCTTGAACTTGTGGTAAAAATACCTGTGGGAAATGTTGAGGCAAAAAGAATTTATAATAATCTTTCTATCCTTATCCGTGTAAAGAACATACTTGCAAACCTTATTATTTTACCTCTAGTAGAGTTTGATGTTATCCTGGGTATGGATTGGCTCTCTATTTACCATGCTAAGATTGACTATAGAGCTAAAGAAGTTTCTTTTCAGAAATACTTTCAGTTTGTGTAAAATAATGAACCCTTGCTGTTGATAACATACCAAGAGGTCGAAAATCTTGTAAAAGATGGAAATGAATGTTACCTTGCACATATCGCTGAAAACAAGGGAACTGTTCAGATTAATGATGTGCCAGTGGTAAATGAGTATCCTGATGTTTTTCATGATGAGTTGTCTGGAGTAATACTAGATCATGAAGTTGTGTTTATTGTTGACATTGTTCCTGATGCTAAGCCAAATTCAAAACCCCCTGATCGAATGGCTCAAACTGAACTTTTAGAGTTGAAGGAGAAATTGTAAGATTTATTAGAGAAAGGCTTCATTCGACCTAGAACATCACCATGGGGTGCTCCTGTTTTATTTTTTAAAAAGAAAGATGGTTAAATGAGACTTTTCATTGGTTATAGAGCCTTTAATAACATCACTGTTAAGAAAAAATATCATTTTCCTCATATCGATGATTTGTTTGATCAACTCCAGGGAGCACAGTTTCTTTCAAAGATTGACCAGAGATCGGGGTACCATCAGTTGAAGGTAAAGGAAGCAGATATTCCGAAGACCGCGTTTCGAACAAGATATGTCCATTATGAATTTTTAGTAATGCCTTTTGGGCTAACCAATACACATGATGTATTCATGGACAATATGAATAGAATTTTCCATGAGTTCTTGGATATGTTTGTGGTTGTTTTCATTGATGATATTATGGTGTTTTCTAAAAGTAAAGAGGAGCATTAAAGACATTTAAGGGTTATTTTGAAAACCTTAAAATAAAATAAATTGTATGGGAAATTCAAAAATGTGAGTTTTGGTTGCAACAAATTTCTTTCCTTTGTCACATTTATTCTAAAGATGGGATAACTATTGATCCTGTAAAAAAAAGGTTGTTGAAGAATGGCCAAGACCTACAAATGTAACTGAGATTCGTAGCTTCCTTGGTTTGGCAGGCTATTACCAAAGGTTGGTTAGAAATTTTTCATGGTTATCTAGTCCAATGACTAAGCTAACTCGGAAGGGTGTTAAGTTTATCTGGACAAAATAATGTGATGATTGTTTTCAGGAATTAAAAAGAAGATTGGTGAATGCTCAAGTTTTGGAACTACCTTCCAGGAATGATGAGTTTGTTTTCTATAGTGATTCTTCATTGAAAGGAATTGGCTGCATCCTAATGCAGAATGATCAGGTAATTGCTTATGCTCCACTTCAGTTGAAAACTCATGAGGTAAATTACCCTACACATGATTTGGAATTAGCTGATGTTGTTTTCGCTTTAAAAATTTGGAGGCATCATTTGTGTGGATTAAAGTGTGAAATATATACCAATCACATAAGTTTAATGTATATATTCACTCAGAAAGAATTGAACATGATACAGAGGAGATGGCTAGAATTAATCAAGGATTATGATTGTACAATTCATTACCATCCGGGAAAAGCAAATAAAGTGGCTGATGCTTTGAGTCAAAAAAATAATGCTTCATTAATAATGATGCATTTGGAACGTAAACCTTTGGTTAAATATTTGATGATATTTCGCATAGAAGTTGTTGGTGTAGGATTTCTTTATGTTTTGTTTCAGGTATCAGTGAAATCTTCTCTATCAGTCAGAATTAAGCAAGCACAGAAGTAAGACAGCGAGTTGCAGAAAAAGGTAGAGCTGGTTCAGAAGGGTAATTTGCATGAATTAAACATTGATAATGATTGTGTTTTGAGATTTGGGAAGATATTGTGTGTGCCTTGTGATTCACAGTTGAAGAGAGAGTTGTTATGTGAAGCTCATAGTTCTCCATTTTCAGTTCATCCAGGTAGTACTAAGATGTATAGAGATCTTCGGGAGTATTACTGGTGGGACAGAATGAAAAGAGACATTTCTGATTTTATTGTGAAGTGTTCGACTTGTCAACAGGTTAAAGCAGTGCGGCAGTTACCGAAAGGGATGCTTCCGCCTTTACCAGTGCCAGAGTGGAAATGGGAGAATATATCCATGTACTTCGTTGTGGGATTGCCGAAGACACCTCGAGGTAATAATGCAATCTGGGTTATTTTTGATCACTTTACTAAATCATCTCATTTACTTGCTATACGAGATACTTTTACCCTAGATAAACATTCCTGTTTTTATCTTAATGAGATAGTCAGGTTACATGGAGTTCCTCTCTCCACTATATCTGACAGTGATCGCAGGATTACTTCTAACTTTTGGAAAGGCCTTCAGAAGTCATTGGGTACTGAATTAAATTTTAGTACAACTTTTTATCCTCAATCATGTGTGAAGCCAGAATGAACAATTCAGACTTTGGAGGATATGCGACATGCTTGTTCGATAGATTATTAGGGAAGTTGGTACCAACATCTTTCTTTGGTTGAGTTTTCTTATAATAACAGTTTTCATTCCAGTATACAGATGACAACATTTGAGGCATTATATGGGAAGCGGTGTCGAACTCCAGCTTTCTAGGATGAAGTGGGTGAAAAGAAGTTGATGTGACCAGAATTGGTAGAAGAGTTGGCAGAAAAAGTTCAGCTGATACAGAAACACATGAGAACAGCTCAGAGCAGGCAGAAGAGTTATGCGGACAACATGAAGAAGGATCTCTCTTTTGAGATAGGTGATCATGTTTTTCTCAAAGTTTCACCATGGAAAAGTGTGATGCGATTTGGCACGAATGGAAATTTGAGTCCAAGGTTCATTGGACCATATGAAATTCTAGAGAGAGTTGGATCAGTTGAATACCAAGTGTATTTACCTCTGAATTTATCTCAGGTACACAATGTTTTTCATGTTTCAATGTTAAGGAAGTACATGCCAGATCCATCTCATGTTTTGAGTCCAGAGGTAGTTCAGCTGGAAGAGAATCTATCTTATGAGGAACAACTGGTCCATATTCTTGACCACAGAGAGAAAGTGTTGCGGAATAAGGTAATTCATCAAGTAATGGTTTTGTGGAAAAACCACATGAGTGAAGAGGCAACATGGGAATCTGAAAATGCAATGAGGGATAAATACTCACACTTATTCGATTAGTAAATAAATTGTGGGGACACAATTATCTAAATGGGGGAAGGATGTAACATCCCAAGTAAGTAATGAATAGTATACATTTTTATATATGTCTATTTATGATTTAGATAGTGTTTTATATGCTTAAAATGAGAATAAATCCAATCTTAACCATGGAATACACTAATATTTTAAAAAGAATGTTTTACTGAATTTTGATGGAAAACATTTTTAAATAAAACTTTTGAAAATTTTATAAGCTCTATTTGTCAAGATAAACTTATTATTTATGATTGAGACATTGAAATTTACATTGGATAATTTTTTGGTAATTTTCTGACAATGTTCATATTTTAATGAATAGTGAAAAATACTGCATTTTACATCAAAACTGCATTTTCATTTAATTTAATTATATCGTTAGATTAAAATTTTAATTTATTTTAAAGTTTAAATAGAATATATTTTTACCATTTAATCCAATGGTGGTCATTGGGATTAATTTCACTTTGGAATTGGGCATAAACAAGTGCCAAACTTTTCATAGATATTGTTTCTAAAAAACCCGCTATTTGTTTTGAAAACGGGAATTATTTTTAAATTAATTATTGCAATTTCTGTGTTAGGAATTTGGTAAAATAGATTACATATTTATAATCAGAAGGTCCAAATTATGTAATCATGACTCTTTTTATGGACATTATGAATATTAACAATGGTAATTATCTTCATTTATCTTGATTAATTAGTAATCGGGTAGTTAAGGATAATAAAATAATTTCATAATAATAAAAAATGACCCCAACTTGTGTCCTAATTCTA
Organism: Viscum album; assembly: GCA_963277665.1. Lineage (NCBI taxonomy): Eukaryota > Viridiplantae > Streptophyta > Magnoliopsida > Santalales > Viscaceae > Viscum > Viscum album. Next base: position 516,539,184 of record OY728164.1, on the reverse strand, counting down.
CTGGTTGTGTCATGGAAGACCATGGGATTCATTGTGCCAAACTTAGGGACCCCATGGAATCACTTTTGGGTGAATGTGACACTTTATCTTTTTCTTTTTAAAGAAAGTTGAATATAACAGAGAACGTATCACCTGAGTAAAACATTTTTAATTTTGCTACATAAATTATCTATTGGAATATAAATAGTAATTGGAAATCTAAAAATATTTTCTACATCATATTATTTTTTTATAATTTGTATAAATTAAATAAATTAAATTATTTATGACATCATGATGATGCAACGATTACCTCATTAATTAACGATTTATATAAAATGAAATGATAACGTAAAATATAAGACTTAAACTTGTCAAAGACCTATTGGATGAGTATATTTAGAACCCTTATCACCTTTTCCTTGAAATATATCAATGTGGGACCTTTTAAATCCAAAAATCGTTTTAAAATAATGTAACATTTCATAACATTCCAAGAGTGTCCATCCTCTCCTCTTATAAAAGGCCCCCAACTCTACCTCCTTACCAACACCTATAAAGCCTTTGGATCATCCAATATCTTCTCATTTTGTCTCTCCACAACCCTATCCTCATCCTATAATCCTTACCTTAGTCAGGAATCTCTCCAAGAAACCGTTTTGGTTCAATGCAAAGGGAGTTACCCGATTCAAAAGTAAAGTCTTCTCTAATTCCCTTTTGTATTATTTTGCTTCTGCAACCCCATAAAATCTTTTTATTCATTTATTTTGTTAAAAAAAATTATCTTCCATATACTAGGATGTTTTTATAATAATTATTCGAGCTACACTTACACACACCTATATCTAATTGTAAATGAGCATATTGTTTCCGTGGATGGAGAATTTTTGCCTCACGAAATGATGACTGTTCAATATTATTCTAACACCTTCAAAGGTGGAAATTAGATGACACAATATTTATATATGATATATAATATTTTTATTTTTTCCTTAAGCTTCTCTATTATTCATTTATGGAATACATTTATGGCTTCCATTACAGGTATACGCGATATCTTCATTTTAGGATGTGCGGACTACCGCCCCCTCAAAGTGATTTGTTTTGTTAATTCCATATGTGGGACATATAAAAGATTGAGTTAATGATATTATATATCAAATTATACTAGAATTATAATATACCTTTATGTAATTATGATTCCATTCCATAAAATACGAAAGAGAAATGAAAGTAGCGTTCATGCGTATGTACGGCTTACCGTCTTCACGAACGGTGCATTTCATTTCTTACCTCTAAATGTTATGTAATATTATAAATGAATGTATATACTGTATATATATGATATATATGATATCTAAATCATGAATATAACTATGTATATAATGGATACATGAAGAACTTGTAATTATAAAGAGGTTATTTTTGACTCAAGTACCAATAATCGTTAAAACAACCGTTATTAACTTAAATAATTACATAGTGTTCATGAAATGGTAATAAGTGATATAAAAGGAATAATTAACTTGAAAAGGTTTCTTAAGAAAGTTGAAATTAACTCAAGTGTATTATTTAGGAGATTAAATAATGATCGATTCATGTCAGATACGAGGTATGGGACTTCTTCTCAATCTCCTTTCGTTGAGGCATATTATGTTTTATACACAACTTTCTTTTATACGGTGTATAACCCCCTTTGACATTTAAGTTTACTCAAAAGGAATATTTTTTATATGATGCATTAACTAAATGACAAAATGGAATGTTTTTTTGTCGTACGTATGCAGCGATAATGACTTCTCCGCCGCCGTGACCATTATTTGAGTTTTGGCTTCCTCTACAAGCCATAACTTTTTCTTAAAATGAAAAATAAATACCATGTTTTACTTTTCATTTATTTTGGTATTGAAAATGGTTTTCATAATGTTTTTATTATATCGCTGTGTTGTATTGATATATTGTGATTGAAATTTGGAAATGTTATGTTTCCTTTATGCATGTTTTATCTGATATGATTATGTTATGGTACTTGGGAATTGTTATGAAGACGGGTGGTTCTGTGATATACTAAGGGTGGGTGAGCCCGATATAGCTCTTCAATGCATTGGGTAATGCGAAGGAGTTAAACTTTAATGTTTCTTCGAAGAGATTTAGGGAATATACTATAATTGGTATTCCAAATGTAACTATGAGGGTTACTCCCTACCTAAGAATGTTATGAATGCCTCAAGTTACCTTCATGTCTTATGATTTATATGATTTATTCATGATTTAATGAGGTATGTTAAAATGATTATGTTTTATGAGTAAAGTATGATTTCATACACAGACTAATGTTTTCATTTCGTACTTTTATATCTCTTACTGAGCTTTTTATGCTCATCCCATGTTTTTGAAATGTTTTTCACGGGTCAAGGGAAAGGTACATGATGTGATGATAGTGTCAAGGAAGTGTCAAGAAGGAATTCATGTTTTGTTTTAAATATGATTCTATTGATGGGAAAAATGAGTACTATGATTTATGTAACCGGTTTATTTAAATGTGGAATGTAATGCATGTTTTATGATCTAATTATCTAAAACTCTAAACCTGAAAAGATTTTTAACTTGTATTATTGAAGTAACTCAAGATTAAGTAATGATTAAGTTTGGCGCCTTATAATTATGGTCCCACTCATGAACTCGGTCTCTTACCAATTCATAGAGACGTAAAGTCCACATGCATCATGAGGGGCTTGTCTAGGATGTGAAAATAAATCATAGTAGGCCAACAACAATGTGTTCAAATCCTATATCCCTAGTTATATAGGTGTTTATTTAATATAAAAGAAACCATAAGAAAAAATTATTTATGTTAATACCCTATTACCATGTTCTTAAAATCATAAGGAAACAATCACCTACTTTAGAAAATTTTGATATTCTACACAAATTAAATTATTCATATGGATTACATCACGTGTCTACATTTATATATATATAGTGGAGAGGATCCATGGAATAATGATCTTGGAATCCACTAACATGAAGAAACCTAGGTTAACCCTCAACTTCCACCTATAAAATATTTCTCTCAAACCAAGTTCCCTCAATAAAACCGCATTCTTTCCAAGAGACATGTCCAATCATATATCCAGTCCCTCAAAACCTTTCTTCGAATTTCATGTCATCTCATAGCCTGAATTCCTAAGGCAAAATGGTCTCTATCTTCTAATTAATAGTTTGTATTGTCCTGGATCTCAATATACTAATGAAGTATAATGTATATCCTCCCAATATCCCTACCAAAAACCCTCATGTATCATGGAGGGAATAATAACCAAACTGATGGAATCATCACCATCACCCGATGGTTTATCACCATCATCATGAATTTTAATGGTGATGACCCACAAGCATACCCAATGGTAAACATCATCTCCTTAGAAAAATATTATATAGGGTCCACTATCCACACGAGTGGTAAACACCACCTTGATCTAAGATCAATTAAGGGGCACACAAATAGATTGATAGGTTGGATAAAAAATTAGCATAAATCAATAAAACAACTTAAGACACATCATCCAAACACCTCATTACCCTATGACCATATCATTATTATAGACGATCAAATTGTGTCAATCTAGCGATGAATTTATCCATCATGTGATAAATGTCCATCAAATATCCCGAGACAAGACCAACTTGAAGAATTATATCACCTCAATCTAGGTGACTACCATTACCTCAATCCTCATTCCAATCCCAACACATTACTGTAGAACCACGTAATTCAATATAAGTAGCATAATTTATTTTAAAATAACCGACTCAGTCTAAACCACCCAAGTGATCTCAACCACCCTCACTAGTATTAAAAATTTTAATTAGGTTAGGGAATACCCAATATAATATCTCAACCTCAATTCATCAATTTGATCACAATCATTTAGTAATTTGTGGGTTTTCTTGGTTTACCAACATGACACATATAAAGTGAACACCGAAAACCCCCAAAATAAATGGAAAATATTGGAACCACATAACTCATACTTTTAGGATTAGGATCATTCCATATTCCACAATATCATGATATGAAATGAGGGAAATAATTCTTTTAAATGAGAGTCATGAAAATAGGGTAAATGGCTAGCATGGATTTAAAACACCATATAGTGAGAGGTAATAAGAAAAGAGTTGTTCAGATTAAATCACATGTGGAGATGAATCCATAACCACCAATGGATTTTATATCAGTGCATAGATGAGGAGATTGGATCAATGCCTATGTGAGATAAAAATAGAATTACCCCCTCTACTGTCTGGGTGAAATAAACGAGAAAGGTGGTGGAAGAAGATAAATATTTGTAAGTGTCATTTGGTTATTTCACTGAATTTTAACATCACACATATTTTTTACACATGGTTTAGATCAAAATGTTCCATATTTTTGGCTCCCACCAGTTATGAACTACACATGAATAGACAAGGTGCATAATTTTCCAAATGGTGCATAGACCCTGGGAAATTCACCTATCAAAATATATAGATGTGATCACATGGCCATGTGCCCCCTTCTGAATATTTTGTAAAACCATGTTCAATTTATCTAGAGGGCTTCAAGGATTCTCATATGTGGATGCATGGTTTTTCCAAAACAGGTTCCTTTTTTGCGCATTCCATAAACAGAGTTTTGGGGCCCCAGTGCACCCAAAACTCACCAGAAACCCCAAGAAACTTTTCAAGCCTTGAAAACCATATAAATACAAGTCCTCAAATGAATCAACCACTTCTAAATTGGGTTTATACGTTAAAAAAACAATTTCCATGGTCACCAAAAATGAAAAAAACTCCAAACTTACCAGGAAAATGGACCATTCTAGGAACCCAGAATGTTACACACACAATATTTTCAACCAGAAAAACTCACATATTTTTTTTATTATGGATTATGATGAAGTGTAATTGGATTATGATACTAAGGGAAGGGATTCTAATAATAATCCTAAAAATTTTACCCATTCAATTATTTATTTAATTTTTTAAACACTACTTTTAAAGACATCCAAATTGTGGTGAATTTGTGTATTAAATTTTCTTGCAGAATAAGATAAATAATATTTTTAGCTTGTTATATTTGTTCCATTTTTTATTTTTTGTTACATAACACTTATGTAATTCTTTTTATAATATGTATTTATATATAAAAAAAATGAAACAATATATATAGCACATATTTATGAAAATTATATTTTCACATATCATTAATAACATATATATATTTATAAGATAAAAATTTAAATATATATATATATAACAATGTTTATATGTAAAACATATATCTTTTTTTCTTCAATTCATTTTATTCCCAAGCAAGTCACACAAATCACACATATATTTATATATTTTTATTTTATTAATGTACTTAATTATTACATACATATGTATATTTATTTATTTATATAATCCAATATATATGTTTACAATAATATTTATATAACATATATTTATATATGTATTATCATATACATAATATATATATATATATATTAACATATAGATATCATATATTTTAACCCATATTTAAACATATATATAATGTTTATACATGTTTCAAAGTTTATATATGTGTATAATGCTTATATATATGTATATATATATTTCCTAGGATCCATCTGCCACAACCCATACATATCACTTTTTTGGGTTCCTTCCATCACACACCACACATATCCCATATTTTAGGTGTTCCTTACACCAAACACCACACACCGTTATCCATTATTTTTTTAATTTTTTTAATTTTTTTTGAAATCCCTCAATTATTTTAGTTCCATATATATATATTCATGTTTTCATATTATTATATTTTTTATAAATCAACCTCTAAAATAAAAATCTCATATTCCACATATATATACAATCTACCTTTTAAATAAATAAATAAACATATATCTATGTGTGTTTTTCTCATTATGTATACATGTATATATATAATACCATTTTAGAAATCATTATATATATAGAAAAATAATAAAAAAATTATATTATCAGTTAAACATATGTATATATGTACACATACAAAAATTTATATATATCTACACATACATATATGTACATACATATACTTGGATATTATTTCAGATTACCAAATATTGTTATATTCATATTTTTTATATTTTGTTTTATATTCTTATATATTTAAACTCAAAAAAAATATAACCATAAACTAAAAATATTTATGATAATATTATATTAATATATACTAAATAAACATATATTTTTTTATATATAATAAAAATATAAAAATTCGTAATAATTTAAATGAAAATATTAATTCTTTTTATATATTTTACATTGTAAAATTCATTTTGAAATTAATATTTCAAAAATATTTAAGGTAACATATTTATAAAAATTAACAAATAATTATAATAATTAAAATTTTAAAAAAATTTATTGAAAAGTAATCATATTTTTAAAAATAAGAACTTTTATATCTGAAAAATGGTTATTTAACATAATAAACTCTTTTATTTGTTATAAAATATATATTTTAAAAATAATGTTATGATCATCTGACAATAAAGGTACATATTCTACTTCGATGTCATATTAACATAATTTTCAACAACATTAATTGTAAATTTACATTTTTTATAAAATTAATATTAAATACTTATTTATTAAAAATAGTAATAAATAAATAAAACGTGTTTATAATTTTTTGGGATTTTATAGTTATGATAAAATTCTCTTAAGAGGATTAAAAATATATATTTTCCATGATATAGAATCTCTATATACACCATGTATTTGTGTTATTATAGATAAATATGTCTATGAGGTGAACCTTTTAAAAATAAAATATGATTCCGATATAGATACCAGAGCCTCTATTCGGTGTCATGTTAAATGAAGTCAACATTGGCACAAAATTATAATTGTCCATAAACCACACCCATAAAGAGTTTTCTCCTTAAGGAATTTTGAAATATATAATCTATATTAAATCGGTGTGATTACACTATAATAATTTTAAATACGAATTATTCATAATATCATTAGTCTCTTGCCATTACAAATTTTTTTGTACAGTTATCTAAAATCATTGACCGTCTTAATCATTATAAGTACCAGATTACTACAATTTCATATTCTTCTCCTTAATGGGTGTTTATTTTAATTATTTGGTTCGATAATCATTCCTTGCACGAGTTAATGAAATTATTATGAACATTCATTTAAATTAATTAACTTGGTTATCCATTTACATATCGATAGAGTGTTGTTCTCTTGAAACAAAAATCATTTAAGAGAAACATCATTAATTAGTTAGGCTATATATTTATAATTTTTTTATTGAACATTATTCCATGTATTTACCATAATCATTTATAACATGGTATAAATTTTAAATTTATATGTTATTTGGGGTAAAAATAATATATACCCTCAATGAACTAGTATTTATCATGAGGAAACTCCTGCAAAGAAAAAGGATGTTTCCTTAACCATTATGTATGAGTTCTTATAATGGGCCCTTATTTATATGTTTATGATGTCTGACATTATGTATTTTTCATAATTTCTATAATTATGATATCATTTAATATTATCCATGTGATTATTTATTTCACTTATTAATGATGGGTGATGTTATGATTATGTATTCATAGATATGGAATGCTTTTTTTATTTAATCACACAATATCATTTATAACATTTCTATTTCCTGTATGTTATTCTTTGTATTCCATCTAGTATACAGTAAATGATATTACACCATTTTTTCATTTCCCACATCCTTGGTAAATGAAATCGAATAGTATGTGTAAATGAATCTATGTAATATGACATGTTCCAATGAAATGCTTATATATCTACTCACTTATAGACTACTAAACCTTGATCAGGGGTATGAGATCTCATGTTATCTTATTAAAAAGTAATAAATAACACATAAAATCTAGATGACTAGGGCCAAGGGAATTAAAATGATTCATAAATAAATGAAATATAATAAATTTTTATTTTTGTTATGTCATCAAATTATAGTCATAAGGAACTTTAAATTATCAACTAAAAAGTTTGTATGAATAAAATTCAATGTAGATTTCTTGGTACATGTTCAAGATTTAATTATATTCTCTATGATTCATCCATTCACCATTAAACTTATTTTTTTTATTTTAATCGATACGTGGAAGATTAAATTTATTCATCATATAATATAAACTAAATCTACCTCATTTATTAATTTTCTTGACCATTTATTTATTGTTCAACCAATAAGCGGTGTTTTCGCATAATGATGATGATTCCAAAAACTCAGTCCATGAAATTGTACCGTCTATTTTATATAATTATCTATACATATTTTTATATTTCTAATAGATAATGTTTATAGATGAGTTTTTTACTCTATATAAGATGAAATTATACTAGACACCATGCATAAAATTAAATTTATATATTGAAATATTATACCTTTATGCACTTCTAAATAGATATCCAACTCTTACATATTGTGATCGCTGTATTTTGTTCTATATTATCTAATTTTATATATATAGACTTATTTATTTCACATTTTTTTGTTGTCTTTGATCTATATAACATTTGTAGGTTAATATGTAATGGAAAATTTTTCTTGTCTACCCATCTACAATTCTAATATTTATTTCATTAAACCCACTTCAATAAATTTATTTTTTAAAAATGTGAATGTATTATGATAATTAATACATATAATTAAAGATGATGATAATTGAAATACAAAAGGATGACCCTATAATCCCTCTCTTTTTTGATAATCATAACTCATGATATATTAAAATATAAAATCATTAACTAATAATATGATATGTGTTTTACTATAATAACCATCACTTTTTGAAAATTATATTCTATTTATTTATATTGTATTACATATCAACCTGATTAGTTTAAAATTTGAGATGTAATGATATTTAATAGAGAAAGGGAGAATTGAAGGATTTGGGTTAAGTTTTTTCAAAATATCTGTGAACCTAGTGGATTTTTACTATGTACTCTATGGATTAAAGGTAATACATGTTGTTCTGCAAGAGCCTCCAGGTACCCCATGGGCTTTCACCAGGTAACTAATAGATTCATAGGAAAAATCCATTCAATGAGGATTAATTATATCATCTCAACCCTAATATTTTTACAATAAAATAATATTGTATAGGGATTTACTTCCATTCCATTAATTGAATACGCCATTAGGATCTCTCATAACACTATTGGGAAACTATCAATTAGATATGGTGTTTCAAAAGAGTTTTTTCAAAATCCCCCACTAAATGGTTTTATTCTAGAAGTTGTTTTTGAAAATTTCTTATATTTCATGTCATTTTATTAAAAGAGTCTACCATTTATTGGATGTTTTTTATAAAGTGTTAAAACCATTACAAAATCTCATTTTTTATAAATAATATAATTATTTTTTGTTGACTTTTTTTAAAAACTAGCATGAAATTAATAAAAAAAAGGAAACATGAAACTGAATAACCATGTTTATGGTCTCCTTATTCATTGAAATAAAAATATTTGGGGGTTTCAATATAAAAGAATGTGTAATGAAAGGATCCAAAATACAAGAGAATAGTAACTGATATAAACTAGAGTGAAAAATCCATATGAATATCATCCATGTCTGAGTAGCCTGAAAAAGTGTATTACATTTTACCCATGTACCATGGACCACCATAAGAGAATTCTTACAACACATCTATTCATTAGGTTTCTACTAAATAATTTATGGGTCGTCACTATCTGAGGAATCGGATCCTCCAACATAGTGGTTGAATTTTCTGTTACTAAGTTATCATTATTTTCACCAACAATATGGAAACTAAATTTCAATGATAAATCCCAAATGTTTATAATTGGATCAGAATATATACAGGAATTAATGTTATATGAAGAAATCATCCAGACTAGAAGGAAATATTTATAGAAATGGAATATAATAACAATTTTGTAAATAAGGGTTCAACTTGTGATCCAAACTCATCATCAAGAACATCATTGAAACCATGAGGCATGCTCTCTTGGGAAACTATATTCAGGGAAATGTATGAATTTTTAACCATTACCTCATAAAATCCCTCATTCATGGACATTCCAAAACTACTAAGAATTTAATGATAAATAATTATAAAATAAAATTTTAATTAATTTTTAAAAATTATAAATAAAAAATTATAAACGATTTATGAAAAATTATAAGTTTTTATTAAAAAATACAATTAATTGTTACTTTTTATTAATTTATTATAAATGATAAGTTATTTATAATTGTATTTACTAATTTTATAAAAACAAACTTGAATTTTATTTATTAATTAATTAATTTATAAATATTATTAATAATTAATTATTAATTAGATATTATTAGTTATTGGTTATATTTATTTTTAGTTATTTTCCAATAAAGGAACACACACATTTATGGCGTGGTTAAAAATTTGTTATTAAACTAATTTTTTTAGTTATGTTAAAAACTATACATCATCTATAAATGGACATATCTATTAATTCAGGTGTCTATTCATGATTTACAACATATCAGAGAGAACCTTAATAAAATAAATATTATTTTGTTTAATGAAATAAAGTAATATCTAATTATTTAGAATTTATTAATATTCTAATTGAAATCAAAAATTGGACATAAACCTTAATATACCGTAAATTTATAATTGGGTGTTTGTTTCAACCCTCTATCATATCAAATTAAAACTCATTTTTATATCTATGTTAATTTCTATAGTTAAATATTATACCCCATTTTTGGTTCCTAAAAAGTGTATTGGAAGGTCTCCAAAATGGAGTTTTAATTTAGGGTCACCTAATTTTAATTCTTATGATCGCATTATTAATTTGTTTTAAAAGGTATTAAAATCCTTTTTTGGGTTGTGTATGAATTTACTAATTGGGATTAAATTATTGTTGATATGATGTTGGTGAAATTTTAGTTTTCATCTCACTTTTGTTCTTTTATTTCTCTTAATTGTCAAACAGTTAAGCCATAGAAATCGAGGATATTCCTTATATGGGGTGTTCAAGGTTAACAATCGTATGTTTTGTTTTTCTATTTATAGATACGTGTATGTTTTTATACACACACACACACATTAACATATATCAATATATATATATTAATATTTATTTCTCATGTAAATTTATGTTTGGTTATTTTTATGAAATCATTTTTAACTGAATATATATATATATATATATATACATTTAAACATGTTTCAATATATTTAATTATATTAAAAAAATTTAAAAATATTTATATGTATTATATTTATTCTTAGTATGTGGGTTTATATATAGAAATTTATATAAATAAATATATATAAACATATTTCTATATAATTGCATTCAAGAATATATGTGTGGATGTTATGATCGACATTTTTTAATTATATATATATATATATATGTATTTTTGAATATTTATCAACATGTATGTATATATAAATATATTTATAAATATATATTTGTACTATATGAGTATATACATATATATATATATACATATGTGTTTAAATATTTCTATATACAAAAATGTAATTATATAAATATATGTATTTCATATTATTTTTGTATAATTATTTATAATTATACATATTTGTAGATATTTATATGAATGACAATTTATTTATATATACTTATTAATATTTATTAATATTTATATTTATTTATATGTACACATATATATATACATATATCAAAATAGGCAGAAGATAAATCCCAAAGGCCCTATAACAGTTAATAAAACATAAAAATATACAACATGGGAAGATGAGGTCAAATATGGAAGGAACTACACTCACACATAAATAAAAAAAGTTACACTAAAAGTCAGAATCAACACCTCGAGTTCATGAACCCAGGGAATGATGAGAAACTCTACCAGCCCGATACAGCGGATGTAATCCATACCTCTATGTGTTTTGATTTTTATTGATTGTCATCATCATCAATTAATTAATAGGTGATGAATTGATAATAAATTTGTGTCCATAGATTCTCATCACCGATAATAGATGTTTGGAAAAGATGGATGAACTCACATAGATATTTAACGTTATTGCTTTGCCTATTATATTCATTCGTATTAGTTGCTACAAAATATGTGTGGTATCCTTCACAAATGATAAATACACACTTTCTAAAAAAATTAATGAGAAGATGCATTTGACATTGAAAATTAATTGGAATTGGGAATATAGATTTTCCACTCCTACCCATAGAATCAAAAACATTAGGTTCCATGAGAGAGATCACATTATTATATTTCTACTTTTGAACATATCTTTAAATGGTTTCATTTAAACCACTATCTCCAATGGAATCCTTGTGTACATCAACTTGGATCCCAAAAATGTGAGGGGAGTGATCCTCCTTGTGTATATGTTCTTTGACCACAAATGTTGGTATATGGATTTTCATTTTTTGGTTTGATCATTTAATTATAATTATTGTTTCCCTCAAATGGATATTGTAATCTAATTTTACAATGAATAGGGTTGGACCTATCTTGAGTTTTCACTAAAGGAGTATTTCATGTTATTCTTTGGATGTTCATTCTAGATCCAGAGCACCATAAGTTAAATTATATGAATTATGGAATCAATTTTTTTAGGATATGTTAATTTTATTCTATGATATATTGATTTTCTCATTATTAAGGAAATGGCTACTCATATTTTAGGGGATCCAGGTCTATTATATGTTTGTATCATCTGATGACTTCAACCGTGGCCCATTAGGTTGGTGGAATTTCTATAAGGGAACCCCTTAAGGAAATAATATAGAAGTTTTTACTAGAGAAATATATGGAGGTCAATTTTATTTTAGGAAATTAAACTTGACATTACATTTTGAGGTCTCTCAATGAATGTTGGGTGGTAGTGTGACCAAAAAAACATGTTGGAGCATCTCTGAAAGGAAGTGGTGAGCTACCTGAAACATTGTATATCACATATGGAATAATTAATCTTTTTTATGAATAGTTTACTATAAGTATATATAATGAATCATAGGTTTACATATTTTTAATCATTTATATATTTATTATTATTGGAAATTTGGTCTGTTCATTATAATATTTGAACAATTTGTAATATAATAATGTAACAGTGCATATAGGACTACTCATCTAAAACACAGTAATCTCCTATATTAGTTTTAAACTTTTTTACTTATAATTCATGTATAAATGTTTCTTGAATTAATATTTGATTGTATCATGTATTGTGTTATTTTTTAGAGAAATTTTATGTGGTGGGTATGGGGTAATTAAAAAATATTTTAAGATCACTCATTAAAGGGGAGGAAGATCTGCAATGGATTAGTTTTTTATTTCCATGGACTATGTGAACAAATAGTTGGTTGATGATGATTCTTTTGGTGTGTTTTGTCAGAAACCGGATCATCATTTCAGGTATAGATCCTGCTTTTAGGTGTTTTTGAGAAAAAAGGGAGTTTTTACCAATTTAATGAGTACACATCCTGTACTCTGTTTCCACAGGTAGCCAGGTGCTGGCCCTGTAATGGCCAGTGCAAGGCCGTTTGGGGTGATTTAGAGACCGCCTAAAGTGGGGGATGATTAGGGAATGTACACGATGTGTACATTTAATGAACACACCATATAATTTTTTTGGTATTTGATATGTCAGATCGGGGTCATGTCTCATACCAAGAAACGTCTTATTCTAACTCTTTCTTGTCTAGGAGAGACCTAGGGTGATGATTCTCTTCGAGCCATCGAACTATAGTTCATTCTCCGAATCAAACATCGTCGATTGGATTGGAATTGACTTGGTGAGTTCTTCATTCTTCTAGATACTCTCCTCTAGTTTTCTCCTCTTTCATGATTTATTTGAGTGGAGTGTTTTTGATAATTTTGTATATCTATGACATTCTAGGTCAATTAAAATTCTGACGGTCAACCATATTGATCGTACTACATCAAGGTACATGTTTTTTACATTCCATAGTTTTCCTAGGATTATATATGCAAATAGTACCGAATACCCTAGTTTAGGGTATTTCATGTTTTGTAAATTTAACCCTGTGGATGCTTGTTATGGTCTATTTTCTAGAGAAAGGGTTATTGATTAGGAATATGATTTATTACCTGGTTTGTGGACGTTTTTCCCATGTTTGTTTGATATTGGTTGTTGGGTCTAGAACCACCTGTTAGGATATTTTGTTTTCCATGCCCAGTGTTGTTAGGATAGAGTTGATATTATATGACAAGCTTGTTATACGAATTATAGAATCCTAACCTTATTGTAGTTGAGATTACTTTGGCTATTGGATATCATTTTTGTACGACTGTATTTCACAGGGCTGTGATAACATAGTGTAGTTAGACCATAGGGGGAATTGACATTGAGGGATTCCCACGAGTTTCTATTATATTATTCACGTTGTGATACCATAGGGGGGATGGACTTTGAGTTGTCCCTTTGAGTGTCTACAGTATACTATTATTAGACCACATGGATAATGGACGTTGATTTCTTCCTTAGAGAGTTTATAGTATACCTTGGAAATAGTATAGGATGAATTAACTATGAGTGCTTCCTCTAAGAGTATTTTTCTTTGTGAAACTAGAGAGGCAAGACTATAAGAAATTCCCTAGAGGTTTTTTTGTGAGTGATTGGTTGAAGAATTAATAAATGTAAATGAATGTGATTTGAATTTTAGGATTGTTTAGTTTTGAGTATTTCTATGTTTATTGCTTCATTTATTATTTTACCTGGTATATATATTCACTGACAGTGAGGAACAAAGCATTGGGTGGTTGCCTATTGGGATTCGTCTCACGCACTATTTTGGTTATTCATTTAGGCCCAAATATATTATATGGTTTTTATTATAGATAATAGAAATCTCCCTTCACCATCAGGTACCTGATTGTTCCAGATCTAGAGAGCATGAGACCAAGTTAATGCTTGTGATGCTACTGGAGTTTAAGTTCTATCTGCGTACATTGGATAAGCACAATATTTCAATTAGTGTGACTTGTTTGGATACTTTTCTAGACATATGCGACATGCATCATTTATATATGTGCTCCAATTGTTTATTAACTTTCATTCTTCCACTTATTACTTGTTTTATTTTATTACTGCTTCTGATGTAGTATATTATTGTTATTTCACTATGTTAATCTCTTAATGAGGTCATAGTTTTTCCATTACCACACCCATGACCCTCACTGCTAGTCGGAAGCCTCGGGAGTTCAGGGGAATGCGCTTGAGGCCATATGACCCACTAGGTACAGGGTACCATTGGGAAGCACAAGGAACCGGGACATTACAATGTGGTTAATGAGTTCTTTTCTTCTTCGCCTTACTGTTTGGAGCCTATAAATAGGGATAAGAAGGAATGGGTAGTTGGTAATAATTTTTTCCTGGGAGTAGCTAACCCATGTACATGGAAATGACAATATTCCTAAAATATTTCAATTTTTATGGTTTTATAATTATTACAGTTGATTTGATTTCACCGCCGGGTGATTAATGTGTTTTTTCATGTTATTGTTGATATTATAGAGGTTCTAATTCTATTGCAACCAGATTATATGCAGGTATGATATCTCATTAATCATATATGTACATTCAAGAGATCATATGTCATGCATTTTTGTCATACCATTTAGGGTGAATTCTTGATTTCATGTTGTTTTGATAGATGTTGTGCTAGATATGAATGTTGTTATAATAGATTCTACGATAGAATAAATATTATTTTGATAGGGTATTGGAAAAATTTATAATTTCCTTTGAATGGGCACCACACTTTGGTCCCTAAGGTGTTATGGTACCTCTTGGATCAGAATTTGGTGGATCATATTCACCTTTTTCTGAATTCTACTTTGATATAACATGAATATGATTCCATGATTTGATTCACGGGATTTATAGGCCCCCAAAGATCAAAATGTGGCACTTGAATGTTCATTTCAGTGTTTTTAAGGGGGTTTTTAGTAGTTTCAGAGGATTAATATCCTGAAAACCCCGGAATAAATGTTGTGTGATGATGAATACATTCCATGTATCCTTATTTTTGGAATGATATTTTTTTTCATAAGTACATGCTATATATTATATTTACACACCGTATAGTCCATGACTGTGTGACTAACTGTATTGGTAGAGACATGGGGTTGGGAATTTTTTGGTTGAATACACAGTCTACAGGGAGTACACGCTGTGTTATAGAGTCATGTATCCAGCCATGTGTCCAACAACATCGGTGGATGAAACATATGTTGTACATGACATGTTCCATTCTTGCATTCCATATAGTATAGACGGTGTGACTAAAGACAGGAGTGGTTATAACATAAGGGGTACACATTGTATCTAGGGTGATAATGTTGTGTAGTGTTACCTAAGGAATAACCACGTGTTTAGCCCTGTAAAATAACTCAGGCAGGGGTAAATGATTCAAGTACAATCTGTGTCTCAAGGAGAACATCCCGAGTGTTTGAGGTGTTACACGACTAGGGCTGGCAGAACATCACACCCAAGGAAAGGCTTAAGGGAACATGTCATGGAGGGTCATACACACAATGTATCCATGTTTTAAAAAACATGGATTTTTTCATTCTCCTGTTCATTTCTTTCACAAATAATTTTTATTCCCTGATAATCTTGAAAGGAGGTGTGTTCTAGACCTTGCAGAGTCATGCAACCATGATGCCCTGTAACACCCCGAGATTTTATGAAAAATATTTTTTAAATTTCATTACTGTCTTGTGTTGTATGCTACACCAATATTACCTTGCCCTATACGCAACACCGTATTAGCTTTCAGTATACGCAACACTATTCTTGGATCGTGTTACACAAAATTTTGATAATAGTTATTCTACGCAACATTGAGTATATATATATATATATATATTCAATGTATAAATGAAATATGGTTGGATTCTATTATACGAAACAACTAAGGATTCTTGCACAACACGCAATCCTGACTTGGCTTGCATTACACGCAATCACGACCTTCCTCGATAGTGTGTGTTGTACGCAATACCGAGTTTTACTAAACAACGATATATTATTATAATATTATTATGAACTAGCCGTTATGAATAATATTAACTAAATTTTGAATTTTATTACATTATTATTCATCTTAAACATTTTCTAGAACATGGTATAAGAACAAAATAAAATTTTCCGGTAAAATAAGTATTTTTCAAAAAATGCAGTTTTTCCGCCTTTTGAAGGCGCACCCACTTTAAATCTAGTTTTTGACATGTTTATAAGTTCAATTTGACAAAATAAAATTATTCTTTGGAATCATGAAATAAAAATTTACTTTGGATAAATTTTTCATATTATTCTGGCAACTTTCATATTTTGATGAATAGTAAAAACACGCTATATTTTAATTAAAAACAAATTTTTTCATCGCAATAATTTATATGGTTAAATTATAATATTGAATGGTTTTAAAGTATAAATAGAATATATTTTTACCATTTAATATAATGTATGTCATTAGCATTGATTCCACCTTGAATTCGTAGGATAAATCAATTCAATCTTTTGCAATGTTTTAAAGAAAAACCCGTTTTCTTTGGACAAAGATATTTATTTTAATTCAATTTCTTCAAATTTTGTGTATTGAATTTGGAAAAATGGATTCCATATTTGGAATCAGTGGATCCAAATTATGTTAATAAGCTACTTTTTATTTTTGGGAATTATGAATAGTAACTACGGTAAATTTTATTTACCATAGTTAAAGGTAAATCGGGTAATTAAGGGTAAATATAATATTATAAAATTACCCTAACACATGTAAAAATCCTATTGGATGACTAAAAGTCGACCCATATCACCTAAGAGTCGTATTATATTAATTTAATGGACTTTTTTCTATGAAAATAATTTAATTATTATTAAAACCAAAGAATGTGATAACATGTCACTTTCTTAAATATTATAAGTATAATAATTTTAATTTAGTGATAAACTTTATGAAACTTTGAACATGAATAGTCTCCAGAACTTTAATACAATTATCTACATCATATGAATTTATTTATAATTTTTAGAGATTAAATAATTATCATTTATTATGACACAAAGATGATGCAGTAATTGTCTTATTAATGAAATACTGACATAATTGATGTTATAAATTCTAAATAAATGTAATTTAAGACTTTTAATGAATGAAACTAATTTTATATGTTAGTATGACATGTTATTATTGATTTAATTAACTTTTTTAGAACTAATCAATCTATTATGAGTTTCACAGAAATCAATTACTAAATAGTGTCAAAATTGACATAAAATAGTTTTTAAAACAAATATTATATTATTAATTGTTATTTTATTCTTAAAAATATAAGGTTCGGAAAAAGGACTTAGATATGGTTATATATATTAATAATAAACAACTTTGTGTTAGTTTGGCATGATATAGTAAGTTTATTAACCTTATAGTGTAAGTAAACAAGAAGACACGGTAAAAGTAAAATTATCTATCTTAAAGTTAAATATAAATGATAAGGTTAAAATAGGAACCTAAACTTATCTAAATTCTATTGGATGAGAGGATTTCGACCCATACCAACTTTAGCTTCGAAATAAATCAATTTGGAGCTATTTAAAACCGAATTTGGCTTTATAATAAAATAATATTTTTAATTATTCCAAAGGTGCCCCTCTCCTCCCTTATAAAAGGGAACCCCCTCCCTCTCTTCCACACACCACTTCGAGCCTTCAATCTCGGCCAAACTCTACCCAATTATCTTCTACACTTCCCTAGAAAAATCCTAGAGGTTCTGGTCTTCCTCAAAGACCAATTTTATTTCCCTAAGAGGAGGTCTCAAAGAGGCGCTTCAAAGAAGAGGTAATTTCCGTTACCGATTCTTTCATCTTTATTTCTTCTTCCACTTCTTATTCTTTAGTTGTTTCATTACGAAGTAATAACATCAGTATCACTCATATACTGATATGTTATTATAAGTCTGAAACAAACCTATTTTACCATCTATCCATTCCACAAGAAAAAGAAATCATCGCACGTGCGTACGTACGAAATACCGTCTCCACGCCGTGGTGTAATCAGTTTTTCCACCAACACCTTAGATGGATGGGTATAATGGTGTAAAGAATAACTATAAATAGTTATTATAAAATCATACTCATTTTGATATATTGTATCATCCACTCCAATTCAATTCAATAATTATGGAAACGATATCATCGTTCGTGCGTACGTACGGACTACCGTCTCCACGACGCGATGAGATTCATTCTCCATATTAACCATTTAAGAATGATTATAAAGTATATATAAGAAATAATAATGAAATAATATGACATTATAAAGCAACTGGATTTATGTATATATTTATTTCATCTACTTAATTCCATTCAACTCAATATGGAAACGAAAACAGCGTTCATGCGTACGTACGGCCTACCGTCTCCATGAACGGTGTATTTCTTTCCATTTATCGATCTATTATATATATGTATATTCTGAATATATATTATATATAAATCATGTTTTATATTCTGGAATTATGTAATCGTGATCTAAGTAACCATATGTATAATTACAAGTCAAAACACGGATGACAAATGAAATGATTTTACCCATAACGCTCTTTAACATGGAATTTACAAAAGAACGGGTAATATAAAGTCATAAGTGAATCATATATGATATTATAACAATTAATATGATTCTGTAATAGGTCAATAAAGTTATTTAAATTATTATACAGGAGGTTCGGATACGTATGAAGCATATCAGACATAAGGTAAGGGATAATTTTGCAAATCTCATTTTTATCCGAGATTTCATATTTGTAAGTATTTACTAGGGTTATTTCTATCATCCATGTCCATGTTTTATAAAAGTGTTTTCATGTATGTTTAAACATATTTTTACCCATTTTTGACTTTTACTACATGGTATGTAAGGAATCTTTCTTTTGTTTACATTACGAGGTACTTTTTGACTTTTCCGGCAAAAGTACGAAAAGAATGTTTTTTAACTTATACGACACGAACGAATTTTTACGGTTTTATAAAGCCTTATTTTCATGAAGATTCATCCAAAACATTTCATGACTATTTTCAACAAAATATCTTTCTTTTAAAATTGAATGACGTTTTGTGAAAAGAAATTGATTTTGAAGAAGAAAGGATATTTTCCTCAAGAATTCATTTCAAGTGTTTTATCAATACCATTTTCCATCTAAGATTAAATTATTTCATATGTGTATGTTTCAAGTATAATGTCTCTATGATTTACATGGTTTCAATTTTCTTATGATGAACTATCCATTTGTTTTATATGGATTATGTGATGATGGGATGATGTTTATGAATCTCATTTTATTCTTTGGGTTATGATGAATGTTTTAAGTTTATTTTGTGGCACAAGTAAGAATGATTTTAGTATGAGATGGGTGTGACCTATATCTCCCTCCAATGCATTTGGTAAAGATTTATATCTCATTAGATAGACATGGATAGAACGGCAGGTTAAACCGGTTCAGTAAAACAGGGCTGAAACGAGGAGTGAACTCGATTCAGAAAGGGACTTTGTCCACTAAGATGGTCTTGGCAGCAATGCCTTGGATACTATAGAAATCATTACATGTGCTTAATGGAAGCCACAATTACATGTTTTATTCCTCTGCTATTTTTTCATTCTTAATGTTTCTTTATGATCTATTCCTTACGTACTTCCATGTTTTATGTCATATCTCAAGATTTTTATGTTTAAACATTATGTTCATGTTTTTAAGTTCAAATGTAGATGATATGTTTTATTTTATCCATGATTACCCTTACTGAGCATTTGAGCTCACCCTTTTTATGTTTTATTTTCCCCAGGATATAAAGAAAGGTTTTAGGTAAGAAAAAAAATGGGAAAGATCATTATGGGAGATTTTTAAGATCTTTCACCACGATTAAATGATTATATTCCGAGTTTCCAAAGACACAAAACTATTACGGTCCTTGTGTGTGTGTTTTTATTATGTACTAAGTATTCCAATAAAGTAATGTAATGTCCATGTACATCAAGCTTAGGGTCTCTACAGTTGGTATCAGAGGAAAGGATTAGTCAACCTTTGGAAACTAGGATGCGAGAACGTTAGTGAGATCCCTAGAGATATTTCTAAGGTATGTCTAGGGATGTCCCAAAGGATAAGTATACGTATTGGATATAGTCCTAGAACTATGGTAATGATATTAGATTAAACCAAAGATGTTATATATTGAAGTTACTCCCCCTTTATTATGATTTTTTCCTCTCACACTATTCTTTTTGGGTTTTAGAAAATGGCTGGAAACAAGATGATTCACAATAATGGAGGATATGGTGGACAATGGAAAGATATTCTTCATGAGCACCCAAATGAAATGGGATCTGGAAGACCAAACATAATTATTATGCTGAATCAACAATCTCATAATATGATCAATAAAGTAAAATTTGGTACGTTTCCTCACTCGGCTAATAAGAGAAAGTTGGAGTTTCATGATGATCATAGAGGAAAGAAAGTTCAATTTCCCCTATGTAAATCATGTGGGAAGAGGAATCAAGGAGAATGTTTCAAAGTAACTGTAAGATGCTTTGGGTGTGGAAAAGAAGGACACAGTGCCAGTAAGTGCAAAGGAAAAGGTTCAGTTAACACCAGGGATGAGGATAATGGTATTGCTACGACATCAACAATGGTTAAATGTTTTAAATGTGGAATGTACGGGCATTATGCAAGCCAATGCCCTAAGGGAAAGTCTCATGAATAGAATCAGTATGGTCGTATGGGTAGTATTTATGTTGATGATGATGAAGAGACTACAAATGATATGTGAGATGAAAGAATTGTTGAAGCTCGGTGAATGGTTTAAGAATTTAGTGGAATGATTACATGTTTATCATGTGTAATTTTGTATAAGTAATCTCATGGTACTATTGAATAAAGAGACATCTAAGGATTGTTACACTGTTGTCTTTCCTTGAGTTTTGAAAGTGTATGATTAATGGTACCAGTATCCATGAATGGTTATTCAGATATTTTTGGAATGTAGATGATATGCGCATAATGAAGGGATAAAGAGAAAATTAAATTTTTGACAGTATTCATGAGCTCATCACTGATATAAGGAGAAGGTTATATCATGGTTTGAGTATAAAGAATTTTGAGGATTTTGGTTTGTGGAAAGTGTTAACTTTTAACTGTATTCATCTTTTCACTAAGGTTCAATGGGTATTCATTCTTCAAGAGAATACATGATTAAGGTATTCACATGTTTGTAATTTGACCAACTAGATATATCTTATGATATATGGGGGATAAATGATGGAATTCATGTGATTGTTATGTGATATTTCAAGTAATCATTTTCATTATACTATGATCTTGGACCGAAGTATTTGAGATAAGCCTAATGATTGGAATAGATTATGTTGGACATAAATTAGTATTGTTTAAGGATAGAACTTTTTTTCGAAATTATTGATGGGATGTTATGGTAATATAGCTTTAGAAAAAGGACAACCTGCAGGACGAGCGACAACCCATCGCGGCGGACAAGGCTGTGGGAATCGAACCCACAACCGAAGTGCGACTGGCCTTTATCACCTACCACTGGCCTACAGGAAGTCCCTGGTTAGTATAAACTAGTTTTATTTTATTACGCGGTATGATATATGAAGTATAAGTTCATTTTTAGAATCGTATACGATTAACTTCACCATAGATGGTCTTATATATTTTTGATAACTTGTGTAACCTTTTGTTTGAGACATATGGAATGACAATCATTCTATAACATGATCTGTAACACTTCACGAATGACAAATCCAACTTCATTTCATTAAGAGATGAAGTGGAAATTGTCCAAAGAATGACCAATGGTTACACAGTACCAAAATCACGAAAGTATTTCTTCTAATTCCATTTTCATCAACTTTAGGGAAATGATCTTGAAAACCAAAAATTTTGTCCTAGTGCTCTTATATCTAATGAATTAGATGTTACCTTAGATCATCACAAAATTATGGCTTTGTGATTGCTGGCTTTTCCATAGCCATGTTCTCTACCACTCTCCATCAGAACATGACGGTAATATTTCTCTTCCATATCCATATTTTCACCTATGTGGAAACCCAGTGATTAGTTTATTTGGGTAACAGTTACGTTTCATACTTTTGTTTTTAAAGAATGGTTTTGGTATTCCTTTTTACGATGTGGGTTTCTATTAAAGAAACTTTCAAGTAGTAAACCATTTATAACCCCGACGAATTTCGAGGGAGAAATTCATTTTAAGGGGGGTAGAATGTAACACCCTGAGATTTTATGAAAAATATTCTTTTAATTTCATTAATGTATTATGTTGTATGCTACACCAAGAGAACCCTATGCTATACGCAATACCGTATTAGCTTGCAGTATACGCAGCACTATTCTTGGATCGTGTTACACAAAATTTTGATAATAGTTATTCTACGCAACATTGAGTATATATATATATATTTAATGTATAAATGAAATATGGTTGGATTCTATTATACGAAACAACAAAGTATTCTTGCACAACACACAACCCTGACTTGGCTTGCATTACACACAATCACGACCTTCCTCGATAAAGTGTGTTGTATGCAATACCGAGTTTTACTAAACTACGATATATTATTATAATATTATTATGAACTAGCCATTATGAATAGTATTAACTAAATTTTTAATTTTATAACATTATTATTCATCTTACACATTTTCTAGAACATGGTATAAGAACAAAATAAATTTTTCGGGTAAAATAAGTATTTTTAAAAAAATGCAGTTTTTCCATCTCTTGATGGTGCACCAACTTTAAATCTAGTTTTTGACATGTTTATAAGTTCAATTTGAAAAAATAAATTCTTCTTTGGAATAATGAAAAAAATTTTACTTTGGATAAATTTTTCATATTATTCTGGTAACTTTCATATTTTGATGAATAGTAAAAACACGCTATATTTTAATTAAAAACAACTTTTTTCATCACAATAATTTATATGGTTAAATTATAATATTGAATGGTTTTAAAGTATAAATAGAATATATTTTTACCATTTAATATAATGTATGTCATTATCATTGATTCTACCTTGAATTCTTAGGATAAATCAATTCAATCTTTTGCAATGTTTTAAAGAAACGCCCGTTTTCTTCCGACAACGGGATTAATTTTAATTTAATTTCTGCAACTTTTGTGTATTAAATTTGAAAAAATGGCTTCCATATTTGGAATCAGTGGATCCAAATTATGTTAATAAGCTACTTTTTTATTTTTGGGAATTATGAATAGTAACTACGGTAAATTTTATTTACCATAGTTAAAGGTAAATCAGGTAATTAAGGGTAAATATAATATTATAAAATTACCCTAACACATGTCAAAATCCTATTGGATGACTAAAGGTCGACCCATATCACCTAAGGGTCAGATTAGATTAATTTAATCGAATTTTTTCCATTAAAATAATTTAATTACTATTAAAACCAAAGAATGTGACAACATGTCACTTTCTTAAATATTATAAGTATAATAATTTTAATTTAGTGATAAACATCATGAAACATCGAACATGAAAAGTTTCCAGAAATCTAATACAATTATCAACATCATATGAATTTATTTAGAATTTTTAGGGATTAAATAATTATCATTTATTATGACACAATGATGATGCAGTAACTGTCTTATTAATTAAATATTGACATAATTGATGTTATAAATACCCAAATAAATGTAATTTAAGACTTTTTATGAATTATACTAATTTTATATGTTAATATGACATGTTATATTGATTTAATTAACTTTTTTAGAACTTATCAATCTGTTATGAGTTTCACAAAAATCAATTACTAAATAGTGTCAAAATTGACATAAAATAGTTTATAAACCAAATATTATATTATTAATTGTTATTTTATTTAAAAAAATATAAGGTTCGGAAAAATGACTTAGATAAGGTTATATATATTAATAATTAACAACTTGGGGTTTTTTTGGCTTTATATAGTATGTTTATTAACCTTATAGTGTAAGAAAACAAGAAGACACTGTAAAAGTAAAATTATCTAACTTAAAGTTAAATATAAATTATAAGGTTAAAATAGGAACCTAAACTTGTCTAAATTCTATTGGATTAGAGGATTTCGACCCATCCCCACCTTATCTTTTAAATAAATCAATTTTTAGCTATTTAAAACCGAATTTGGCTTTATAATAAAATAATATTTTTAGTTATTCCAAAGGTGCCCCTCTCCTCCTTTATAAAAGGGAACCCCCTCCCTCTCTTCCTCACACCACTTTGAGCCTTCAAGATCGGCCAAAATCTAAAAAATTCTCTTCTCCACTTCCCTAGAAACATCCTAGAGGTTCTTTTCTTCCTCAAAGACCAATTTTAGTGCCCTAAGAGGAGGTCACAAAGAGGCGCTTCAAAGAAGAGGTAATTTCCGTTACCAATTCTTTCATCTTTATTTCTTCTTCCATTTATTCTTCTTTAGTTGTTTCATTATGAAGTAATAACATCAATATCTCTCATAAACTGATATGTTATTATAAGTATGAAACAACCCTATTTCACCATCTATCCATCCTACGAAAAAAGAAATCACCGCGCGTGCGTACGTACGAAATACCGTCTTCACGCCGTGGTGTAATATGTTTTTCCACCAACACCTTACATGGATGGGTATAATGGTGTAAAGAATAACTATACATAGTTATTATAAAATCATACTTATTATGATATATTTTATCATCCACTACACTCCAATTCAATAATTATGGAAACGATATCATTGCTCGTGCGTACGTACGGACTGCCGTATCCACGACACGATGAGATTCATTCTCCATGTTAACCATTTAAGAATGATTATAAAGTATATATAAGAAATAATAATGAAATATATGACATTATAAATCTACTGGATTTATGTATATATGTATTTAATCTACTTAATTCCATTTAACTCAATAAGGAAACGAAAACAGTGTTCATGCGTACGTACGACCTACCATCTCCATGAATGGTGTATTTCTTTCCATTTATCGATCTATTATATATATGCATATTATGAATATATATTATATATAAATCATGTTTTATATTCTGGAATTATGTAATTGTGATCTAAGTAATCATATGAATAATTACAAGTCAAAACACGGACGACAAATGAAACGATTTTACCCAAAACGCTCTTTAACATGGAATTTACAAAAGAACGGGTAATATAAAGTCATAAGTGACCAATATATGATATCATAACAATTAAAATGATTCTGTAATAATTAAATAATATTATTTAATTCATTATACAGGTGGTTCAGATACGTACGAAGCATATCAGACATAAGGTAAGGGATAATTTTGCAAATCTCATTTTTATCCGAGATTGCATATTTGTAAGTATTTACTATGGTTATTTATATCATCCATGTCCATGTTTTATAAAAGTGTTTTCATGTATGTTTAAAGTAATTTTTTCCATTTTTGACTTTTAATACATGGTATGTAAGGAATCATTCTTTTGTTTACGTTACGAGGTACTTTTTGACTTTTCTGGAAAAAGTACGAAAAGAATGTTTTTTTAACTTATACGGCATGAACAAATTTTTACGGTATTATAAAGCCTTATTTTCATGAAGCTTCCTTCAAAATATTTCATGACTATTTTAAACAAAATCTCTTTCTTTTAAAATTGTATGACGTTTTGTGAAAAGAAATTGATTTTTATGAAGAAAGGATATTTTCCACAAAAATTCATTTCAAGTGTTTTATCAAAACCATTTTCCATCTAAGATGAAATTATTTCATATGTGTATGTTTCAAGTATAATGTATCTATGATTTACATGGTTTCAATTTTCTTATGATGAAATATCCATATGTTTTATATGGATTATGTGATTATGGGATGATGTTTGTGAATCCCATTTTATTCATTGGGTTATGATGAATGTTTTAAGTTTATTTTGTGGCACAAGTAAGAATGATTTCACTATGAGATGGGTGGGACCTATATCTCCCTCTAATGCATTGGGTAAAGATTTATATCTCACGAGATAGACATGGCTAGAACGGGAGGTTAAACCAGTTCTGTAAAACAGGACTGAAACGAGGAGTGAACTCGATTCAGAAAGGGACTTTGTCCACTAAGATGGTCTTGGCAGCAATGTCTTGGATACTATGGAAATCATTACATGTGCTTAATGGATGCCACAATTACATGTTTTATTCCCATGCAATTTTGTAATTATTAATGTATCTTTATGATCAATGCCTTACATACATCCATGTTTTTTGTCATTTCCAAGCTTTTGATGTTTAAACATTATGTTCATGTTTTTAAGTTCAAATGTAGATGATATGTTTTATTTTATCCATGCTTACCCTTACTGAGCATTTGAACTCACCCTTTTTATGTTTTCTTTTCCCCAGGATATAAAGAAAGGTTTTAGGTAATTAAAAAAATGGAAAGATCTTTATGGGAGATGTTGAAGATCTTTCACCACAATTAGAATATTATATTCCGAGTTTCCAAAGACACTAAACTATTACGGTCCTTGTGTGTGTGTTTTTGTTATGTACTATGTATTCCGCAAAAGTAATGTAATGTCCATGTACATCAAGCTTAGGGTCTCTACATTCCCTCCGATTGTATTCCAGATATAGGGAAATGATTAGACACCAGACATTATATTTTTGGGACTACTAGAAGATCCTCCCATCATGTCTATCTTGGAACCATCTTTTATACCATACACAGGTGCAAATGCACAGTTCTGGGAAGGCTTCATGAGGTCTATGAAGACCTTCCGAGGAGCACCGCACCCTACCCCATCCATGGAAGAGTTGACACATGTTTTTCAACAATACCATCC
Organism: Viscum album; assembly: GCA_963277665.1. Classification (NCBI taxonomy): domain Eukaryota; kingdom Viridiplantae; phylum Streptophyta; class Magnoliopsida; order Santalales; family Viscaceae; genus Viscum; species Viscum album. Next base: position 516,511,223 of record OY728164.1, on the reverse strand, counting down.
TCCCACATTTACAGGGGATGTTGGACCTTAGGATGCATAGTCATTGTGAGAATCCATCCTACATATCTTTGAGAATCTCATGACGCCTCCAGAGAGGAGGGTGAGGCTCGATAAATACATGCTTTGGGATTACTACAAGAGATTTTTGGATGTGATATCATAGGGAGAACACCAGTAAGTCATGTATTGGGATTAGTTTCAATAGATATTCTATGAATACTTTTACCTGAAGACCTTGAGGGCTAACCAAGGAAAATATTTCATGAGTTTGGCGGAGGGTAATCTCTTAGTCATTGAATATTCTTCTCTCTTAACCCCAATTATAGGGGGTGATGAGTTATTTCATGTAAGTTAGATTGGGGATGGTCTCTGATATGACATTAGATCCTTGGTTAACATCTTCATGTTGAATTTTATATATTCTATAGTCAACAAGGTGATGACCACCGAGCACAACTTGAGGTATTCAAGAGCTGTGGGCCAGAGAGGTTCAATATCAAGGGTTCGTACTCTCCCAACTAATAGAAGGAAGCATCACAGGGAGTCTACATGCTGAGATCCAAGTAGGTAGGATTTTCCTTCATGTAGATTGGTGGTGTGCTACCAGTGCGGGAAGGGCAGACATAAAAAACCTTAGTTCCCGAGAGACCAAGTTGAGTGCCGATCTTGCAGAATGATGGGACATCTTCAGAGTTACTACAACTAGCTCCTTATATTAGCTAATGAGGGAGGATATTTTTTGAGTCATTATTCCAAAGAAAGACCACCAGTCCCACACCAGACTGGGCATTGTAGTTCTTTAGGATGTTTAGGCTGAGCTAGTGGTCATGTTTGTAGTGGGCATACATAGGGTTTTCGACAACCGCAAGGTGGATAAGGTCAGAGATCTCAAATAGCTTCATTGTGCTTCGGTGTTGGTCAGGATTTTGCGCTAGAGCCAATCCAGATAGAGAAGGATCCTTGACCCTAAACGGTTAGAGGTACGATTTGGGTTTCCTTAGTTTTATCTTATGCCCCTTTGGATATAGGGTCATCTCATAACATTATATTTGTGCCTGTTGTGGAGTACCTTGGGGTCTATATATTTAATTCTGCAGATATATTTACACTGGATATTCCATTGGGGACTAGAACAGCTAGTGTACGTCAGTTTAAGGAGATCCCTCTTGATGTTGGTAAGTGTCACTTCTTATAGGACATTTATGTCTTTGTGATGATGGTTTATGACGTCATTCATGAAATATTCTGGTTAGATTCATTTTAGGATGTTTTCTACTGATATCGACATAGGGTAATTTTCATATCACTAGAGGGAAGATTGTTTCTACATAAGGGAGAATGGGATGTCCAGGAGAGCAAAGATGAACCCAACCATCACAGGTTGAGTGGTGTTATAGGCCATAATTCTAGTTTATATCTAGATGAACAAGAGTCTTCATAGAAAAACTGTCCTTCAGTTGTGGATCATTTTTGGTATGTCTTTCCAAATGACATTTCAGGATTACCTCTAGAGCAAGAGGTAGATTTTGTTATTGAGATTGTTCCAGGGGTAGCACCAGTGTCCATTCCTCCTTATAGGATGGTTAAAATAGAGTTTTAGGAGGTCAAGAAATAGTTAGAAGAGTTACAGTAAAAGGTTTTCATTTGACACTATACTTTTCCTTGGGGTTCTCTTATCCTATTTGTGAAGAAGGTAGATGATAACCTCAGACTTTTCATGGATTATCAAAAGATGAAATAGTTGGGGGTTAATAACTGATATTCCTTTCTAATAATTGATGATCTCATTGACCATATTTGAGAAGCAAGAGTGTTCTCGAATATTGACAAGAGATATTTTTATCATAAGTTGTGCGTTAGACTATAAGATAAACCTATTTCATCATTTCAAATTAGTTATAGTCTATAAGAGTTTGTGTATATTCAGTTTGATCTCACAAATGCCCCTATAGTATTTATGGAACAAATGATCAGAGTGTATCATCCATATTTAGATTCTTTTGTGGTAGCCTCCATTGATGACATTATTGTCTACTATCACACATGACACGACCATGCCACTCATCTTGAGATAATTTTGAGTACACTAAGAGATAATTAGTTATATTATAAGATCTTAAAATGGAACTTTTGGATATATCGGATTCACTTGTGGGGTCATGTAATCTTAGAGACAAGAGTATCGGTAGACCTAGAGAAGGTGAGAGAAGTATTTTCCTAGAAGAATCTGAGGAACTTCTTTGAGTTACAACGTTTCATTAGACTTTCCAGTTACTAAAAATGTTTTATACATGACTTTTTCCGCTTAGTAGTTCCACTAATGGGCCGGAAGAAAAAGGTTGTGAAGTACTTATGGATAGATTTTTGTGATTCTTATTTTTAAAGAGATGAAAGGGAGGATGACTTCATCATTGATACTAACATTTCTATAACTAGGAAAGTGTTATAATATTTAATATTACGCATCATGTATCGGGCTAGGAGTGGTGCCTATGCAAGGGGAAGGAGTAATTTTGTATGGGTCTTGGTAGTAGAGCCCACATGAGAGGAATTACCCAACACACAATCTCAAATTGGCTGTATTTGTTCATCCCTTGCACTATTAGAGACATTATCTAGTGGGAGATAATATTTTGGTGTACAATAACCTCAAAATTTTGAAGTATATATTTTCCCAACAATACATGAACATGAAATAGCAAAGGTGGTTTGAGACCATCAGTCCTTTGACATTGAGCATGCCTACATGCCAGGGAAAGGAAATGCTCTGGCTAATGCGTTGAGAAAGTGGACTTAGATACAAGTAGTTCAAAAGGATAGTAGTGAGTGACAACTTGTGTCTCTATCCTCTGACATAAATAAACAGGATCATGATATACAGGGTAATACATTTCTTTATTCTATAGTTGTTACCTCTAATAATTCATATTGGGTATGAATGAGGCATCTATCAGACTCTGAAGGGCTAGTCTTGTGAGAGAGTGTGTATGGAGAGGACCCTGCTCCTAGATAGTCTATAGGTGAGAATGAGATCTTTAATTATCATGGGCGCGTATGGGTGTCAGCAGATATGCATGAGGAGAAGTTGTGAGATTTTCATTCCTGCATTTGGGACGTTCATCCTTGTGTTACCAAGATGTATTGAAATCTACAACGTCAATATTGGTGGTCATGTATTAAGAGAGATGTTTCTGGTTTTTTTATTATATGTTCCACCTTGCACCAGGTAATGGCATGGCATCTACAAACAATGAGGAATTTGCAATAGTTACCCATTCACTTCTAGAAGTTGAATTATGTCTCGATGGATTTCGTGAAAGGGTTACCAAGATCCCCTCGAGAGAATGATGTAGATTTGTGTTTTATTGAAAGACTCATGAATGTTTCACACCTTTTATTGATAAATGAGACCTTCATTGTTGATGAGATGGGAAGGTTTTACATATCATAGATTATACGGTTATATGGGGTTCTACACTCCATCATTTCATAAAATGATTCCCGTTTTACTTCATAGGTATAGCAGGGACTAAAGAGGGATCTAGGTACATAGGTACTTATGAGTAAAACTTACCATCCCCAGAAAAATGGCTAGTCCGAGCATACGATTCAGGTGATGGAGGACATTCTTTGAGAATACATCCAAGATTTTGGAGGAACTTGGGAGAATAAAATACCTCTCATGTAGTATCCGTATAATAATAATTTTCAAGAAACTATTCAGATGGAACCTTATGAGGATTTGTGTGGTAGGATATGTCGATCAACCTTATGTTGGATAGAGGCATGAGAGGCAGCTATGCTGGGACCTCCTCTTGTCCACGAGACCATAGAGCAGGTAGAGTTGATTTGGAAGAGGCATCTTACATCCCAGTCATGGAAGAAGTCTTATACTGATCAATAGAGACGACCTCTTGGGTGTGAGGTTGGAGATCAGGTTCTACTACAAGTCACATCGAGGTTGGGACATAAGAGAATTAGGAGACATGGAAATTATTCACTGAGATATGTCATGCCATTTGAGGTTTTGGAGAGAATTGGTCCAATTACCTATCAGTTGTAGTTACCTCATAGGTACAAGTCTATGAACAATGTCTTCCACAGTTCTAAACTGTGGTGTTACTTCTTAGACGAATTTCATATTTTTCAACCCGATGAGGTAGATTTGGAGGTGGACGGATCATTCGAGGAGAATCCTATCCAGATTATTGATCGAAGAGTGAATGTTCTTTGTGGCCAGTCTTTTCCTCTGGTATGGGTGCTACGTAAGCATGGGTGAGTACATGATGATACTTGGGAGAGGGAGGCCGATGTGTGATCACAGTGGCGAGAGCTGTTTGAGGATTCTTCTTTTCCACCTTATTAGGTAAATATAGAGAGAAATTTCATTAAGGGGGAAGTTTTTTAGAACTAATATCTTTATTTCAGGTATGTATCATGATTTTGGGTGTTTTGAAAAATAGGAGTTTTTAGAAATTTTATGAGTACATGCCGTGTACTTGCAGGATAATAGCCAGTACAGGTTAGTGTGGGGTGAGATGAAGACCTACTAATGTGGGATCTGATTGATCCATGTACACAACTTGTAAATTTAATAAACATGTCAGGTAATTTTTCTTTTATTTTATAGGTCAGACCAGGGTTGCGTCTCATACCCAGAAACATCTTCTTCTAAACCCGTCTCATCCAGGGGAGACCAAGGGTGATGATTCTTCTCTCAGCCAATAAAATGTCCTCTTTTCTCCAAATCAATCACCGTATATTGCGTTTGAATTTCCTTGGTGAGTTCTTCCTTATTCTAGTTCCTCTCTTATTTTATCCTCTTTTGTGAGTTATTCAAGGTTGATTGTTTTTAAAATTTTTGTAGATCTACGACATTCTAGGTCAATTCAAAGGCGGAGGTTCAACTATATTGATAGTTATATGTCAAGGTAGGTGTTTGTTTCCTTTTCGTAGTTGTCTGTTGATTATATTTGTGAAAATTGATGAATACCCATGTTTAGGGTATTGCATGTTTTTGAAATTTAACCCTATTGATGTCTGCTATGGTTTTTTTCTTGAGAAAGGGTTTTTGATTATGAGTAAGGTTTATTACCTTACTTATGGATGTGTTTCGCTTTTTTGTTTGATATTGGCCATTGGGTCTAGAGCCGCCTGTTAGGATATTGTGTTTTCCTTTCCTACTGCAGTTAGGATGTAGTTGATATTATATGATATGCTTGTGACATGCAGTATGGCTACATATCCTTGTATTAGATGAGATTACTTTGGCTTCTAGATAAATTTTGTGCACGATTGTATTACACTGGGCTATGAGAACCTAGTGTAGTTAGAACATAGAGGGAATTGACAATGAGGGCTTCACTAGTGTGTCTATTATAATTATCACATTAAAAGACAATAATGGGGATGGGTGTTGAGTTCTCCTTCAGAGTTTCTATAGAATACCATTACAAGACCATTGGAGGAATGGACGTTGATTGATTCTGCAGAGAGTATATTGTATATAGTTAATAGACCATATGAGTAATTGGCGGTGAGTGCTTCCTCAGAGAGTCTTCGTCTTTGTGAAACCAGACAGGTTAGAATGTGAGAACATTCCCATAGGGTTTCTTGTGAATGATTGGTTGATTAATTAATAACTATTGATAATTGTGATTTTAATTTTAGGATTCATTACATTGGAGTAATTCCTTTTTTATTTCTTCAATTGGCATATTACATGCTATATATATTTACTAAGAGTTTGGCACAAATCATTGGGTGGCTGGCTTATGGGATTCTTCTCACACTATCTTTAGTTCCTGCTTTTGGGAACACATATTTTATATTTTTGCAGGCATAGATAAGGGAAATCTCCCATTATCATCAGGTACATGATTGTTGTATAGCTAGAGATAATGAGACCAAACTGAGGATTGTGATGTTGTTGGAGTTGACTTGTTTTTTTTCATAAATTAGTTTAGCACTGTATTTCAAGCATTGTGACTTTTTGGAATATTTCTTATATACATGTTACATGCATCATTTATATATGTGATGAATTTTTTATTTACTTTCAGTCATCGTCTTTTTACTTGTTGTATGGTATTGATGCTTCTACTATTTGATACTGTTGTTATTCTGATGCATTAATATGCTAATGAGTCTATAGTTTCCCCATTACCATAACCAAGGACCTTACTACTAGTCGGAAGCCTCTGGAGTTTGGGGAAATTTGCTTGAGGCCATGTGACCAACAGAGTACTGGGAACCTTTTGACGACACCTAGAATCAAGACAATAGACGTTTAACAAAAATATAGGCGATTATTTTTTTATTTTTTCTCTTAAATTTTTGTATCAATAAAGGTATTTCATACCTGTAGTAGTATAGTTTGGACATAAAATGATTGTATTATCCGTTTTAATATATTTTCTCGATCAAATTTTCACTTTTGAAGAATATAGATTGAAATAATAATAATAAAAAATAATATGAAATATTCATTTTTTAAGTGAACCTAGTGTTCATGAAGCAATATGAATTAGATAAGTTAAATAGAAGGATTTTAAGAGTAGTGAAAAATTCACCAACATGAAATTTTTCTTTGGACATTGGATATAAAAATTATATAGTGGATTTCATGAAGGAATTTAAAGATAAGTATGAAAAAATGTTGGCCCTTAATTTTTTTCATAGTGAGATGACTATTCGAATTATGTTTTTTAGAAGGAAGACCCATAACGAATCATGGTAATGACTTTGATATGATCTTAGGGTATCTTCTATTGAGAAAGTTATAATTTTAATTACTTTATGGGTGTTCATATTTCAATATTCAATACTAATGAGTTGGGATTACCTGATTACTATTGTTAGTAACTCTTGTGGGGAAACTAATTTGGTGTTTGATGATATCAATAATTGTATAATCAATGAAGAACTTTTCAAAATAGATTTTTAGGTACCGACCCGTAGTTCCCATAATATTGATAAATGGTTATGATGACCTCATTGGAAGAAAGATCCTATGAAGAATAAATTATATTAGAATCCTCATGAAATAATATAAAATAATCAGGTTATCCCATGTCCAACCAGTTCGATGTGTAAAAATAAATGACATATCATGAACTATTTCAGTATTCATAAAGATAATAATAGATATTTATTAATATCTTGTAGTTAAAATTTCATTAACACATTAAAATTTACAAAACTGTATTTTCATATGTTTGAATACTCTAATAGATGATTAGGTGATTAACTATGAAGAGTCTTTTAACTGAATAGGTTCTCAACGATTCATTGTGAATTTTATATCTAATATGTTTGGGAAAGACCATATGGAATGTGGCAAAGCCCTAGATTTTTTTGGAGAATGATAGGTTAACATATGAATAAAAACATGAGGATTGACATATTCAAGACATGTTATTCAAATTACTAGATTGTGTATAAATATAAATTCTTCTTTGGAAACATGATGAATCAATATATAAGACTATTTTTTTAGTTGAGGTATAGAATATAAACTGAGGATCAATGATAGTTCTTTCATGGGGTTAAATATGAGACTCTTTACATGATATGATATTCGAAAGGGAATAAAATTATCAAAATTATAAATTATGATGATATGGAAGTATGGACCTTCACATTTGGTAACCTTAGTGAAATGAATCTAAAATTTATTAAGTATAATGGATTAATAAATATTTATTACTTGAAATTTGTAAAGGCTGAATGTTTTGGTTAGAAATTAAAATAAGAGATTCCTTTTACTTAGATAGTTTGAAGAACCATAATATGATGTTGGAAATTATAAAATATGACGTTTTGTGGCATTCCTCGTTTTATTAAAATGGTGGTTTCCATTACTTACTTACTTACATTTTGATTTTATTAAGAAATTACGGATTAAATTCTATATTTATATGTATAATTTATTTTAGGTGTATGCTCAATAGATAAAAATGTATCAAAAATAGAGTATTTTTGGAATCTTGAGTGCATTAGGATAGAAAATGATGTTGAATGCACTAAATGTAACCTATAGAATTTATATAATATATAAGGATTCAGTAATGAGAATAATGTAAATAGAACTTCAAAAAATAATATAGTATCTAGATGACTGAATGGGATTTTTATTGATAGAACTCGGATAACAATGATACACTTGGGAATGCATATATAAAAATGGTTCGGGGTTCTCAAAAAATTTGTATTTTTTATCAAAAGAATTCTGAAATCTATAGTTGTGTACAAATATTTAGATGATATTTTTTCTAGAAAAAGGATTAAATTTCTACCTATAATTTTTTTGATAGTTCAGTATCTATACATATAAAATATAATTATTATGATCATCATGAACCAAAATAAAAAAATATTGTTTTCCATTGGCTATAGAGATGAAATTTAAAATATCAAATTTTACATGGTGAAATGAATAATATAATTAGATTGTGGGATGTTTTTTTCAATGAAAAGGTTCTTCGTAAGGTCTAAAAGGTAGCAAGTATGAATTTAATGGAAAATAAACTACAAAAATCCATTATGATCAGAGTACGGGTAGATTGAAAAAACTTGAGAAATCATATGTTGGTTCTTTAAGAACTAGAATGACCTCTATAATAATATTATAAATACTAGATAGTGAAAATATAACTACTATTTTGGTGGGATAACATAATGTATGGTCACCATAAGTTAGTATACCAGCTGTTCAAGAACCAATAGATAGAACATAGTTGAGTAGTGTGGTTCAACCTATTATGTTGACTGGATCAAACATGACTCGGAGAATAGTAAAATACTATTGAGATTAAAATAATTATTTAATGATAAAAGGTATAGGATACCCTAAAATAATAAATAATCATTCACGACTTGGGATATTATGTAGTTAGAGTTATCAATTAATGAGGATATCAAATTATTAAATTACAACAAGAATTAAAAGATGGATAAAAATCTCAAATGTAAAAAGGAACATGATTTTTTATCATCATAAGGAAGTGGATGATGTTATGAAAAATAAAAATCATAGCTAGTGGATAATGGATATAAATAGATAGAAGGAGTGGATTTCTAAAAAATTAACCCATCACTAGTAAAATATTCTACCATCCGAATAATTTTATATATAATGACACCAAAAAACATAAACCTGAAAAAATTAAGGTAAATATACATTTCTATCATGTTAATTTAGAGGCAGAAATTTACATAATAAATCCAATAAACTTATAATATTTTTAGAAAAAAATTTGGTGTGTAGTTTTAATAAAATATTATATGGTTTTGGAAATCATTGTGATAATGGAATAAAGTTTTTTATGAGTTTGTGTTAAATGAAGGATTTGAAAAATGAAAACCGGTAAACAATGTTATTGGATTCAATGGGATAATAGTGATTTCATTTTATTACAATTTCATTCATATTATATACTTTTTGTTGGAATAGATGTTTGAAATATTCAGAAATAAAATCATATTTTTGTGGAAAATTTAATATGAATGATCTATGGAAAGCTAAGAAGATAATTGTAGAAAATATAGATAGATATAAGAAGACCATAATATTAATTCCACCTGAAAATTATATATAAAATGTTATTGAATGTTTTAGAATTGAATATTTGAGACCAAAAAATGCAACTCTTGTCAGTATCTTAAAACTATCAAAATCTGAGAAACATATAGGTGAAAAAGAGTGTCAGTAAATAGAAGAAGTTACATATTCATCCTCTATCAGATGGTTATTGTATATAATTAATTGTACAAGACTATTTTTTGTTTGTTTTTGGATTCAGGAAAAGTTTTATGTCTGACCCAAAAAAATGATATGTTTTTATGTGGATCATTTAATATATGAAAGGATCAAAATATCATGATTTTTTTAGGGAGGATGATTCATTACATGTTTTTTAAATGATAATTTTATGGAGACATACATAGTCATTATAGAATAACGGGGTTCATATTTACCTATAGAGAAACAATATCCATTTTCATGTCACAGATGTAGATGAGTATTACATTTTGAATAATAAAAATACATTATGTAGAGAAAATATAATCTAGGAAGTAGATTGTTTGGAATAAAGAAATATCTAAAGAATTGGGATACTGTATGGAAGTTTGTATTTTTTTACTGTGATAAACCAAGTAAAATTTTCATAGATAAAAATATAGAATTATATGCAAGTAAAAAAAATAAACTGGATGTATTATAATCATATCCATTAGGGAGAATAAATTTTTAGATATCGAAAATATCGTTTGTTACTAAAATTATATGGGGATGTTCAACAAAAATTTTAGTTTATGAAATATTAATATAGAATAGTGACTAAATTGTAATTAAATGAACATAATAAAGAAAACGTGGAGGAACACTGCATTGAAATAAAAATGATTACCAATGCATTTGTCGATGCTTCCATGGAACAATCCACCAATTGGGAGATTTTATGATGCAATGCATAGTTTCAGAGCACTAGATGGTTAGCAGTAATAATTTTGTTTAATAGTGATTTTGTTTACAAACAATTTGGCCAGTAATAAATGAATTAGATCGGTTTGATGGTAGAATATGTTCATCTTATTAGTGGTAAAATTCTTATTAGAAGTTCATATCATCTGATAACATTATATGAGATAAAAAATTATTGTAAATTTTTTTAAATGATGTATCTTGAATGATTCTTCTAGAAGTGTTAATTGGTAATATTAGTGGATTTCACCAGTTTTTTGAGAAATTAAAACTAAACTTAAATTTAGTAGTCTCTCCATGAATGGTGAAATTCAGTGTTACCAAACCAACGAGTTTGAGCATCTATAAAATCATATAGGGACAAATCCGGAGTTGTGGACCACAAATATAGAGTAGTACATCCTATTTGTAAATAGTTCATGCTAAATGTACATTGTCAATGAAAGATCTATAGATGTTTTATCATTTTATAAAGAATTATTACTCATGATTTAGACAATTTCTTTTAATTTTTTTCCTTATATAATATAATAATGTCAAATTGGATCCTCACATGCATGTAGGACAACATTTTCAAAGTATACTAATCCCTTGAATTCATTATGTACATATATTTCTTACATTAATATTTATTTAATTTAATTTTCTTTGTAGGAATTTGAAGATGTTTTTTCATAGTTTATTTTTATTGTTCATTGTTTTGAAATTTATTCCTATATATTCTACACCTAGTTGAGTGGAGAAAAATCCTTGGATATTCAGTTTTATAGAAACACAATATATTTGTTAACTTCTACTGGGTTGATGATAATTCCTCTAGTTGTTTTATTGGTAGTACATGCTACCATTTTTCAATGCATTCCCAAATATTTTTCCCTCCCTGATAACTACCCTAATTTTATGGATTCTTAATTGGACATCATATATTACTAGGATGAACCACAACATTAAAAACTACATTAGTTGAAATTGGTTTTTCTTATAAACCCCCCCTCTAAAATCCAAGCTACGATATATAGGACAACATATGTTTCAAGGTGACGTTAATCAATATCAAAAATATCCCATTCTTAATATCCCCCTTGAGGTTTGTTAACATTAAAGGAAATTTATCCTCATATATTTCCCTCCACTATAGATATATTAGTAAATGTATTAGTTCTGAATATACCTTCCCCCATAGAGATATTTCCATAACTTCCTCTATGATATTGATATTTAGGATCTTTTCTATGAATAACCAATTCTATTTCCATGCCTTTGGATGAATTGTGGAGTTCATCCCAAGTGCTTTATTTCCTTCTCCATCACCATACATTGGAAACATGTCCACCTATATATCCATATAATCCCAACCTAGTTCACACTATGAATCCCTATTACAACTATCAACAAAGGTATAAAGTATATTCACAAAATCATTGATTACATTGGATTTTTAAAGGGAGTAATTGATTCCTATTGTCCCATTATGTTTCCAGAATATTGTTTCTCCAAATCACCTCTACCCTGATTTAACTATGTCAAATACAAATTAAGAGTTCCCTCCAATAATACCCCATTGTTATGGGTTTCTACCACATTATCATAATAATCAAAGTATTCAATAGTATAATCTTGACCCTTCGCTTTTCTACATTTTTAACATACTGAACCGTTACCCCATAAGAGTCAAAAAAAATTCCGGATGAATTTTTCATCCGAGTGATGGAAATTATTACAATGGTAATAATAATTCACTATATTACCATACTAATAATTCAAGTAAAATATGATATCTATAATAATTAACACAACTATTTTAATTAGGTGGGGAATAATTTGGTCTATATCTACTAATAATATACAAACCACCACACCCTGACTATTCAATTTATTTATACGTTTTTATAGAAACTATAATAGAAGAGGAAACCACCCATTATATTTTTTTATTCTAGAGAAACCAAAATAGTTCATTAATTCTAATCCTATATTGAGTGTTGGGATTATTCTAATTCAAATTATTGAAAAGGGGGTCCTGATTCTGGATTTCTATAATGGTAATCTTAATGTTAACCAAACCATGACCACATGATTTATATATGAAGGAATCATTTGAGAAATTTCATTTAAAAAATCATGATAATGGAAATTATTATCCATCCATCAATGTCCTATAAATAAATTATATATCTACTATGATAAAAAAGAGATAGTCTACTCAATTTATCATGTGGAGAAAATGATAAATAATTGATTTCTTATAATCAATCATCCCTTCCTCAAGTATACCATGTCTAATTTCAGAAAAGGTGGTATATCAATTTTTCACTATTTTATAGGAATATATGATGGAATACCTATGAAGTACGTTAAAGGATCTTTTGTATATTCCATGGTGGAATTTGGAAGGACCCCTTCATCAAGGTCGGGGTCTTAATCACATAACCCTTTAGAGAATCCATTTTTCTCTGTTGTATATATATTGATATGTATTATGTGGCTATATATATTGAACTATATATGAATGTTTATATATATATCTATATTAATATATGTTTTTATATATTTTTTATACATTTCTATTTATATATATACATTTTCAAATTAATATATTTATATACATACATATATAAAGATATGTACTTTTTTAATGTTATTTTTATTTACATGCATTTATGTTACATAAATTCATATATATATTTACAAATATTCTTGTGGTGTATTTATATATTTGTGTGTGTGTGTGATTATATATTTATATCTTTTTGCATATCAAAATATAATTAATTATATATATAGATATTTATTTATATATATTTGTTTATGATTATATATATTTATTTATAAGTATAGATATTTATAGATATTTATATGTATTTTCGTTAATTTATATATATCTATTTATATCTATATAATTATGTGTATATATATAAATATATATAGCTGTATTTATATATATTTGTGTAAATTTATATATAATTAATGTATCTTTTTTTAATATTTTTTATTTATCTAAATCTATATATATATATCTATACTAATAAATATTTAATATATTAATATATATATTTATATATATACATTTTCTTTTATTTTTATATGTGTTTATATATAATGTGGTTATGTGTGTGTGTGTTTGTATCTATATATGTATATGATTAAATACAATTATATATATATATAAGTTTATATATTATATTATAGGTACTTAGGTTCCAATTACAATGATACATAGAAATGCAACACACACAACCGAATAGGTAAGGTCATTTACCCCCAAGGGATAATCCACATATTGTTTATTTCCTAAAGACCTGGTGGACATAGAGTCATTTAAAAACCCTCTAGATCAGGTTCCCAAAACCGAAAACGACTTTTTTTTGTTTCACAAATGAGTGTGTCCACTTCTTTAAGGTTCTCCCACAACCGTTGTGATCATTGCCTTCCCAGCTGAGGAGCCTTCATGAAATCATTCTATTGATAGCCACCCACCTGGCACATGCAACCGCCATGAGCCATGGTCTCCGTAAGTTGTTGCCCGTCATGCCACCATTAAGAGACCAATGAATGTTTTTCCATAAATCCAATTGAAATTCACCATGTACCAGATTTGAACTTGGGTTTTGGATGCATGATTAAGGGGTAAAATTTCCAATATGCTACAATCTCAACAGCAATATTTTAATATATAGTTATACATTTGTGTATATATATGTGTTTATATACATTATGTCGACACACACACACACACACACACATATATCCGTTTTGGTGTTTATGTATATATAAAGTTATTTATATATATATTTTTGTTTAATTATATATATATATATGTGTATGTAAATTTATAAGTATTTATGTATATTTAAGTGTTTATATATATATATGAATTTATATTTTCCTATATTTATAAGTATGTATATATATAATTTTAGTATATATATGGATATTTATATGTGAATATTTATAAATTAAAATTTGTTTATATTTATATAATTATATTCAAATATATATATGTGTATGCATATGCACTTGTATATATATTTTTTTGTAAATTTATTTATAGTTATATATATTTATTGATATTCTTATGTATTTATGTATATTTATATAAATTTAAATATATTTTCGGGTTATTTATATATGTAAAAATTTAAATATATATAAATATATATATTTAATTTTTCTTTTTATTCTTTTTATATAAAATATTATAAATTATGTTTAATTATATATATTTATATATATGTGTGTGTGTGTAAATATATATCTGTTAATTTATATTTACTATGTGGGAGTGTGTGTGTATTTATGTATATTTATATATGTTTACATATATAAATATATAAATATATAAATATATACATTTATGTTTATGTTTATATACAATAATATGTAACTAATTATATATAAATTTGTATGTATGTATGTATGTTTATTTATTTTAATTTTCTTATATTTAAATATTTTTATTGATATTTATATATATTTAGGTATATTTATATGTATTTATATATATTAATATGTATATTGTTTTATGTATATCATCTGGGTTTATATATAGATATTTATACCTATATATATATATTTATGTATATTTATTGGTGTTTTATATATTTATATAAAATTATATTCAAGTGTATATATATATATATTTGTTTATGTTTTTATAGTTATATATATCGATATATATTTACATGTACTTATGTATATATTTTTTATATATATGAAAAAATAATATGTGGGTATGTATATTAATATGACGCAACTGAGAAGGACCCCACCTAGACGACGATAGTCTGCGTGTGTCACCCCAAGACCACCTCTAATAGGGAAAGGACTGACTATTAGCACCATGATGGCATAATAATCACATGTGAGGCCTTAGACAACCCATTTTGTAGATGACAAGATATCACCAATCAAATAAGAATAAATATGAACACGTAGGATGTATAAAACTAGATGAAAATTAAAACATTCATGTATATACCAGTTAACCATCTTGTTAAATACAATAAAAATGATGGTACATGGGTTATAATGTGTTTCCAAAAAAATTTAAGATACATGCTACCAGAACCACCATGGAAATGGGAGATCACAATGCCACACCATGATCTACTCTGAGCCCCATCTACAATGAACCTCGTCAAATTCACACATTCATTGGCTCCCCTAGACCCACTATATTTGATAGATCCACACCCTAAAAATTAATCTGTGATATGAACATCATCACTATAACACATGAATTGTGGGGCACCATGAACATGCATGGATGAGTATAAAATAACCAATAGGAAACCCCAAAAACAAAAAGGTAAACATGGACACATGTCATCACTCAAACAAAGTCAACCATATGACTGCCCACCTCAATCCAAGGGGAACCTTATACAGAAAGAATCTATCACAAACTCCTCAACACAAAATCTACCATTTCCCATAGGTTGACCCACAAAAACTCTAATTCGTCACTCATTTTCACCAAGGGGACACCTGTAATTGTCCGATGACTTATTGGAAAACAACTAACTTACCATCACCTATAACACAAAATGACTACTCAATAGAATCAAATAAAGGAAAATCCCCCAAAAAACACCACCAATAAACTAGGAAATTCTGAAAATCCCCAACCAAAGGGGGCACACCCAACCATGATCCACAATTTCCTTTATTTATCCACTTCCAACCAATATGATGAATAACTAAAACCACTGACACATGAAAATTCCCTAAAATGAATCATGTAATACACCAATCTCAACAAAGAACACAAATAAAACAAATTGGTCTTTTGGATTGTTGAATTGATGTCAGGGCCCAAATCACAGATAGAAAACTATACCTCATACAACCTCAGGAAGGATTCATTTACTAGAAAAAATACCTTAGAATATATGTATCTATTAACCCAATAAAAGAGAATATGTTAAGAGGAATCAATTTTTGGTAGAGAATTCACTGCCTAAATCTTATTTCTAAAAAAGAGACTTATAGTGAAAGAACTAAATCACCCCATGCTGCATAAGCTTAATCATGGACAAGAAATCTATAATGTTATAACATCATCATCACAATGTACTCAAATATTTTACTATCATGAAAGATCCATTCCTGTTCGGTACACATGACCATGATGTGAGATTGATGACCATATACACTAATCCATATCTATTGAAAAACACATACCAAAATCATACCAACCAAATAACCACATCTTAAATCCCACACTACTCCAAGGGGTGGGATAAAAAATGAAGTGTTGTATAATTTTGCACTAATGGATAATGGACCCTTCTAAAGAGGGTCTCTGAGAAATAATAGACTTTCATGGGGGTCCCACACCCCACTCTGAAGGGGAATAATGAATGTTTCAACTAAAAGGAAACACTCACACCTCTCCCTAGAACATAGGCTAAGGGATGGTATCTAAATCCGGATATCATTCTGGTGCTACTATATATGCATTAAATATAATGAACCAATGAAAAGGGACCATCAATAATTCTCTATATATGATTATCTATCCCCTTTGGTTTTAACTCGAGATACAACATGTAATAGATATGGAATATGATGTTCGAATAATGAATGGATACATATTCCATCCCAAAAAAATGATTAATTTTATAAATACTCTTCCAATTAAATCCACGCCACATGCATCAAACCCTACTCTATCGTGAATATGAAGACGAGAAGATTCATCCAGAAGTCCCACATATTCCAAGGCCCCATTAAACTACTCTTCTACTTAGAAGACACCACACATTACCATCCAAACACATTCATATATGACCTCATATATTATGAGAGATATATATTCACCAATAACACTAAAATAATACTAACCCCTAAAATCATGTTAATAACCTATAATAGGACCCCATTTGTTGCATACAAAAATTAGCTACATTCATACCAGATTTTCTCTATCATCAAGATCATATATTTATCTACCATGGAATATAATATTCAACTATCATAAAATTATCTTTCTAACAAATTAAAATAGTGAATAAGAAACCACCATTTCATTATATATGAAATGACACTAAATATTGAATTCATATTTATCTAAATACTTATGCAAGATAAGAAAACATTCAATACCTAGACAAAAGGATAGTGCATAGTGTGTACTAAGAGTACATGATGTGAGCACCCTGAGTTACATTCTTTGTCTCCATAACAACCTGAATTATAATGTACACCAAATGTACATTGAGAGTCACTATACACATGGAGTGTTGGCTACATGTTTACCAATTCATGTACCCAAACCCAGGTTGTGTTTGGTTTCCCAACGTGGATTTTGTTTGTAGACTGTATGTGCCTCTCATGAATGTCATTCCATGTAGATGGATATACCTAGATTTGTGCACCCAAGGGCCTTAACTAGTATGATTGTAAGATTAATATGTTATCTAGAAATTTCCTTCAATCTGAGACATATCAACACACTATAAAATGTGTTTTTAGGCTACACCCCTTGTAGTTAGGAATTCTAGACATATTCAGCCAGTAATCAACTCAATTATGACCAAAACACCTCAGATTTGATCCAATGACAATAGAAATACAAAAAATAAGAATCATAGGTACTAGAAAAAATTATTGAAACAAACATAAAATCAAAATTTGATGGAATTGAAATAAAAATACCTACCTCATGGTGCATTGTTGGAGATTCACATTTACATGCCACTAATTTCTGTTTTATGATCATTATATCTTGATCTGCACATATTAATATATCTATGTGAAATAATATTTCCCCCAATCACTATTTTCCATCATCATACTAGGGGTTCTCATAATGTGAATAAGGGATGAAATTATGTTAAAAGTGATATTAATATAACTAATTAATTAATATGGCTAGATATTAAATGAAGATTACCTAAGGCACATTACCCATAGAGAGATTATATCCCTCAAAGGTAAAATAGATTATTCTTGATTCAATCATGGTTTTAAAATTATCATATCAATCCTAATTTTTTAGATACCAATTCTTGAACGAAGAATAAAAATTACCCTCTATTCAAAAAATACTAAATAAAAAAATTAATTCCTCTAGCTCATAATCTCACAAATGTCTATACCAAGAGTAAATTCTATTTTCAAGAATCAAGACAACCATAAAAAAATTAAAAAGCTTGTTCCCTAGATAATAATGATCATTTCACCCTTCATAAGGGTATGTAGATTGGAAACTCATAATGAAACTAATGATTCTATGTGAAAAAACATGGATCACTACACTCTTCCCACCATAATGGATTTTATTCCTAGAAAATGAAGACACCATAGTATATGTTCAAGACTCCCTTAATCAAATATCATGTGGGAAATAGGAACATTACTACATGATATAATATAGATATAAAATAATATTTATACATAAAAAACCAAAATACATATCAATTGGGAATGCACCCCTCTCATACCTATGAGTCGGGATAATCCATCCATGATATTCTTTCCGCTATATTGATATCCAATGTCATTACTTCAAAGAGGAATATTCTTACCTATGTTTAAATCCCCATGTATGGAATCACTAAGGCTTACCACACATGACCTTTACTCACATAATAGAACATAAAAAAATCAATATGATTTGATTCTAAAAACTATGTTTGAAAATCTGACATGTTCCTCTCACCATAACACTTCCTAGTGGAATCAAAATACCCACATTAAAAAGTGAAAAATAAAAGACAATATTACAATGACTATAAAATAATATTTACACCCATTCAAATAAATTTCAACAAGATAAACACACCATAATATGAGATCCTATCAGCACTCGTGAAAAACAATAGTCAGTTAGACACATCAACACCAACTAGTTTAGGGAACCATGTTTTATCCTCCATCTCATACCATCCCTATTAATGGAGATAGAGACATCACTCGTTATATAGTACCTAATCCACTTAAAATGAACTTATTATTCCTCTATAAAACCCAAATTCAATATCTACTAGATTTCAATCCCTTGAACAAAAACCTACAAAACAGTAATCCACACAAACATCCTCTAGGAGGCCATAAAAAACTCTTAAAAACACGATGTTAATCCACATAAGTGGGAACATAATATAGATGAATATATGATAGATATATTGATATTCATGTGTTCCAAAAACATGAGGTTGAACACATATCCAACCATAATTATCAATGACCAATGGAAAGTAATAATAGGGAGCTAACAAATTCAACTATATTATCTAATAAACATAAAATATGTGCACAATTTATCATTTCCCACATCTCCTATAAATTCTCAAACATGGGTAATAGGAAAGGTCTCTCTGATCATTTAATTTTTAATATTAGAAACACCCCCCCCCCCCCGCCCAAAAGGGATAATTCTTTTTTCTATAGCCTCAATTATAACCCTATGAACATTGTAGAAAATGAACCCAAAATCACTAACCTATAATGGAACTAGATGAATCTTATATGTTTGGATATTTCACACAAGCTAAGCCCCATCCTAATTAATTGGAACTCAATCAATCCAAAAAATATCAAGACACCACCAAAGCTAACAAATAATATCAACTGAGGTCACATGTGACCATCCATTTTCATTGAAAACACTAATGAGTCTCATTAGGACATAGAGAAATTCCCAGGTAACCTTCTTCCAACTTCATATCTCACCACCATAGTAAATGAGGATTGAATATCACCTCTATGATATTCCTTTAACATCACTACACTAGTTTAGAGGCCCAATGGGGGTACTCATAATCTCAATCATAAACTCTATATTGATTGAATTTAATTCATAGTTGTTAATTAAAAGACACATCCTAACAAATGATTATATAATGCACCCTGTTCAAGTCGGAACATTTGTGGGTTGTCAATCCACAACCCATGATAAGGTAAATTCATCACAACAATCTCTTGTATCCGCTTATGAACATTTGTCTTAGATGGTATAAACACAAAGTATTATCCTAAAACTTATAGGTATAAATCCTACTTCTAGGTATTCCAATCCAAGAATCCAACGTTTCATACCCATTTCTCAACTATTAGGGTAGTCCAACACACAATGTCTACTTTACTCATGGATCATTCAAATAATAACACTTGGTTAGGTGATCCAAATTAATGATATCGAGAAGAGAAACTCATAGTGATAATTGATCTATGGTGGGAGACCCATATAGCATCCAAAGATTAACATACAAGGATATTTTATCATTTTAATTCAACAAAAAAAATGAAAATACATAACTGATGACCATAATATTTTAGTTTTAACAGAATCGTGGAAAAAAATATTCTAACTCTGTGATAGATCTTCAATGTTTTGCACAATTATCTTCCCCTTTAGTACATACACATAATAACATTCTTCATAACATGGGTATATAAGTCATAAGAGAGGGATGAGATCAAATGATATGAAAGGGTAAACTAAGGAGATACAGAAGCATAACTTGAGAATAAGGGTATGATTGCACAACAATAGCATTTGAAGATCATACCATTCATATCAAAGATCAAATTCAATAGTCAGGAAATATATATTGGAAATTCATAAGAAATGTATAAAAAGGAAATCAAGAATGTAATCCATGATATCATAACATTGGAATATGACATAGTAGTATGGCATGCACATCCTCATAAAACATTACAGACATGTATATGTAGAAAAACGATCACTCATTATGTTAAGGACATGAAATCGGCCACTAAAAGGAACATATATACATTAAACTAGGTCCATTAGTAATTTTTAGATCATGAAATTGGGTCCACTCAAAACATTGTAAACATGTAATCAGATTCAAAAATAAACATGTGAATAAGAAACCAGGTCCTTGCATAACATTGTGATCATGTAATTAGGATTATGAATGACATTTTGAAAATGTAATATGGTTCACTCATAAAATTATGAACATCTAATCAGGTTTATGCATAAACTAATGGACATACAACTGGGTCTATGAAAACATATAGAATCATGAGTCATCCATCGTTACCCAATGCATTGTAGTGAGATATTGATACTTGACATGGTAAATTTATGAGCATATTCTTAATCAAATAATGAAGATTTTTTAATTTATTTTCAAGGATAAAACCCTTGTATTTCAATGAATTATTGAAATAATATGAAAATTTGATTATAGAATGAAAATGGGATAAAATTTAAAAAGTTCTTAATTCTGTATTATTGATATATTTTTACTAGAAGGTTATTTTGGTCATAAAATATAAATTTTTATCCAATTTTAGTAATTTTTTTTGTGTTGGATTCCACGAATTATGTTATTAATATATATCATTAGGACCAATAGCTAATTTTAAAATCTCAATGCATGAAAAATGCATTGAATTTGGAAAATTTACAAGGGGGACATTGTGAACCCTTCCACCGCAATAGATGTACATCTTGGTCTAGACACCTCTAATTGAGGTTATTACAATTTTAATAGAACAAAGACATAGATAATTGTTTTTAAAATAAATTTAATGTATCTATGAGTTCAAAAAGGTTGTATGTGAATATATTATGTTGATGGAATCTTCCTGGAACCTTTTTTATAAAAAAGTAATAGTCAATAGAAAATTCATAACTCTTACATCTTGGGATAATTCAGATTTTATTTTGAGGGTGGATGAGAAACATGTTTTAGAACTATTTTTTGTAGAAAAAAACACATGTTTTTATAATTAATTGGTGATAAAATGTGTCAACATTTTAAGGAGAATTATGCCAATAAAAGGAGAGTTTATCCTCCCACTCAAATTATTAAATTCCACTCCATTCCATTCGATGCACCAAGGAGGATATATAAACTAAGGGATTCCAAAAAAAATCACCCCCATTTCTTCTCCTAAATTTTTTAATTTTTATTTTAAATTTTTTAGTTTTCATTTTAATTTTTATTTGAATTTATTTTAAATAATATTATTGCATTCATTTTTTATTCAATAAGATTACTTATTATTTACTAATATTAATAATAATATTAATAGAAATTAAAAAAAATTATTATTATAATTTATATTATTATAAAAATTATTAGTAATAATGCATTAATAAATTAAAAATATTTTTTTCATTCTATCTCTTTAAAAAAACTCTTAATAATAATTATTATAATATTAATTGTTATTATTATTATTATTATTACAATTTCAAAATTAATTATACATTATTTATCTCTCTCTCTCTATATCTCTTCCCATCCATACACCTTTGTGATATATTACTCTTCAAAATGAGAGTCTAATCAGAAGGCTTTTTCTAGGGGGGAGGTCAATGAGTTCATGAATTTTTATAAATTTTATTTTTTTTGTGGTAGATTTGAGTAGTATGATAGGGTGAGACGAATTTCCCTGATGTGGTAATGGTACCTAATGACATGTAACTCAAACTATTTAAATTCCAAAAAAGAATATTTATTCAAACATAATATTTCATGTTTGAAGTATCAAACTGAAATCATCATGTAAAAGATAATAATGATTGAACCTAAGACTCAACCCCCATAACAAGTTATACCTTTATTAACTCATTCTGTTTGAATTTCATGATAGTTAATATTTTCATATCATTAGAAAATTAATCAAAAAGAAACAAATATTGTAATTAGATTCATAAAAAAACCAGAAAAAATAGTTTAGTTGAATTAGATAGGGTAAGTGAACATCACTGAGAAGGCTCCTCAAGAGGTAAAACTCTAGTTATCCCATATGCTACAATAGAAAAATAATTGGTTTTGACCACACCCTGTGATAGGCGTGCCTCCAAACTGATGTCATTGGCATAGATCAAATATGTAATTCTATTAATTTTTATATTCTTAAATCATAGTAAGATTAAATTTATTTTTTAGAAAGACCATAATAATTTTATTTCCATGATTAAATTGAATGATTATTATTCTGCATGGAGTGATGATTGCTCACAGGCTCTTGAACAAGTAGTTAAAGCCTCGTGGTCTAAAAAAGATTCTGTTTCATTGTGGGCTAGACATATATGGTGACGCCCGATCGAAATTATCAAAGAGTAGGAATTCGTAAACCTTATTTAGGATCTCAAAGAGATCCCCGAGCAATAAGTTATTGTAGGATTTTCCAGAGAGCTCACAGAATTATTGGATTACATCCTAGATTTATATCAAGAAGTGGTCGAGACATAAGAGGAGTGATCCTTGATTCCTCCCAATAGTTTTTAAAAAGTTCCACCAGAATTATTCCATGAGAATGTAGAAAAAACACAAGGAAAAATATGATATTATATATCATGAATTGATTGTGAAAAATCAACAAGAAAAACTGCATTGGATAACTGAATATGTCCAAGAACCATTAGATAAATCTGTGTCTCAACCTGAACCAGAAGCTGTTCCACATTTCTTACTTGAGGATTCCAATAAAGAATCACCACTGTTATTTCCTAATTTTATCTGTGGAAATTTATATAATAGAGGCCATAAAAGAGGTGGAGGAGCCTAACTACCTACCTTCATTTTCCACCATCTGTCTCCAAGTGGCACTTTCCACTGAGGAATTGATTGATCCAGAACCAATAGAAGGATTTGAACCATTCTTAGACTCCATATCCTATAATTTTATTGCATCATAATTGAATTTCACTCCCTCTTGTTTTGATTATATAGAATCTGACATTCATTTCTAGGCCTTGGAGAAAGGACAAGAAATTGGGCATGCACGTATTGAGGAACTTATAAAGCTACCTAATTTCAATGAACCTGCATTAGAGGAGCCCCATAATAAAATCCATTTACTTGATCCAAATAATATCATAACACATTACTCTCTTATTTAATCCCCATTTGAATACATTATTTAAAGAGAATATGGTTGCACAGGTATAAAAAATGGTGAAGTACAGTCTATACTTTGTCCTTTCCCCACCATACAAGTTATACCTCATTGTGACGGGTGAGGAAATGTTATACTCTATGTTCGGATCTTACATCAAAAAAAAGTAATGGACAAGCTAGGAAAATCCACAGGTGGGGGTTAAAATTGAAGAAGCTTCATCCTCCATATAATGGTGGATAACAGCTGGTAAATCACTCTAGAGGTAGTAAAAAATTAGTTCGCAATTGGGTGATCATACCAAGATTTATCATTACATGATTTCTTGTGATTTATATTTAAATCTATTTTTTTAGGAAGTAATGTAGAATATTGACCCCTCCCTCATATCTTTTTGAGAATTTATCACGTGATCCTTATGATTAATTGAATTGTTTTCATTTCTAGGTTCATGATGGTAGAAGGAATCATCAAATAGTTGAAGGGGACTAAGCGTCACTACAAAAGAGAGTCCACTTTCAGTGTTTATCTTATAAGATCCTTACATTTTTGTTCAAAAACATTTTTTTAGATTTAAAGTGAAATTGCATACCCACACTTAGATTATGATTTGCATTAGATTTCTAATATATATGAGTTTCTTAAGAATCATGTGATATAATGTTTTATATTTAAATATTGATATGATTAAATTAGTAAAATTATGAATTTAATTTTTAAAATGACAAATGGATATTAAAATATGGACTCATGATTTTAAGGAATTAATCAATTCATGTAAATGAAATTCCCCAACCATTTTCCATGCATTGATTTCCTGAAATTCAAGTGAGTTGAATTGGTATTATTAATCATGCCTTGATTGATTGTCTAATATCACATGTCTGATTATCAAGAGGATTTCTTGACTAATTATATCATATTTTATCTTGATCATATCTCTTGAGTGATCTCGGTACATTTCACCTACTAGAACTTTTATTGAAACTTTTAAAATCTATGATTGTGCAAAAACACATTTAAAATGATTGATGCATCCTTTAAAATGAAACTTATCCTTAAAATAGAAACATTACATCAATAATTATTTTATCCCATAGAGACCCTAAATGAAATTTTATTGGATGATCCATGTTTTAATCCATATTTATCCATTCATACCCTACTCTTATTATTTGCAAGATATTTTAAAGATGAAGTGTGGGGGTAAATGGAATCATTACGTAATGGATGATATACATGTTAGAGAGTAAAAGTTGGAATGCTATTGTGGTAATTGTAAAAGGTTGTGTAATAATTCATTGTAATCTATTGTTTTTCCCTCTTGAATAAAAAAATTAAAAAATGACAAAAAGAACCAAAAAAATGAGAAAAATTGGTTGTGATGTAGGAAAACAAAAAATCACCATTTTTCAGACTGAATATCTTCTGATTGAATGTGGTTAGGTGTTGAATCTGATGTTTTATCTAATCATATATTTTGAAACAAGAAAAAAAATGAGGAAAAGTAAGAATAACAATATATTGAAGAGTGAACACAAATCATTCATCATGATTTACTTTGATCATATCCTTTACATAGAGTTTTGTGGAAGTCTGTGTTTCTACATTGATGGGAATAATTTTATTATAGATATTGATATCATGAATTGGACTTGATTGAAAAACATCCACCTTGAAACATAATTTTTAAAAGAATAAAATCTTACCAACTTTAATCATTAGAGATATTTAATCATTTATTACATGTCCTCAAGATTTTATTTGTCTTTTTTCTTTATAGAGTGGATAAAGTAGTAAATTTACATTCCTATGGATAAAAAGTATGTTATCTTGATATGAGAACAAATCTAATTAAAATGTATCACGACTGATGAGTGAAAAAATAATAAATAGTTTGTTAAATCATGACATTTCATTTTTAATAATAATGAATTCTAGAGAATGAATAAATGAAAATATAAGTTCCATCAACTTTAAAAGGGGAAAATTAAAATACATAATTTTATTATTTCATTGAAAAATGGGAAATTTAATTGATGGAATTGGTGGAACATGAAAATTTTAATTGAAATTGAATATTGTTTTATTACAGGGATTTGAAATTTGAATATTGATAATATTGGGCCCCTCTGATTTTCAATGTTGAGATTTTATGCTTGAGGACAAAATTGATTTAGGTGCAGGTGTATTTAATAGAGAAAATGTATTTGCATATTTTTAATCATATAATGAGGGTTTTTGATTTTTATTTAAATTATAAAACCCATGTAATTATAATTTTTATTAAAATAATATGCAATTTACATTATAGATCTAAAATGGGGTAAAATGATAAAAGTGAATAATTTTGGATTTTTGACAGATTTTTAACACAATGGTATTTTGGTCATAACATTTAAATTGTTAATCAAATTTGAGTTATTTTTTGGATTCGTTGAAATATTTTAGTCAAATTTGTTTTTAGGACCAACCGATGATTCAAAAATCTAGAGGTATGATAAATTCAGTTTCGTTGGGATATTTTTCAGAAGGACAACATGCCCCCCACAAACATAATGGAAGAACAACTTAGTTTACACTAATCTAATTTAAGTGATTACACTTTTAATGAAATGATAACTTTTATATACAAATGTAAAATAAAATTCATGGAGTTATGAATTCAGAATAGTGGCCTTTGGATGAAATGTTTTGATGGAATATGAATGGAATATTCATCCCGAAAACGTAATAGTCAATAAAAAATTATTAACTCCCACATTGGGTGGACAAAAGAGATATATTTTTGGGATTGGATGCACAAGACTATTTAAAATAATATTTATGAAGGATGTATCATGTTATTGTTTTATTAATTGGAGTTACAACACATGAAACATTGAAATAGAATTCTTCCAATAAACGAAGATGAGCTATTACTTCTCTAATAATTTCATTCTACTCCATCCCATTTGTTCACTAAGGCGGAGATATCCACTGTGATAGGCCATCTAAAATTCTCTCCCATTTCTTCTTCTTCTTCTTTTTTAGTTTTTTTAGTTTTCATTTTAATTTTAATTTGAATTACCTTTAATTATATATAATGCATCTATGTTTTAATTTTTTTTCCAAAATTTAACTTCTTAATCTCTAATTGTAATAATAATAATTAAAATAATAATAATAATTATTATTATTATTATTACAATATTATTTATTTAATACTATTTGTTTCTCTATCAGTAATTCTTTTGAAAGAAATATTTCCATAATAATTATAATAATTATTAATATTATTATTTTTATGATTTTTTTACATTCATTATGAATTATTTATCTCTCTCTCTCTTTCCCTCTTCTTATCCATCCACATTTGTGATCTCTTACTCTTGAAAATGATAGGCTAATCCCAATGCACAGCAAGAGGATAGGTCAAGGAGTTCACGAATACAGAATAATTTTTATTTTATTTTTTTTGTAGATTTAAGTAGTATGATAGGGTTAGGTGAATGTCCATGATGTCGTAACAACCCCAAATATCATAAAACTCAAACTGTTTCTATTATATAAAATAATAGTTATTCAAACATAAGATTTTAGGTTTGAATTATCAAATTGAAATGAACATATAAAAGGAAATGATGATTGATCCTAAGACTGAACACCAAAACCCTATCGTTTCTTTGTAAACAAATTCAATTTGGATTACATGATTCTTTATATTTTCATATCATAATGAAATTAATAAAAAAATTCATCACTTTCATTCAAATAAGAAAATCCACAAAAATATAGTTTAGGTGAAGTAGGTAATGTAAGTGAACCACACAGAGAAAGGTCCTCAATAATGAAAACCTCGGTCAGCCCCTGTGCTTCACTAGAAATAAGTAATTTCTATTGACTATTCCCCATGATAGGCATGAAACAGTCTCCCTAGTGATATAATAAAATCATACATTCATATTCCATAAGATTATAACACTTTCATTATCTCATGATCCATAAAATGTTATGGGTTTCAAAAAAAAATTAAAACATTACATAAGATGTAAAATAGGATTCCAACACATTTTATCATATCATTGCATATGAAAAAGATATAAGCCTTTTAATTAGTTAACAAAATAATAACCTAGTAATTAAAATTCATATAACATATTGAAGGGGAATTGATGTTATAGATACCTTTTCATATTAAACATGAACCATTTTAATAAATAATAAGAATGATGTCCTTAGATACTAAACAATATTAAATTATTTCATCTTATATGGAAAATATCTTTTGAAAACATTTCTTGAAGAAAACATCCTTTATTCATTGTGAAATTATTTTTAAAACAAAATACAATTTTGAAAACCATTTTCTTTGAATATAACTTCAGAATATAATAAATGAAGTATTGAAAATTATTTTGAAGTCCTTTTTATTTTAAAAAAACTTTTCATTCCAAAAAATTATATAATATTCGGAAATATTTTTCTCTAAAAATAACATTGTACACTTAAAATGTAATCATCATGTAAATGATGGTCATGACAGCTAGTTGGCCTATACACAATGAAATCTGCTTTTTCATCATAAAAGTTTAGAAATGTTCCTTGATCAGAAAATGAAAAGCGGATTTATTTTAAAACCATTTTGTAAAAATGTAAATCTATATTAAAATTGTCCATCAAACATAATAGGGTAATATTAAAAAAAATTAACATTTTTTGACAAAATGGTTTTTGAAGAAAAGATATTTCTTATTGAAAAGAAAAAATGTATGATAATGAAAATTAAATTTTATTAATTTTATTAAGTACCAAAGAGTAGTAAATGGTAATAATAGATCTGGATATTATGGATAACTAGAGGAGAATAAAATTCATGCATTTTTTCAGTATATAGATAATAATATTTCATTTAAGGATGTGTAATCATAAACAATCTCGAAAATGATGAGATTGTAGCAATAAATTCAAACCACTTTAGTAAATTGGAACCATATAAACCATTAAATAATAAAATAATATGAATCATAAAATATAATGAAAAAATTATATTCATTAAATAATATATCAATGGGTAGTATACACACCACATTGAAATATATATTATCATAACAAGGCATGTATCTCAAACAAGATAAATTGAGACAATATTACATTACTAATTTTTGTAACATTTGAACAATAAACTACTTTAAATAAAAACCATCAAATGGATATGTAAATACCCATAAATTTAATTATATGAATCATATAATAAATTCGTGGTAATTATATACACTAAACATAATATATGACTGGTGAATAAGGCATAAGTATCATAGAAATAAAATTTAGAAGAGGAAACCCTTCCCTTAAGTCTTGACTCTCTACGTAAAAATTTAAACCTTATATATAATAAATATAAATTTATTATACATATTCCACATAACCATATTATTATATATAATACCATATATTATTTTTATTACATTATATTACTATTTTATTATCAAATACATGTTAATGATACATTTCAGGTGATATCTATTTTGTATTCCACATATGTTTTGGCGTATTATTCTTGTTACTCTTACTTAGAACATAATATAATTTTTTCTAGGATGTAAAACATGAGATTAATATAATAAATAATAGGTATTTATGTATTTATAACAATATATAAAATATATAAATATTAAATAGAATACACCATTCATGGAGACAACAGGGAATATGTACGCATGAACGTTGCTTCTGTTTTATTGTCATATTGAAATATATACATTAAACTAAATATATATATAAATATTATTGAGCCAATAATTATTCATTATGAATTTTCTATTCCATCATGTTTGGGGATATTTTTGAGTCAAAAATGTTTTTTATGACATCACCAATCCTCATGTTTTGAGAATCAAAAACACCTTATCTCCAAGAAAATTTCATTTTACCCTGTGTTTTATTTTCATAAAGAATGTATTCCTTCTCCAAGGAAATTTATCCTTACCCTGTTTTTCATTGTAAATTATCTTTTCATAAGTGTAAAAATTGGTTTCATATCTAAA
The DNA here is from genome assembly GCA_963277665.1 of Viscum album. Taxonomy (NCBI): domain Eukaryota; kingdom Viridiplantae; phylum Streptophyta; class Magnoliopsida; order Santalales; family Viscaceae; genus Viscum; species Viscum album. Next base: position 516,480,875 of record OY728164.1, on the reverse strand, counting down.
TCTTCGGAATCATATAACACATATATAAAGAGAATTCTTCTTTCAGGATCCAAATTCTGACTCTAAGTTCTCTGAATTCAGACTCTGAACTCTTCTGAGGTCTGACTTCAAGTTCTATGAATTCAGACTCCACACACTTCTGAGTTCTAAAAATGAGTTCTCAGGAATTCTAACTCCAAACATTGTATGTTCTAACTGATAATTCTCATGAACTCTGACTTTGAACTTTGTATATTCAGACTCCAAATTCACATGATTTATAACTCTGAACTTTGTAAGTTCTGATTCTGAATTATCATGAACTTTGACTCCCAACTTTATATGTTAATGTTCCGAATTCTTGTAAATCCAGATTACGAATTTCCTTGAAATTCAGAATACCGAAATCTCTAGAGTTCAGGTTCCGAATTCCGTATAAAACAACATCTGAATATCCTTTTATTATAGACACTGAATATGTTTTTGGTTAGACTCCAAACATTTATTTTACTACATTCTGTATTTTCTATTTTAGTTATGTAACCATATTTTTTCTTACACTTTTTCTTGTTATAAAACTATGTTGTGCATTCAGTTACTATCTAACCATTTTTTGGGTGAAACATGTAGAAGTATCTCCAAAATTTAAGGAAAAATGTGACCATTGGAGGAGGGAGCCGATCGTGGAGAGTGTGCCTATAAATAAAAGCTCATTTGAACGATCTCAAAACATGTTGATAAATCTAGAGATTACATGTTGTTGAAGTGATTTCTAGAGAGAGATACATTAAATGCTTTGTGTGTACTGAACACCTTGTTCCAATTTTATTCTTGCGACTCTGAATGTTGCTGAGTACATTCGAGGGATTTCGGGGATAGTAAGATAGAGGTGCTGACTACCTTGATGTTGAGGTCTTATTTTCTGATGAAGACAAAGGTGTCGACTACCTTGAATTTGAGGGCTTCTAGGGATAGAAAGACAGACTCTGATCTTTGTATCGAGGGCTTACCCAGGTGTGGGTAAGACATACATTCCTGAAAGTATAAATCAAGGGACCTTTATCCAAGTTTGTTGGGTACCCTTCTCTTTGGGTTAAAATATTTATTACTTGTTACATGGTTTGTTTCAAGTTTTCTACTACATTTTGAGGTTGGGGAAAGTACAACTATCTTATAATTCCTTATACTTGTATACTCTGTTTTAGTAATATTCAATACGCTTTAAGGTAGAATCATTATCTTTTTAATATTTCGTTATGTTTCCTTTCCAGAACCATATTTTTTGGAATCAATTTTTTGGAATCATATTTCCAGAATCTTGCATGTGTGTATCAATAGTTTCTGTGAATTTCCTTGTTTGACATTGTAAAACATAATCAACTTTAAAAGTTCCTAATTTTTTTAAAGTATAAAATTCACCCCTTCGTGTATTTTGAGCATTATTTGATACATAATTTAGTATCTATATTATTTTGATCCTACATTTGGTATTATAGAGTACATCATACTCCACATACCATCTCAACAATTAGTATCATAGGAGGTCTTTGAAATACTTATATTCACATATAAGTTTTAATTTATCAATTTTTCATTGTTCTGATTTTTCCTTGCTAAGGAATATTTGCCTCATTTACATTACCTTACTACTAACAAGTTTGTGTAGAGACAAGTTTACTTAAGATGACAAGAATCAATGTTGGTTACATTGACAACCTAAATCCAACAAGACCAACTATATTTTATGGGAATCATTTTTAATATTAGAGAGATCACATGAAGACATTTATTATCAATACTGTAGTAGATAATTTTGTTATTCTTACTAGAGGTTATAAAATCATTGAAACGGATGTTAGTACATTCACCAATCAAGAAAAGAATGAATATAAACTAAATTATAAGGTACGTAATACATTGAAATATTCCATGACTTGGAACATCTATAGTAAAATATCTTCATGTGAAGCTGCAAAAATTATCTAGAAGAAACATGAAGTTACACATTTTGGTACTTCTAATGTTATAGAGACAAGTAGAGTTATGTTAAGAGATGAATACCATGGTTTTTTTCATTCCATTTGGATAACCTATATACAAGGTGAAATAGAGATTTACGAATATTTTTAATAGTTTAAAATCCATGGGTGAGAAAGTATTAGATGATGAAGCTCGTGTGGAGATGATTATAGACATCATTCCCAATGAGTTGGAATTGAAGAGGACTACTATTGAAGAGAACAGACAAATAACTCAGATTTCAGTTGATGAACTTTCTGGAACACTTCTTCAACATGTGACTAGAATTAAGAGAGATGCTGATAATTTAAAGAAGAAGAATAAGAATTTTAGTGTTGCTTTTACTACAACATCAAATCATATGAATTCCAAGACTCCTGAGAGAGTTACAAGATCCAAATCTAAGAAGGTTGTTATAGAATCCGAATCTAGTGGAAGTGAATCTTCAAAAATGAACTAGCCAATATTTCTTGAAGAAAGAAAAAGATAGTTGGACAGAGGAACTTTCAATCTTGATATAAGAAGAAAGAAAGGAATGATAAGAAATATTCTGAAGTCACATGTTATGAATGCAATTGAGCAGGACATATAAGACCTGATTTTCCTATTCTTATGAGAAAGGAAAGAAAGGAAAATAATTCTGATAGAAACAAAAATAAGTACTAAAAAGATAATTCTAAGAAAGTATTAAAATCTAATGACACATGGAGTGCCAGTGGTGGAGACTCGTCAGATGAATCAACAGATTATGAATCTTCTAGATAGAAGAATCTTGGTTTAATAGCCAGACTACCTATTGAAAATCATGGATTAATGGATATGGTAAACAATGTAGAATCTATGACAAATGTTTCATTGAATGAAAAATATAGTAATGATAAATACTATGAATCTTTGGATGAAGAATATTTTTTTGATAAAGATGATACTTAACCTTCTTATGAAGAAGTTTCATGGATTGTTAAGCTTCTAGAGAATGATAATTCTAAAGTCAAAAAAATCATGATAAAGTAAATTCTAGGATTTCTATACCTACTATGGAAATATCAGATCTTTCTAAATATCTTGATAAGAAAACCCTTTATTTTAAAAGTATTTCATAAAACATTGAGAATGTAAATTCTGAGAAGGATAAACTTTCTAAGGATCTAGAAAATGCAATTTATAAGAAAAATGTTTTTGTGCCTAACTCATGTTCTAAAACTAATGTTTTGGAAGATTAAAAATTAGTTGTTAGACTAAACTTAGAAACTGTTTCCTTAAGGAAGTGTTTGTCAAACTTTACCTTAGGTAAGGAAAATTTTGATAAAATGTATGCTCAAATCTAACCTCTTAGGAATAATTCTGGTTTTGGTTATACAAGTTCAAAAAATATTTTTAGCAACATTTATTTTCTTCCTCAATGTCCTCCATTATTCACCAAGTATTAGTGTGGTGAACACTGAGCAAAAAGTTGTTCCTTAAACAAAACACAGTCTTTTGGATTTCATAAAACATATTTTTCTAAGAAAATTTTGGTACCTAATATTTTTCTTTCCGAAATTTTTGGATCAAAGAATGTTTGGATTCTGAGAGACTAACTCTTTTTTGTTTCAGGAAAATAGTGAATGCACCAATAGAAATACTTGGTACATGGATAGTGGATGTTCCTGGCATATTACTGGTAACAAAAACTACTTTGAAAATATTATCAAGATGAAAGGAGGAAAAGTAACTTTCAGAGATAATGCTTAGGGAAAATTATTGGTATAGGTAACATCATTTTTCATTGAAAAACATTGATTTTGAATGATTTTTTTGTTAAGGGTATTAAGCGAAACCTCATTAGAATAAGTCAATTATGTGATGAAGGTTACCTTGTGATTTTTAGGAATAAAAATTTCTTAGTACACAATTCCAAGAAAGAATTTATTCATTCTTCCCATAGGCAAGAGAATGTATACACACTAAACTTAGAAGACCATAGGAGCCAAGACTTACCTTGCCTTAGTGCAATGAAGATCATTCTGGGTTGTGGCAGAGAAGGTTATGACACTTGTAGACGCCGGAAAAGTCCGTTGCTCCCAAACGAAGCTCCGGATGCGGAAAGCGAGGTCATATTTGGAGTCGGAAGGATGTTTCGGAGGGCCCGGAGGCCGTGCGCGGAATTTCAGAGGCCCGCGCGCAAAGGTGATGTCCCGCGCGGAAAACCCCCGGGATGCGCGCAATGCGCCGGCTCGGCGCGCAATTCTGCGCGCCGCGGGTCCGCGCGACTCCCTTACGCGCCGCGCCCGATTCCGCGCCCGCGGGAAGAATTTCGCGCTCGCACCCTGGATTCCGCGCCCGGGGTTGCCTATAAATACAAGGCGACCCCCAACGTTTCAAAGGTTGCTGGAAGTCGAAACGTCTCCCGTGCGCGCAATTCAACCCCTTCCGCGCGCAATGACGAACTCCAGGTAACCTCCTTTCTTTCGCGCAAGAAAGCCTCGGGGTCCGCCTTCGCGCGCAATCCCCGCTGGCTCCTTTCATTTGAATAAACACTCACCCTAAGGCCTTTGCGCGCAAAAGAACCCGCTTGCGCGCAATTGCCCCGGGGTGCGCGCAATCCGGCCCGATTGCGCGCACCCCCCCTTCTTTCAAGTGGCCATTCATTAGAGAATGAGCCGTTGCCCCCGCGCGCTATCCGAAGCCCGGTGTGAGCAATCTCAAGCATCCGCGCGCAAGGCGCTGGCCCAATTGCGCGCCAGCCGCCCCGATTGCGCGCCGGCCCGCAGTATTGCGCGCAAAGCTTCCTTTTTGCGCGCAATCTGCCAGGGTCGTCCCCGTTGACCTCCTAAGGTTACCCGCCTGTGTGGCACCCGATGATTCTCATCCCGGGTGCCCGCACCGTGCGTTGTCTTCCCGTGCGGCCCTCCAGGCTTGCGCGAAGTGACACGCACCTATGTCCAGCATGACGTTAAACTGCATATATGTCCAGCATGACGGTAAACTGCATACTCGTCCAGCATGACGTTAAACTGCATATACGTCCTGCACGACGTTAAACTGTACATCGTCCGCGCTGCAAGACGTTAAACTGCCAAGTGCTTCGTCCGGCAACCTATGCCCAGCATGACGTTAAACTGCACACCCGTCCAAGCTGCACGACGTTAAACTGCCTAGCCCCCATCGTCCGTGCTGCAAGACGTTAAACTGCCAAGTGCCTCGTCCTCAACACATGACGTTAAACTGTACTTCGTCTGGCAAGACGCTAAACCGTCCGCAACCTGATCCCGTGCTCCGCACGCAGGGTCTCCCCCGGTTTGGACGTGGCCCCCACCCGCTCGTCTCTGCAGGGATGTCGGGATTGTCCCCCTTTTGGGACGATTTAATGGGAGTGGCTTTTCCCTACGGGGGCAGGGTATTACAAACCCCTAGTTTCTCGTGGGAGGCTGCACATGTGTATCTCCATTGCACCTCCCCACTGCCGAAGCCAGTAGAGGGTCTGACTGGGATCGAGGTGTCTTTTGCTTTCGGTCCAAGTCCCTTCCAACTGAGTTTTGCAGTATCCGGGCTGCCCCAAGTGCGTAAGTCCTGACAGATTGAACTACGTGGACTTTGATCCCTGTCTTCTATACAGGGTACGTAGGAAGCCTCCCTGAGGTCCAAGCCCACCACCTGGTCGTCCCGGTCGTATTTACGTCGGTTCGTCCATCAGTGGACCCCTCCAGGGTTCACGCTTGCGTTGATTCACCTATGAATCCGCCCCTGTGGGAGACCGCCCGTGTGTATCTCCACGGTGCCTCCCCACAGCCCCCCTTTTCCATTTCCCCTTTTATCGTCCAGCATGACGTGAAACTGTGATCCACCCGGCCGTTCCATCCCCCTCCGTGCGAGGTGGTTCGGTTCAATCCTCCGCCCGGCGGCCTCGACCTCTTCGTGAGTCGGCCTGCCGACGTCCAGCATGACGTTAAACTGTATGCCCGAACTACGTTGACTTTGATCCGTGTTAACGCGCGGTACGTAGGAAGCCCCTCTGGGGTCCAAGCTCTTTACTCCATCATCCGCCCTGATCCTTACCCGGGCCGCCACATCCCGGTGGGGTCATGCCACTTCACTTCACTCCGCGTTACTTGGGAAGCCGCCCATGTGCTGGCCCCAGCGTCGGAGGTTCCCCGCAAGGGGTTCTGTCATCTGATCCACTTTTCGTGTTGATCGGTCCGATGCCGTCCCCGCTGGACGTTAAACTCGCGGCATACCCCGTGTTAAACACGGGAAGCTGAGGAAAACCTCAGGTGACACAGTTCCCCGCACCTAGTACGGGATGCCTCAGGCCATCGTGCCTTCGAGAAGCCCTATTAGGGACGGAAGACAGACGTGCAGAGCCGCAGTGTTACAACACGCCCCCAGCACCCAGAGCCACCCGGCCTTCTCACCGCAGGTTGCTGCCCCGCCCAGACTCCTTGGAACGTCCGGGCGGAAGCAGCGTAATTAACCGGTGTCCATGAAGATATGGCGCCGGGAACGAGATTCACGAACATTCTTAAGTCTATGAGGGAGACCCGGATTAGGCGACAAGTTCCGAGGAGACGTCCAAGGAAGGAGAAGCCGACATCCCATCATCCCGGTTTCGATCAAGGAGCAGACGCCCCTGAATAAGGGACGGATGCCGCCCGCCCTTGGAAAGCGGGACTGCGGGACCACAAGCCGCGCGCCCATCCCCTCGGGTTGACGGGTGCACGCGCGAACGCGTCCTGGCGGAACAGCGTAACCCGACGCACATCCGCACCGAAACAGAAAAATGGTGAACCCGACGTGAATCTCTTCTCCTCGATACGAAGACCGATGGCTTTCAGAGGTGTTGGAAGACCGGCGTGTTGCCCGGCCAAGCATTCAGTCTTACCCGCCAGGGGCTGGGGAAGGGACATCGGGCACTCCGTCTCGCAACGTCGAGGGCCTGGGTTCCCCCCACGGAAGGCGTCGTGGCGCTAATGGTTGGTTGTCGATTCCTTTTTCCTGTCAGTATTAATGGGTCATTCTCCCTGCTTTCAGAAATCAGGTCGCCCGATCTAGTGCCCGAACGCCACCCGCCCACTGGCGCAGGGACAGGGGAAACACCGACGCGGCTACTCCGCACGGTCCCGCCCGTTCCACAGCCGTCCCAGCAGCCGCAATTGCGGGACGACCACGCCCTCTCTCCCCCTCGGAGGTCATCCAGAGAAGGGTGATCAACACCCTGGTGCGGAGATACGAGGAAGAGGGAGTCATCCCCACTAGGGAAATGGCTCGCCTAGACCTTGAGGAGGCTGCGCCTCGCCACCACCGCCGCCCCCGAGGGCCGCGCAGGGAGGCACCGCCGCCCACCTCAACGTCCAACCGCTTCGGGAGCTTATCCCCGGAGCGCTCTGACAGTTCCCTTCCCTATGCGGATGAAGTGGAAGATGCCCAGGATCACCCTATCCGAGGTCCGCTCCAGGGATCCACGATAAGGGCTCCCGCCAGGCCACGGCGACATCGCCGCCAGGCCCCTCAAGTCGAGGAACAGGCTCTCCACCTGCCCGCGCCGCTCATCCCGGCTCGTCTGTCTCGACGCCAACGTCGGGCACGAGCGGAAGAGGATGCCCACCTTGGGGCTCTAGCAACAGCGGCCGCATTGGCCCAAGCCACTGCTGGCTCCAGTCGCCAGGCCTCTGTGCATCCTGAGCGGGGGAACTCCTATGCCCGACCCGGATCGAGGCCCCGACCGCCCCAAAGGCAGGTTGGGTTGACTCTCCCGGTTGCTGGCACTGGCAGTAGCCACCGCGGACCACCTCGCGGTAGCGCTATTCACCGGCAGGATCTACTCTGTGTGGCCGATCCAGGAGGCATGGGTCATCCCACCTCCCGATCCCGGCCCGGAGTCCTGCCCGGGATCATCTCTCCCCGCGTCCCCTTTGATATCTGTCCCGGTGCCCCTCGCACCTTGGTTCCCAGTCCTCTCGGCCCCAGCACCAGTGCGGCCGGAGGACGCCAGGACAGAGATCAGCCCTGCCCCGAAGAACCACCCAGGGGCAGGAAGGCAAGGCGTCGACGCCGAGGGAAGAATGTTGCGGAGTTCCGGACAGAGATCCGACCGGTTTGCTTCTCTGACTCAGAGGCAGAGTACGATTCGGCGACAGAGCCCCTTCCCCAATCCCGCCAGTCAAGGGCAGGGGTAGGAATGCGGCACGTCAGCCTCGTGCTCCCCGAGAGCGAGATCGATGTGATCCCCGCGTCTCTCCGAAGGTATATCCGGAGTAACGAGGGCCTGGTAGACCCCCAAGGATCAAACTTGCGGTTGGTACCGGCCCCTCCGGAAGTGCCTTCCGTCTCGATCAGAGAAGCCGGAGACTTTTTCTGGGGACCGACGGTCGAACCACGATCTGGTGCGCCCTCGGCGAGCACCGATGCTACGGCAGGATGTTCGCTCGCCGGCCCGTCCTATCGTGATGTGGTAGCTGGGGCACCGCCACCCTCAGGGGGAGGCCCGGGATATGGAGGCCAATCGGCCTGCTCGCCGTATTCACCGCCGGCCAGCCCGTCGGCCCGACGGCCCGCCTCGGCACCACTACCAGTTCCCCGTCCGTTCCCAGCCATGGAAGAGGACCGAGGAGATCTGGGTCCCGAGTTTGAGTCGTGGAGCTTCTGGACCGTCCTTGCAGAGGGCCACTTCCCTGAGAAGTTTTGGCCAGTCACAGGACCGGGCTTTGATGCACCCGAATCGCTCACCCCGGATGAGTTCGAGTGCTTCCGCCGAACTCTCCGGGAGACTCACTCCCGTCTTCACTGCCTACAAATGCCATACCCCGGGAGTCAACTACACCTGGAGGATATTGGTGAGCAGTGCCGTCAAATTGACCTGGCCATGCTCCCCGCGGTTCGGCACCCCGGGTCATTTGGGCACCACGAGGCCCTCCAACAACGATGCGTTGAGTGCTTTCAAGTACTCCGCAAAGTTATCGAGGAAGCCACTCCCCACGTGTATATCCGTGGATGGGGGCAGTACGCTGCCCTACGCTTCAGTGTGATTCGCCGACAGCCCGATTCGTTGGGTGGCCCTGAGGGTATATCCCCAGGGACAGGAACAGTCAATATGGCTGACCTGTCGGGAGAGGGGAACGACTTGGAACTTCTCGACGGGGGCTTCCCCCCCGAAGACAAGCCGTCGTCAGACCCATCAGTGAGAGTTACTCGTCATCAGAGGAACCTCCTGGGGCTCCCCGCACCCACTGAAGCACTGACGTTGAGCCGAAACGTCAGCAAAGGAAAAGAGCACAGCGAGGCTATAAGGCCCGCCGACCCATCTGCCTCCATGCAGAGGGCAGAGGAGGATCCCGAGAAGGCTACGCTACGTCAGCAGCTCGCCGAACAGAAGAAGCTGGTTGACCAGCTCCTCGCCGAGCGCGCTGCAGAACGGCGGCCTGACTACGGTGATCCCAGGCCAGGGCAGCAGGGACCGGAACAACCACCCCTTGATGAGACTCTCCCGGGCAACCGTGATCATGCCGTGTTCGCCGACAGGAGAGAGGCCATTGCCTATGGCAAGAGGGCGCGGTATGTTTCGCCACACCCTCCCGAGCGGCGGGACTACTTGAGGGACCCCGCTCGGATTCCTCCCGCTGCCCCAAGGGCCGCTCCGCCAGCCATCCCACGAGCTGCCGAGTTCGACGATCCGGTCGACGACCCGATTGAAGGGCCATGCAATGCGCTCGTGGTTAGAGATCCTCGCCAGGACTGGAACCCATGTCCGGACGATCCGATGGCGGCACTCATTGCCCGCTTGGAAGCCTTGGAGACTCGGCAGGTGGCGATCCCACCGGACGGCAAGCCATACCCAGCATGGGTGGATGACATGCCGGCGCCTCCGGGATTCGGGAATCCCACTTTCGCCCCCTTCAACGGGACCGGAGATCCGCCACAACATTTGGCCCATTTCAACTCGAGGTGCGGGCCTATGTTGGGGACTCCGGCGCAGCAAGAGGCCGCTAAGCTTCGCTGCTTTGTCCAGACACTGGAAGGGCCAGCATTTGTCTGGTACAGCCAGCTTCCCGTCGGGTCGATAACTAGCTGGGAGGACCTTCGTAGACAATTCCTCTACCAGTTCAGTTCCACGACCCGGAAGACGAGTATCGCAGACCTCTTCAAGTGCAAGCAGAGGCCTGATGAGCGAGTCGCGGACTTCGTCGCCCGATGGAAGGGTCTCACGTATTCCCTTGACATGCCATTGACTCAGGAGCAGTTGCTGACAATGTGCGTCGGGAACGTCAAGACCGAGCTGGTCCCTTCCCTGATCACTCAGAATTACCCCGGAGGGTTCAGGGACTTCTCAGACAAAGCTCAACGTCTTGAGGAAGCCCTGCAACAGGCCAGCCAGGCACACCCGCTGCCTCCTATGATTCCTGCAAGGAGAGCCAGCAGGGCTGAGCCCGCTGCTGTGGCCCAGATAGAGGCTCCCAGGCCGTTGGAGCTGCTGCCGGTGAGGCCAGCTCCGCAGCCTCACAGGAATCCGCCTCCACGGGCTCAGTTCCCGGCCCAGCAACGGCAGCCTCAGAACCGGCCGGCCCCTCCGCGTAATGTACCGCCACAACCCAGGCGAGATAATCAGGGTCCACCTCCTCGGCAGGCCCCTCCGGCCCCTCGTCAAGACCGCGCTCCCAGGGGCCCGCGACACCTGACGTACTCATTCCATGAGGATCAGGTCCCCGGTTATTTCCGGAGCGCCCTGGAGCAGAGGATTGTGCGATTGCCTGAGTGCTGGAGGCCAGAGGAGGCACATCTCACGGATAACCCCCGCTACTGCCCCTACCATCGGGCCCTGGGGCACACCATCCAGCGGTGCTATGTGTTCAAGGACTGGCTCCAAGACCAGATTAACAACAATGTAATCAGGTTGGGCCCAGCTCCAGCACAGGTAGCGGGCGTGTTCGTGGGATCAGATGACGATAGTGGCAACGAGGACGAATGGCAACTGGTCTCCGACCGCGGGTCCCAGAAGTATAATAACTGGATGGACCGCAAGACGACCATTCGCGCCCAGGGAATCATCCGTGCGCGCTTGAATCAGCCTGAGCCCCCAGAACCTGCGGGTGCTGCTTCGGCATCGTCGTCCCAGTCTGCCTCCTCCAAGAGGAGCAAACGGCGGCAGCGCAAGAAGGAAGAGCGCGCCCCGCCAGTTCCGCCACTATCCCGTACTCTCGGCGATTTCATGCCCCCGGAGATGGGGGTCCCTCCTCGGATCCGCCCGGTGATGGATGATTCGTCCGATGACGGTATTGGGTACGCTTCGGTTAACACCGTCGAGCTGGTAAATCCCTTTTCGGTTCCCGACGTTGAAGAACACCAGGTGGACCTCCCTAGCGTCCCCGGTCGTCGCCACCGTCGGAAGAACCGCAGCAGCAGGAGTCGCCAGGGCACAGCCGTCGGTACCTCCGGCCAGGCCGTGCACGCCACTGAGACTAGGCGGCAGGCTCAAGATCGAGCTCAACGTGCGCAGGCTCCCCATCCGGGGATGACGGATTCGCCTCCGCCACTGTTTGTGGTATGGGACCGGGCAGAACCGCCTCAGCCGCGTCGCGACCAGCTCCGCCCTGCCACAAGTCCATCCCGGCCTCCTGACTCCAGTACGGTGACCATTTCCCGGACTGCGACCAGTGAACAGCGAGATGCGCCAAGTACCAGTCGGCCGCCGATCCAGCCGGTAAGGCCCGTCATGCCACCAACCGCAGAGCAATCTCCTGCAACCAGGAGCTCGCGCTTGGCCAAAAAGTATGATGTCCTGAAGCACTTGGCCGACATCCCAGCAAGGCTCTCCATCCTTGAGGCTCTGCGCATGTCATCTGAGATGCGCGAGGCACTCGCTGAAGCCCTGAAGAGCCCCCTCCAGTTCGAGACAGAGGTTGCGGCTGCAGAGGCCTTCCACGCCGAAACGATCGAGGACGCCGAATGTCAGGCAGTTATCTCGTTCTCTGGTAAGGATGAGGACCCTCCTATACAGGGACACATCCGTCCGCTGTATGTCACTGGCCAGTTCAATGGCCTTGAAGTCCGGCGCTGTCTTGTCGACACGGGGTCCGGGATTAATCTGATTCCAACTCGGACGCTCCGGAGATTGGGGTTGTCTGAGGATGACTTGATTCCCTCCGACCTCAGGATCCAGGGGTACGACCGCACCGAGCAAACCCCGGTCGGCAAGATACGTTTGAAGACCCAGTTCGGTGACTTGGTTGCCAACACCGAATTCATGGTAGTCTCTCAGGACACTGCGTATAACGCATTGATGGGCAGGCCATGGCTTCACCTTCATGCGGCGGTTCCCTCGTCATACCACCAATGCCTCAAATACTCCCTTAATGGTCGAGTAGGCGTGCTTCAAGGAGATGCCTCTCCTTTTGCCTCATGTGAAGCCCGCTATCTGGACGCGGACTATTACAAGAGCAAGGATAAGCAGATCCTGGCAGGTGAGGTTGAGCCTGTCGCTGTTGCAAGCGATCCCTGGGCAAGTCTGGATGACGCTTACGTCCTCCCGATTCACCGGTTGGACGTCGCCATGGTCTTGACGGTCCGCGAGTCTCCTGATGAGACGGCCGCGACCGCCCGCGCCAGCACCAGTGGCCCAGCAGGATCTGGTAGCCCCAATGCAGTTTCCAACGCAGTCTCTCCCGTGGATGATCCCTCCCCGAGTGGAGAGGACGTGGAAGATGCACCCCCAGCCTTTGAGGAGGGCGTCCCCGCCACGGTCGATGAGTTAATACAGGTGAACCTTGGAACCGAGGCAGATCCAAGACCCACATTGGTTAGTGCCGCCATGCCCTCTGAGGAGCGGCAGCAGTACGTGGACTTTCTCAGGCAGCACCGTGATGTGTTCGCTTGGGGCTATGACGAGATGCCGGGGCTAGATCCTCAGGTAGCCGTCCACCGCCTAGGTCTCCCGGCGAACCATCGCGGGTTCAAGCAGCCTCCCAGGAAGATGCACCCATCCCATGGTGCCATGGTTGAGGCCGAAGTTGACAAGCTTATCAAAGCCAACTTCGTGAGGGAAGTTCAGTACCCCAAATGGCTGGCCAACATTGTGCCGGTCAGGAAGAAGAACGGGCAGATTAGAGTCTGCATCGACTTCCGCGATCTCAACCGCCACTGTCCGAAGGATGATTTTCCCCTTCCAGTGACAGAGCTGTTGATTGATGCCACAGCAGGGTTCCAAGCCCTCTCCTTCATGGATGGATACTCCGGATACAACCAAATTCGGATGGCCCCTGAGGATGAGGAGTTCACTGCCTTCAGGGCCCCCAAGGTACCTTTTGCTACCGGGTCATGCCCTTCGGCCTGAAGAATGCAGGTGCCACCTACCAACGGGCGATGCACCGCATATTCAAGCCAATCCTCGGCACACTGGTGGAATGCTACGTCGACGACTTGGTTGTCAAATCGCGCCAGCGTCAGGACCATCTCAAAGATCTTGAGAAAGTGTTCAGCTTCCTCCGGTCTCGCTGCCTGAAGATGAACCCGTTGAAGTGTGCCTTTGGGGTCACCTCCGGAAAGTTCCTTGGATTTGTGGTAAGATACCGGGGTATTGAGATCGACCCAGAGAAAATCAGGGCGATTAGCCAGATGCCTCCCCCGGGTACCGTCCGGGAACTGCAAGGGTTCCAAGGCCACTTAGCCTATATACGCCGATTCATCGCGAATCTGGCCGGCAAGTGTAAGCCCTTTTCTCGGCTTATGAAGAAGGGTGTCACCTATGTATGGGATAAAGAGTGTCAGACCGCTTTCGAGGAAATCAAGCAGTACCTGCTTCGACCTCCGGTCCTGATGCCGCCCGTATCCGGAAAGCCGCTGGTCCTTTATGTGACCGCCCTGGAACGGTCCCTGGGTGCCCTTCTCGCCCAGAAGAACAACGAGGGAACAGAGAATAGCCTCTATTACCTCAGTCGCATGCTCCTCGATGCGGAGGTTAGGTATTCCCCCATCGAGAAGAGCTGCCTGGCGCTCGTATTTGCCGTACAGAAATTACGACACTACTTGCAGCACCATGAGGTACAGTTGGTTTCTCGGGTAGACCCGTTGAAATATATCCTGAGCCGACCTATGTTGACTGGCCGTCTAGCGCGGTGGGCTGTGATTCTCCAGCAGTTCGACATCAGGTATGTGTCTCAGAAGGCCATCAAAGGGCAAGCGTTGGCAGACTTTCTGGCCGCTCACCCGACCTCCGCGGATCAGCCGCTGGATCTAGGCTTTCCTGATGAGACCATTCTCTCGGTTGATCGAGCCGATCCATGCTGGCAGATGCACTTTGACGGTGCCTCCCGGAGCCCCACCGGTAGAAGACTCGATAATCCTAAGCTCAATAGAGTGGGCTTGGGCATCGTCTTCATTACCCCGGAGCGAGCCGTGCTGCCATACTCTTTCCTGTTGTCAGAGGGCTGTACCAACAATGAGGCGGAATACCATGCCCTCATCACCGGCCTCGAGTTAGCTCTCGAGATCGACGTGCCCCATCTGTGTGTGAAAGGGGACTCCGAGCTGGTCATTAAGCAGATCAATGGCGACTATGTTGTCAGGAAGCCGGAACTTGTGCCGTTGTTGGAGTGCACCCTCCTTCTGATGGCCCGGTTCCCTTCTCGGCCAGAAATTGTCCATATTCCCCGGTCGCAGAACGGTCGAGCAGATGCTTTGGCCAGCCTGGCTGCGTCACTTGCGGAACCTGAACAGGACAACCTGATCGTCCGCGTGACGCGCCGCAGGCTCATCGCTCCCGTTATCCCGGAAGAAGATCGCGGCCCGTTGGTAAGTAATCTCACCACGGTTGCCCCTATGCCCGGAGCCCCGAGTACCCCAGATATAGCAGTCGGATCAGCCCCTGATTGGAGGACGCCTTTGGTTGAGTACCTCCAACATGGCATTCTTCCGTCAGATCGGGCCGAGCGCGAGCGAGTTCGACGCCGCGCATCGCAGTTCGTCCTCCAGAGCAGTCCCGGCCTGGAGCAGATCCTCTACAAACGCGGATTTGATGGTGTTCTCCTCCGTTGCCTTCAGGGAGTTGAGATCCCACGAGTCATGCAAGAGGTTCATGCTGGTTCATGCGGCGCCCACCAAACTGGGCCGAAGCTGTCCCACCAGATTCGGAGGTTGGGATACTTCTGGCCCTCTATGATCCATGACTGCATCGAGTACGCCAGGAGGTGCCATGCGTGCCAGGTTCACGCGAACTTTGTGCATCGGCCGCCGGAGCCTCTCCATACCACAAGGTATTCCTGGCCCTTTGCAGTCTGGGGACTGGACGTTGTGGGACCTTACCCGCCGGCGACAGCTCGCCAGTGCCGGTTCATTCTGACCGCCACAGACTTCTTCTCCAAATGGGCAGAAGCGATTCCGCTCAGAGAGGTCAAATCCTGTTCGATCGCTGACTTCGTGACCTCCAACATCATCTATCGATTTGGAGTGCCTCACGCTATCCTCACGGATAACGGAACCAATTTCCGAGCAGCCGAGTTGAAGAAGTTGTACGCCAAGTATAACATCCGCTCGAACCATACATCTCGCTATCATGCGCAGGCGAATGGACAGATCGAGGCGTTTAACAAAACCCTCTCTAACATTCTGCAAAAGATGGTTGGTCAGAACAAGAAGAGTTGGCCGGACAAGCTCCCCAACGCCCTCTGGGCTTATCGGACGACGACTCGCAATTCCACCCAGATGACCCCTTATTCCCTGGTGTATGGAGCTGAGGCCGTCCTGCCCATCGAGATCCAGTTACCGTCCTTGCGCACTGCGGTCTACGACCAGCAAGCGCCGGACAGAGTTGCTGAAGCCCGTCTAGTCGAGTTGGAAGCACTGGATGAGAATAGACTTCGCGCTTTGCACAACTTGGAGAGGCATCAAAGCAGGATGGCTCGAGCTTTCAATAAGAAGGTTCGCCTCCGCTCCTTCCTACAGGGTGATCTAGTGCTAGCCCTAAGAGCACCGATGATCCCCGGCAGGAAGCCGCCCAAGTTGGAGCCCAAGTGGGAGGGACCTTTTGTTTTCCACAAGGTCTATCCCAATGGCGCGTACTCCCTAGCGACTATGGATGGTGAGCGTGTCACTCCTCCCACCAACGCTAGGTTCCTCAAGCAATACTTTGCCTGAGTGTCACCACGTCCTGCACGACGTTAAACTGCATTCGTCCAGGCTACAAGACGTTAAACTGTTTAGCATTCGTCCGCGCTGCAAGACGTTAAACTGCCAAGTGCTTCGTCCCGCATGACGCTAAACTGCACTACGTCCGAGCTACAAGACGTTAAACTGTTCAGCATTCGTCCTGCATGACGTTAAACTGCCTCTCCAGAACTACGTATGGCTTGATTCCCATCCTTATGGGATACGTAGGACCGCCTGAACCCTCGTGTTTCAGGCCCAGCCCCATCCTTCGGGAATTTCCATCCCATCTCGGGCCCTTGGCCCAGTTGCCCCGGGGTGTGCGGCGTATGGTGTGAGTGCGGGGCTATGCCCTCATTCACGTCGGTTTGTTCGTCACGCTGTACGCCCCCCTCCACGTTTGGGGATGCCTTCTGCTCCCCCTTCTTTTTCCTCATCGTCCTGCATGACGTTAAACTGCACTTCAAGAACTACGTATGGCTTGATTCCCATCCTTATGGGATACGTAGGACCGCCTGGACATCATGTTTCAGGCCCAGCCCCATTTCCCGGGAATCCCTATCCCGCGTTGGGCCTCTGGCCCCAGTTCCCCTCCTTTTTGTGCGAGGCGTATCGCGTGAGCGGGGGATTATGTCCTCATTCGCGTCGGTCTACTGGCCGCGCCGTACGCCTCCCCCGTGTGTGGGACTACCTCACACCCCTCATCGTCCTGCATGACGTTAAACTGCCTTTCAAGAACTACGTATGGCTTGATTCCCATCCTTATGGGATACGTAGGACCGCCTGGACGCTTGTGTCTCAGGTCCAGCCCCGTCCCTTGGTTGATCACGGGGACCTGCCCCCCTTCGGTTGCTCTCAGGGTGAGTCCTCCGACCCTTTCCGGAGATCTGTTAACATGTTTTGGGGTGCTTCGGTCTATGACTCGTAGTGTCAGATTCAATCCCGACAAGTCCTGTGTTGCTTGTCAGGCCTCGCGCTTCCTCTTGTTCGAGCCTTCACTCAAAGGGATCCTCGTTAGCGGTTTGGGTACGATGCCTCAGTGCTCTCCCACCGCTCCGGGTCGATTTACCGGCGGGTCTTGGGCCGCAAATCGATATGAATCCTGCGATTGAGCGGTTGATGCTCGTTTGCTTGCCCCGTCTTAGGCTGACGCGATCGGATGTTGTGTTGCGAATGCGTCAGCAACGTCCTTGATCGCCATGTCAGCTCTCTCGGGCTCTGAACATTGGTTGCGCAGTCCTCATCACACTCCGCCTTTGTGCGTTGTAGTGGGATCTTGACACTCTCTTCATACCGACCTCCGGTACGCCTCTACACGTTAGGCAGACCAACCAGGGTAATGATGTCGTTCGAGGCTCCCATGATCTGAGCACCAAGGATATATGCAGATATCCTCCCTAAGGGCCATGCGTAGCTGGACCCTCGTCCCCATAAGGAGGAGGGAGTCGCCCGAACAATTGCGTTCTGGGCCCAGTATATCTGGAGGCTAGCATCTCTGCCCCTCGGGTGATGGACATACGCAGACCCCTATCCCAAGACTCTTTTCCTGGAATCGCGCGTGACCGCAGGGCTGGGTATGTTCCCACCTCCGCCGTGTCCGCCGTATCGCGATAAGCGGGTTCCTCCATGGTCCGAACCACACGACCTTAAACTGTGTTGTCTGGTCCTACCACACGACCGTAAACTGTGATCGTCTTGGCCGCCCGACGAGAAACGGCACTGCATCGTGATGTCCTCCTCAGGGGACACTCATGTTGGGCGCTGGTTAATGACCACGCCATTCATCAATGCCTTCCATGGCTTGATTATTGTGGCGACGCCAGCGATTTCTCAATCACGGGCATGTCGCCGCACAAAGAAAAACCATTCATCTTTAAGGACAAACAAGAAATATCAAATGCCGCTCCTTTTGTGTGCGAGGGTCAGACCCGCACTCTTCCCCGCGCTGGTGCCCGATTGTGTTGCACCGCGCTTCAAGAACTACGTGCGGCTTGATTCCCATCCTTATGGGATACGTAGGAACGCCCGGATGTTTGAAACTTCGGGTCCAGCCCCCCACCTCTTAGAGATTCCCCCTTCTCTGGGGAATCCGCCGCCTTCAGGTCACCCTCAAGGCGTGTTCCCCGACCCCTTGCCGTGGTCCACCGGTGTCAAGAGTACTCTGGTTTATTGCCAGGAGGGTCAGGATCCACTTGGTCAGGTTTCCTCCGCTTTTCAGGCTTCGTGCTCCCTTTCATTCGGACCCATCGTCTACGCCCTGGGTGGAGCCCCCGTGAACGGTTCGGACACAATGCCTCAGTGCTCTCCCACCGACTCGGGCCGGTACCCCCAATGGCCTCGGGCAGCAAATCGATATAAATCCTGCGATTGAGCGGTCGATGCTCGTTTGCTGCCTCATTCCACCAACGGTTGGTGCGATGTTGATGCTGCTTTTCCGCCACGGTCGGCAGTATTCTCATATCGTCACGCCGGTGCTCCCGGTCCTCGAGTGAATGGCCGCATGATTCACATTTTCCACCTCCCATTCTGACCAGGCGAAACCTCGACACTCTTGACACTATCCCTCAGTGCATCTTCGCATATCCAGGGGATATGACCACGATGTGGCGTGCTTTGAGCCCTTATGGTCCGAGCTCTAAGACCTTAAACTAAGATCTCCCCTTATGGTCCGAGCTCTAAGACCTTAAACTAAGATCTCCCCTTATGGTCCGAGCTCTAAGACCTTAAACTAAGATCCCCCCCTTATGGTCCGAGCTCTAAGACCTTAAACTAAGATCTCCCCTTCTGG
Organism: Viscum album; assembly: GCA_963277665.1. Taxonomy (NCBI): domain Eukaryota; kingdom Viridiplantae; phylum Streptophyta; class Magnoliopsida; order Santalales; family Viscaceae; genus Viscum; species Viscum album. The sequence goes on along the minus strand of OY728164.1, from coordinate 516,461,980 downwards.
TCCGAGCTCTAAGACCTTAAACTAAGATCTAGCCCTTCTGGTCCGAGCTCTAAGACCTTAAACTAAGATCCTCTAGCCCTTATGGTCCGAGCTCTAAGACCTTAAACTAAGATCCTCAAGCCCTTATGGTCCGAGCTCTAAGACCTTAAACTAAGATCCTCCACCTTTATGGTCCGAGCTCTAAGACCTTAAACTAAGATCCAGCCCTTATGGTCCGAGCTCTAAGACCCTAAACTAAGATCTACCCCAAATGGGGTCCTACGTCCTGCATGACGTTAAACTGCACTCACAGAACTACGTGTGGCTTGATCTCCAGCCTGATGGAGTACGTAGGAACGCCCGGGCATTTCGACTCGGGTCCAGCCTCAGGGATCGATAAGTCCCGCCCCTCCTCGTCGCCGGCCGTCTGGCCTGACTTCGGGTAGAGTGGTGCAGTTGTGATATTCTCCCCGATTCAGCTCGGGATGCCCCATCGCAATGATGGGAAGCGACAGTTTCCTCGTCAGAGAGGTGCTGTCTGAGAATTGAGGTGACTCACGGCCAGATTAGTGCATCCGCCCAATACGCTTTCCCCACGGTGGCGCAATTTTGAGAGCGTTGGATTCTGTCCGAACAAATCGTCACTTCGCCCCACGCTTCGCATGCCCTGTTGATCTGGATTTTCCACCCTTGTGCCTGAAGGAACCCCAAAGCGGTATTCATGATGACATGTGGTCCGCCTCCTGCAATATGAATGATGGCCTTTTTCGGTCCGTCTATTGCAGTTGTTATGGTCGATCCACTGTCCGCCTACCGTCTTGGGCATTTCCTGGAAGGCCGATCGTTGTGGATGTCTGGATTCGGGACACGCGATTCACCCTTTCTCATTTCCCTATGTTCGGATAAAATCTCAACGCCCCTAGCGTTGTCCCGCTCGTGTGTTGGAACAAGTTGGGGGACGATACATTGGTTAGGTCTGAGGTCTCCTTTCCCAGGAATGACCTCCCTCTTTTCTCCAGAAACCCAGGCCCAATTATGGATGCCTGATGCTTGGTTAACACTCCCGCAAGACAACGAATTGTGGTTGAGCATGTTAAACCAAAAGACGCAGATAAATATGGCGATTCATACAAGTGGATCAAAATATTAAGTAGCGGAAGCAAATGTTCTGGGAATGGCAAAAAACAGCCCTTAGGGATTAGCGTGCTGAATGAGTCTTTCTAATGCCGCTACCCTTTGGCTGGCGGCCTCCAGGGCTGCTTCTCGTTCTCTGCGTGCCCTCTCCTCGTCGGCGGTCGCAGCACGCAGTTCGTCAATCCTGGCCTGTGCACGCTCCCGCTCGACTTGGAGTGTGACCATCTGTTGGCCCGCCTCCGTCAGCTGTACCTGAGCGTCGATCAGTTGTGCCGATAGTTGCTCCACAAGCTCGGTACATGCTGCGACGAAGGCCTCCTTCTCTGCCGCCTGCCCTTCGAGGCGCCGGACTTCCTGCTCTGCCGCGATGAGCGCCTGCGTGCTCTCCGACATGTCCCGACTTTGTGCGACGTCGGCACGCCGGCGGCTCTCGCGCATCTTCTCGGCCATGAAATCACGGACCGTCAGATGGAGGCGTTGAGCATCAGCTCCCCCGGCACACAGGAAGCGCAGCCAGGTCTGAAGTGATCCCATGCGCCCCAGCCATTCCGATGGGTCTCGCTTGAGGAAGCGCTGGATGCACTTCCACCCCCTGCGTCGCGTTACCCGGCTATCCTCGACCGCCTCCGCGTCCGAGTCATCCATCTCCTCGGGGTCGGCAGGCCGGTAAGCAGGGAAGGCAGCCAGCAGGTCTGCTGCAGGGTCCGCCCCTGGGAGGTCCTCACGAGGGATAGGTTCCCCAACATCCGGGCAACCTTCTTCTCTCTCCCCAGCGGCGCTGACACCCTCGTCAGCCCCCAACCTCTCTCCGGTGGCAGCACCGCCGACGTCCGCAGCCCCTTGATCAGCAGTTGGTGGGGCCGGCTCGGTTTGGGAAGCCTGTTCCGGAGCAGGCGGCATGTCCACCACTGGTCCACTCGTAGATGGCCCGGGTTCGGCAACCCGACGAGCCTCCGATGTTGAGATCACTGCGCAGGGCATGCCATGGTTAGTCACGGATCGTCAATGGCAAGCACCAGCAGTAAAGTAGGGAGACTTACGGGAGTTCGGAGCATCATCTTCCGCTACCCCGGTCGCCGCAGGAACAGTTGCAGCAGGGGACCCCTTAGCGCTTGTCAATTCGATAATGGGTGCCTGGCCCCCGCCTTGTCCTGCTGGCGCCTCTCCTACTCCTGTTGAGGACGCCTGACCGACGTCCGTGTGCTCCTGAGAGGGATGGAGAAACGGGTTAGAAGCTGCATAAGAGAATGGATGAAGCAAGTTGAGTAGGGATAGAAGCGGACCTCGAGGAGCTCAGTGACATCAACGTTGTCAGAGCCGGCCACCTCGCCGCTCTCCCGTGGGCTCCCCCGATGGGACCTTCCCTCGGAGCCTTCATCCTCCCCCGTCTCCTCCTCCTCCTCGGAGTCGTTACTGTCATCTTCTTCCGGCGGCATCTGTTCCGGAGCGGGCTCGAGACCGAGCATCACCTTCACCAGAAGGGATGGCTCCGCACGCTGACCACGTTGGCGCGCGTACTCGTCCATGGCCGTCAGATATGCATATTGCCGGTTGAAGTCCACCCTGTCGGTGATCTGGAGGCGCCCGACCTCTGGCAGATAGATTCCTTCTCTGAGTATCTTTCGCCAGATGACGTCGGTCCCCAGTGACTGCCGCAGGGTCATCCAGGCCGACCATAGCGCCGGGAAGACTGCATCGTGGGAGGGTTCGAGCAGACGTCTCACCTGCTTCCCGGGCCGCTCCTCGACCGCCGCATGTGCCCCCTCTCTGGGCGCTGAGGTCGTAGCGGCAGCCTGCGATGCGCCCGCCGCCGAAGTCCCTGCCCGCGCCGGCTCCGCTGCTTGGCGCGCCTCCGTTCTCCCCCGTGTGGCGGCGCCTCGCCTCCTTCCTTGACGCCCGGTCTCCGCACGGGTAGCCTCGAGCCGCCGAACTAGCTTCCGCAAGAGCCCCTCAGGGTACGCGATGGCCCAGTGTTCGGCGTACTCGGTTGCCAAGCCTGCGTTAACTCCGGTAGGAGGGAGGGTGATGACGTCGCCAGAGCCGAAGGCGACGAACATCAGCCACATCTGGCGAAGGACGCCGGGGTTCGTCTCCTCCCGGACAGCAGTGAATACCCTCTTCGGCATCCGCTGAAGGCACCCGAACTGCCTGGCGAACCGGGTCGGCACGTAAGGCTCGCAGATCACCTTCCCGTCGATCCGAGCCACGAGCACCCCGCCCCGCATGTTCAGGAAGTATTCATGCTGCTCCAGCGGGCCCTGTCCGTTGTCGATCATCTGGCCGACGGGAGTGGGGAACGGGCTGAAGTTGAAATTGGCATGATTGCCAATCCGAACCCTCACGCCCTCCTCACTGAGGGTCATCGGAGCGACCCCCGCAATGTTCAGCAGGGAGGGTCGCAGGCCGTTGCCCGGAGGACTGATGGCATTTGGGAACGTATACCCACCAAGGTGAGCAGCCACCCAGCCGTGGAAGAACTGAAAGGGCCCACAGATCCTTCGTGGCGACCCCCCTCGTGAGATGCGTCCCAGAATGGCATACAGCCTCGCCAGTACTGGGACCCCGAGGTTGTACCTCTTATTGGCAGCCATGGCGCCCGCCATCGCCAGCGTCGCCGGACGGACGCCCATCCTCGCATCCCGCACTGGCAGGAGCCACCCGCTCAGAAAGGCGGCCAGGAACGCCGCGTACCGGACGTTCGGGTCCCGGGCCTCGATGACGCGGTACCCCCATGAGCGGTAATCGCCTGTCTCCAGGACCCGCCAGTACGACCCGTTCCGGCTCCTCTGAGCTGCGGTCGGGCACCGCTTCCCCCTGCCTGGCATCTTGACCGCCGGGTCATGCTCCAGGAACTGGCCGAACCAATCCTTGTAGGCTATGTCCTTCTGGAAGTCTTGGATCCCGAGCCGCTGCGTAGCCAGGTCAAGAAGATGCCAGGTCAGAATGGGAGTCCGTGACCTGTCCTCCCAGATGTTCTTCGGTGGCAGGAACTCATCGTACTGGTAGCCCTCCAGCGGGATACCTCCGATGCAGTGGATGTCCCAGAGACCGATGCCGACCTCCCCATGGTGAAGATGGAAGGTGTTGGTATCCGGAGACCAGCGAGTGAACAGCTCCGGCCCGAGCTCAGACTGCTGGTAGAAGTGGAACTGCGACGTCCACACCGCCTCGAACAGGCCGATGTACCGCAGCTCCTCTGCGAAGTGATCGCAAGTGTGGCGTACCCAGAACGCCCAGGCCCATTCACTGGTAAAGTTGCCCCCGGATCGCAAGTCCCAGTCCTTCAGCCAGCCCTTGGTGTCGTCAGTGACACTCTGACGGTATGTGCTCGAGTAGAGGGCTGGAGAATTCTCCGCTGTAGGCTCACCCCCATCAATGGTTCGCGTCCTCGGGTTCAGGACGTAGACATCCAAGTGCCTGGTTTCCCTGGCAGGATGCCCATTGTTGGTGATGTTATAGCGGTGAAGCTCGTCCTCCCGAGTCACCCAGGTTCGCGGCGCATCAATCTCGAACCCTGGCACCGGAACCTCATCGAGGATGCCGAAGTTCCAGAGCGGCAGGTTGTCCGACAGTGGATATGTCTTCTGGGCCGGCGTTAGTAAGTCGAACAAGGATTGATTGTTGGAAACAATCTCCTTGGCTCCGTAAACCTCCTCGTTCGTCGCCATCTCAGCTCTGCGAGTGGCGGCATCCCCCTCATTTCCTCTGTGCGCGGCCATCTCAGAAGTTTCGGGAGTCGTGCGGGTTAAGGGATGAAGAGTGCGGGATCGGACGAGGCTGGTGGAAAAGTTTGAAGGTTGGCGCGCAATCCAAGTGGACGGCGCGCAATTGGGAAGACTGTCGCGCAAAGTTCCGGGTGTTCGCGCAAAAGCAGGCGAAATCCGGACGGTTTTGCGCGCCGATCGGGCGAATTTCGCGACCGGAAGAGGCAATTTCGCGCACGAGAGCTTTGGAGCTTATCGCGCGGAAGGCCAGAGTACGGAACGCGGGACCCAGCGCCCCTATTTATAGGCGAGGCCGGGCCCGCGCTGCGCGGAAAGCGCTTTGCGCGACCGCAGCGGCGAATTTCGCGACCGGTGCCCCTTTTTGCGCGCCTAAGTCCCGCGCCGCCCAGGACTTCGGCATTCCGGCGTCTCCCTCGGAACCCGATCGTTGCGACCTCTCGCCGATCAGATTCCGAGGGGGGGCTTTTGTAGACGCCGGAAAAGTCCGTTGCTCCCAAACGAAGCTCCGGATGCGGAAAGCGAGGTCATATTTGGAGTCGGAAGGATGTTTCGGAGGGCCCGGAGGCCGTGCGCGGAATTTCAGAGGCCCGCGCGCAAAGGTGATGTCCCGCGCGGAAAACCCCCGGGATGCGCGCAATGCGCCGGCTCGGCGCGCACTTCTGCGCGCCGCGGGTCCGCGCGACTCCCTTACGCGCCGCGCCCGATTCCGCGCCCGCGGGAAGAATTTCGCGCTCGCACCCTGGATTCCGCGCCCGGGGTTGCCTATAAATACAAGGCGACCCCCAACGTTTCAAAGGTTGCTGGAAGTCGAAACGTCTCCCGTGCGCGCAATTCAACCCCTTCCGCGCGCAATGACGAACTCCAGGTAACCTCCTTTCTTTCGCGCAAGAAAGCCTCGGGGTCCGCCTTCGCGCGCAATCCCCGCTGGCTCCTTTCATTTGAATAAACACTCACCCTAAGGCCTTTGCGCGCAAAAGAACCCGCTTGCGCGCAATTGCCCCGGGGTGCGCGCAATCCGGCCCGATTGCGCGCACCCCCCTTCTTTCAAGTGGCCATTCATTAGAGAATGAGCCGTTGCCCCCGCGCGCTATCCGAAGCCCGGTGTGAGCAATCTCAAGCATCCGCGCGCAAGGCGCTGGCCCAATTGCGCGCCAGCCGCCCCGATTGCGCGCCGGCCCGCAGTATTGCGCGCAAAGCTTCCTTTTTGCGCGCAATCTGCCAGGGTCGTCCCCGTTGACCTCCTAAGGTTACCCGCCTGTGTGGCACCCGATGATTCTCATCCCGGGTGCCCGCACCGTGCGTTGTCTTCCCGTGCGGCCCTCCAGGCTTGCGCGAAGTGACACGCACCTATGTCCAGCATTACGTTAAACTGCATATATGTCCAGCATGACGGTAAACTGCATACTCGTCCAGCATGACGTTAAACTGCATATACGTCCTGCACGACGTTAAACTGTACATCGTCCGCGCTGCAAGACGTTAAACTGCCAAGTGCTTCGTCCGGCAACCTATGCCCAGCATGACGTTAAACTGCACACCCGTCCAAGCTGCACGACGTTAAACTGCCTAGCCCCCATCGTCCGTGCTGCAAGACGTTAAACTGCCAAGTGCCTCGTCCTCAACACATGACGTTAAACTGTACTTCGTCTGGCAAGACGCTAAACCGTCCGCAACCTGATCCCGTGCTCCGCACGCAGGGTCTCCCCCGGTTTGGACGTGGCCCCCACCCGCTCGTCTCTGCAGGGATGTCGGGATTGTCCCCCTTTTGGGACGATTTAATGGGAGTGGCTTTTCCCTACGGGGGCAGGGTATTACAAACCCCTAGTTTCTCGTGGGAGGCTGCACATGTGTATCTCCATTGCACCTCCCCACTGCCGAAGCCAGTAGAGGGTCTGACTGGGATCGAGGTGTCTTTTGCTTTCGGTCCAAGTCCCTTCCAACTGAGTTTTGCAGTATCCGGGCTGCCCCAAGTGCGTAAGTCCTGACAGATTGAACTACGTGGACTTTGATCCCTGTCTTCTATACAGGGTACGTAGGAAGCCTCCCTGAGGTCCAAGCCCACCACCTGGTCGTCCCGGTCGTATTTACGTCGGTTCGTCCATCAGTGGACCCCTCCAGGGTTCACGCTTGCGTTGATTCACCTATGAATCCGCCCCTGTGGGAGACCGCCCGTGTGTATCTCCACGGTGCCTCCCCACAGCCCCCCTTTTCCATTTCCCCTTTTATCGTCCAGCATGACGTGAAACTGTGATCCACCCGGCCGTTCCATCCCCCTCCGTGCGAGGTGGTTCGGTTCAATCCTCCGCCCGGCGGCCTCGACCTCTTCGTGAGTCGGCCTGCCGACGTCCAGCATGACGTTAAACTGTATGCCCGAACTACGTTGACTTTGATCCGTGTTAACGCGCGGTACGTAGGAAGCCCCTCTGGGGTCCAAGCTCTTTACTCCATCATCCGCCCTGATCCTTACCCGGGCCGCCACATCCCGGTGGGGTCATGCCACTTCACTTCACTCCGCGTTACTTGGGAAGCCGCCCATGTGCTGGCCCCAGCGTCGGAGGTTCCCCGCAAGGGGTTCTGTCATCTGATCCACTTTTCGTGTTGATCGGTCCGATGCCGTCCCCGCTGGACGTTAAACTCGCGGCATACCCCGTGTTAAACACGGGAAGCTGAGGAAAACCTCAGGTGACACAGTTCCCCGCACCTAGTACGGGATGCCTCAGGCCATCGTGCCTTCGAGAAGCCCTATTAGGGACGGAAGACAGACGTGCAGAGCCGCAGTGTTACAACACGCCCCCAGCACCCAGAGCCACCCGGCCTTCTCACCGCAGGTTGCTGCCCCGCCCAGACTCCTTGGAACGTCCGGGCGGAAGCAGCGTAATTAACCGGTGTCCATGAAGATATGGCGCCGGGAACGAGATTCACGAACATTCTTAAGTCTATGAGGGAGACCCGGATTAGGCGACAAGTTCCGAGGAGACGTCCAAGGAAGGAGAAGCCGACATCCCATCATCCCGGTTTCGATCAAGGAGCAGACGCCCCTGAATAAGGGACGGATGCCGCCCGCCCTTGGAAAGCGGGACTGCGGGACCACAAGCCGCGCGCCCATCCCCTCGGGTTGACGGGTGCACGCGCGAACGCGTCCTGGCGGAACAGCGTAACCCGACGCACATCCGCACCGAAACAACACTCTAACAATAGAACCTATGTAAACTCTCAATGAATAGATTAGTTAAGGATATACAAGAGCATAGATTTGATTCATCAAAAGTTTGTAATCCTTGTCAATATGGAAAGAAACATAAATCAAGTTTGAAATCAATCGGGGATGTCTCAACTACTGATTAATTACAGTTGGTGCATATGGAACTTTTTGGTCCCACACAAACTGGATGCAATGGAGGCAAGTATTATGTATTTTTTTTAGTTTATGATTACACTAGATTTACGTGGATCTGTTTTCTAGAAAATAATGTTGATTATTTTTTCATATTTTAAAAGTTTTCGAGCCCATGTCAAAAATGAGAAATTCCTTCCTTTGATAACTATTCAAATTGGTCATGGAAGAGAATTTCAAAATTCTGATTTTGAAACTTTTTGTAATAGAAAATACATTACTCAAAACTTCTCAGCACCCAGAACACCTCAACAAAACATTGTTGTTGAAAGAATAAATAGTAATCTTCAAGAGATAAATAGAACAATGTAGAGTGAGTATTCTGAAGCCAAATTTTTTTGGCTAAAGCTATAAGAATCTCTTGTTATAATATAAATCAATTTTTGATTATACCTTTTCTTAATAAAACAATCTATGAGTCATGGAATGGTTGAAAACCTAGACTTTCCTACTTTAGGGTTTTTTGTTACAAGGTATTCATTTTGAATACTAAAGATAATTTAGACAAATTCGCACCAAAATATAATGAAGGAATTATCTTAAGTAATTCCTTATCATCGAAGGCTTATAGAGTTTTAAATAAAAACACTTGTACTCTTGAAGAAATAGTACATGATAAAGTTGATGAAAAAGATCCCTTCATTTTTAAATAACCCCAACCCATATCGTCGGATGTGTTCTCAGAAACTGATTATAAACCATTGTTAGAAGTTCCTTCTGATAAAGAAGATGCCCAAAAAAATTTTTTGGAAGAATTTACCCCAGAATATTTCCTACCCTATGTTGATGAATAGGTTTCACAAAACACAAATCAGTTGTTTCTATAGAATCATCCTACTGATAGTATAATTGGTGATGTGAATCAACATGTATGGATTAGAAGTTCCATAAGAAATGAATTAGAACATCTAAAATTTCATTCTCAATTAGAACCAAAAAGCGCTGATGAATCTTTAGGTGATGATGATGGGATGAAAGCTATGCAAGATGAGCTAAATAAATTTGAAAGAAATAAATTCTACTCCATGGTTGAAAGACCTATGTAATCTTTTGTTTTTGGAGTAAAATGGGTCTTCAGAATTAAGTGTGATGAAAATGGAATCATAGTAAGAAATATAGTTAGATTGGTTGCTAAAGGCCATAATCAAAAAGGAGGAATAGACTATGAAGAAACCTATGCTCTAGTAGCTAGACTTGAATCAATTCATATTTTACGTGGCTTTGCAGCATGTTTCAATTCCAAACATTTTCAAATGGATGTGAAATGTGCTTTCCTTAATGGGTTTTTATAGGAAGATGTTTGTTTGAACAACCTCCTGGTTTTGAAGACACAAAACATCATGAACATGTTAAAAAACGTACCAAAGATTTTTATGGACTTAAGAAATCCCCTCGAGCTTGGTATGATAGACTTACATGTTTTTTTCTTCAAGATAATTACGTTAAGGGAATTGCAGATCCAACCCTTTTTATAAAGAAAGTTAACAAAAATGTTTTGATTGTTCAAATCTATGTTGATGACATTATATTTGGTTGAACATAGAAACATTGAACTGATTCTTTTACAGATCTAATGAAATTTGAGTTCAAAATGAGTATGATGGGTGAGTTAATATTTTTACATGGATTTCAAATTTCTCAAAAACCAAAAAGAATCTATATAACCCAACATAAGTATATTAAATATCCTCTTAAAAATTATGGATTTGACAACACTATGAGTATAAGTACTCCTATTGCTACCTCAAATTCACATGATCTTGATGAATCTGGGAAACCAGTAGATCAAACATCTTTTAGGGGAATTATAGGAAGTTTACATTACTTAATAGCTGGTCGTCCAGACTTAATGATTTCATTATGCTTATGTGAAATATATCAACCCAATCCTAAGGAATATCTTTTAAAGGTAGTGAAATGAATTTTTCTCTGCTTAAAGAGAACGATGGATTTATGACTCTTTTATACTTCTAGAAATTATTTTGTTCTAAATTTCTTTTCAGATGCTGACCTTACTGGATGTATAATGAATAAAAAAGTACATCAAGGACTTATCATTTATTAGGAGATTGAATAGTTTCATGGTCATTCAAGAAGCAACACTCAGTATCACTTTCCACTACTGTAGTTGAATATATAACAGCTATAAGTTATTGTGCTCAAGTGTTGTGGATGCGACACACACTCACAGACTATGGTATGAGTTTTACTAAAACACAAATTTTGTGTAATAATACTAGTGAAACCGCTTTATGAAAAGACCATGTACATCACTCTAATAAAAAACACATAGATATTATTCATCACTTTCTTAGGGATCAAACACAAAAAGGAGATATCATTCTTCAATTTATCAGAATGCAAGATCAACTTGATGATATTTTCACAAAAGCATTACCCTCTGATAGATTTGAATACACTAAACCGAAAATTTGAATGATAACCGAAAGGTAATATTCTTCATTATCTTTATATTTAAATCAATCAACATACAATAATAAACTCATTTTCATAGGGGGATTACATATGCTTATTAGTTAGTTCATTTTTTTTAAAAACAATTCTCGTAGTTAGTTTTTTTCTAAAATATTTCATAGCTAGTTTTTCAAAAACAAATATCTCAAAATTTTGGTAATGAAGATCTTCGTATTTAAAATTTTTGTAATGATGATTTTCATACTCAAGATTTTTGAAATGAATATTTTCCTACTCAAAATTTTCGTAATGAAGATTTTCGTACTCAATTTTTTTATAATGGAGATTTTTTTTTCAAATTTATTTTTTGTAATCAAATTTTCAGAATCTAATGTTCTTCAAGAAGATTTTTATTCAATAGGAATAATCTTCCTGGAAATTCAAAAGGTATGTTTCCTTTCTGATGTTTTAGTAATCATCATTTACATACTGGTATTTTAATTTGTTTTTTAAATTTTTAGGATTCACTCTTTCATAAATCCGAATGATTTCATAAAAACGTCAAAAGATCAGATTCTATAATGTTATCCTTAAGGATATCATATCAACTGTCAGATCTGATCCGAAGGATGTTAAGCCATTGGATTGCATTTGGAAGATGAATTGCCGCATCAAACGCCTCTATAAAGAACCCCCGATTCTAGTCCCACATCGATCTCAAGCTCTCGCGTGCTGAATTCCCGACCCTCTAGTTAATCCCGTTATGAACTTCTCAGATTTTTATCAAATATGAATATCTGTATATGAATCCTCTTAGAAATATATTTCTACTGTCAATTCAATTCTAGAGTGGAAGGTGTATAGAGAATGTTCGGTGCATCCAAACTTCTTCTCTAATTATGATTCAATCATTTCGAATAACATCAAATTGAATTGATGGGAGAGTGTTTTCATATCAAATCCAGGGGATCAAGATTTGGATTATTAAGATTTTCTTGTTGAGTTTTATGAATCAGTTAGTTTCTTCAATGAAGAAGGAAGATAGAAGTTTTCCTTCAAAAGATATATAAATACCTATACTCTTTCATATACTAAGGCCGCCAACATAGTTGGTATTCCATACTAAGGGGAAGCTGAATTCTGTTCCCACAAGTTGACAGATGTAAAAAGAAGATTTGAGAAGATGAAATTCATCGAGTGCCTCTGTATTACTGATTTCAAGAATCTGAATATTTCTCACCTCTCTATAATTAATCGAATCCTTGAATTATGGGTTCATGGATTTATCATTCCGAGAAAAGGTGAAAATTCCACATGAAAAAGAGTGATATGTACATCCATGATTTTCTGGTGAATATGAGGAAGGTTAATTTGGTTATGCATGTTTTCATTATCATTGAGAATATCAAGAATGGAAATTTGAAGGCTTACATTATCATGTACCTGACCATTCTTTCTAAGAGGATTGTTCGGTGTCTAGAATCATTCAAAATTCCTTCTCGTTACAAGCCTTTAAATTACAAAGTCATGCTGGTCAGCGATGATACTTTGAAAAGTATGAACATTGAATTCTCTAAAGACTATGGGGAATTTTATGACCTACCAGAGGAGGAAGCTGAAGTTGTTCCAAAAAATCAAGATGTGGTTGAACCATCCAAAAAAGTTGGATAGAAGAGGAAGCTGAAAGAATTAAAAGAGGAAGGAAAACACCAAAAGCTAATAAAGATCAATATGTACCTGCAAAACATAAGAAACAAAAAGCATATCCAGATTAGGTTGTAAAAAAATGTAGGGAATATAAGAAAATTAAAAAATCAGGGTAGCCAAGTTTTGGTTTGTATCCTACTGATGCCAAAGCCTAAAAATAGAAGACAATATATGTGCTTGGGAATCAAGATAAATGAAAGAAACAAAAGAAGAAGATTTCTGAGACTGAAATGGATCAATCTCTTTCGAGGGATAATGAGAAAGCATCAAAGAATATCCCAGTACTAAAATATTTCATGATGGAAGATCTACCAGAGACCACAGGGAAGAAATTCATTACTTCGGAAAAAGCACATGAAAAAGTTGTTGAAGTAGAAAAATTTGTGGAAGAAGTGGAAAAAAGAAGAAAGTAGTGGTGACACTGAAGATCTCATAAATAAAGTTGAAGACTTCTAGGAGAAAGAAAGTCCATCTGAGAAATTATCAATACGAACATCAGAAGAATAATCTTTAAAAATTTCTACACCTGGGAATTATCAGAAAGAATAGGATGAGAAAGATGAAGATGAAGTGAACATGCTGTTTGAGGAAGAAAGTTTTAATCATCATTTTATTCATCTTGAATATGATTAGGTAGAGCTGAGAAGGAGAAGACAGATGAAGATATAACTGTTCAGATGTCTGATAGTGAACATGAATCTATGGATGAGGAAGCCGTTCTGAGAACTGATAAGGGAAAACAGGTGGTTGTTGATACACTTACTAAATCTAGTATAAATAATAAGAAATATGGTGGATCATCAAAGAGGAAACATGCTGAGCAAGAGAAAGATCCCTCACCAAGAAAAGTCTCATATTCAGAATCGTCATCTCTAGGACATGATTTCATTGTACATTCATTGAAGAAGCCGGTTGACACCATTCCGATTTTCCCAAGCATAGAATCTAGATATCATATCATCCAACACACACTAAATCAGAAATCAGATTGAGTGTCCATGGTGATGGACAAGTGTGTCAAGATTGAGGCTAATTTAAAAAATTTCTTCATTAACAACGATGCCCAAAAAGGTCCTGTAAGAAAATGGTTGGATGGTCAAAAAAGTCAATTGAAGATTTTAGAGAACTTGATGAGTTCTAATATGGTGTAAATGAGGATTTTTATATTGAATATGGTAGGATCAAAGATCTTACAACCAGTTTTGAAGAAAAGTTGACTTTGAAAAAAATTCTCGGATTCAGGAAGTGATGGATATGAATGGGAAACATTATTCTGTTTCCCAAAGTAGGAAGAGAGAAAGAGATATTCAGATTTAGATAGAAGAAAATCTTGTCATGTAGGAAGAAGTCTTGAAGGATCTGGCAGAGGCTCTTAAGTCTCAGGAAAAAAGAATCAAGGCTTTAGAGAAGAAAGCTGAGAATCGGGATGAGCTTCTTAAATGAGCAGAGTAATATCATAAGGATCTCAAAATGATAAATACTATAGTCAAGAAGTTGATGTTGATGAAAAAAGAAGGATAAATTTTATGCAATCTGATCTTTTGTTGTACTTTTCTTGTAAAAATTGTTTCCAATAATAATGAAATTTTTGGTTTCTTGTCTATTGGATGTGTTGTACTAATATTTCAAGAACCATAATTTCTTTTCCATTCACTCAAATTATTTTTGAAAATCATAAAGGGGGAGAAAAGAAAAAAATACTAAGTAAAGAAGAGATATCCATAAGTAAGGGGGTGTTTATCTAAGGGGGGTTTTTAATTATAAAGAATTTTATATTGATGATAATGAAAAATCTCATACCAAAAATCTAGAATACAACCCTTAGTGTTCCAAAGCCTAAGAGGGAGTTATTATTATTTATCATGGACCATATGATAAGAGAGATATGTTTTATTTTCAAAGTCTAGATAAATATTCTCTAAGTCCTTATTTTCTTTTTTGTAAGGATGCTTGTACTATCCAAAAAGGGGGATATTGTCGAGTAAATAAGGTTTCATTATGACTTTTCCATTCTTTCATGTTCATGGAGGTTGTTGAATCAATAAGTCTTCCTTATTAATTTACCAATCATATTGTTTTGAAAATCCCAAACACCTTATCTCAAGGAAAATTTCATTTTACCCAGTGTTTTACTTTCATAAGGATAATTTTACTTGCCCAAGGAAATTTATCCATACCATGTTATTCATTGTTCATTATATTGTCAAAGTGTAAAATTCAGTTTCATATCTAAAACCTCAAAATCATTTAATACTTAGATAAAGATCATTTTTCTTTTATGATCTTAATTCTGACTCCTAGTTCCTTGAATTCAGACTCTGTAATCTTTTGAGTTATGACTCCGGGTTCTCAGGAATTATGACTCCGAACATTGTATGTTCTGACACTGAATTCTCATAAAATCTGACTCCGAATTTGTTATGTTCAGACTGCAAATTATCATGAATTCTGACTCAAAACATTGTAAGTTCTGACTCCGAATTCTCATGAACTCTGACTCCGGACTTTTTAAGTTCTTGTCCTGAATTATTGTGAATCCATATTCAAAATTTCCTTGAAATATAGATTCTAAAATTCAATAGACTTCAGGTTCTGAATTCCTTAGAAAACTGAATATGAATATCCTTGTGTTATATACACCGAATATGTGTTTGGTTAGACTCCGAAAATTTATTTTCTTACTTTCTAAATATTTGATTTTGGTTCTGGACCCTATTTTTGATTGAACTTGTTTTTGTTACAAAACAATTTCGTGCATTTATTTACTCACTAACAGTTGTTTGAGTGACATGTGTACAGGTCTCTACAAAATTCAAGGAAAAATATGACCATTTGAGGAGGGAGCCGACCGTTGATAATGTGCCTATAAATAGAAGCTCATTTGAGCGAGCTCAAAACTAGTTGAACTATCTAGAGATTACAAACTTCTGAAGTGATTTCTAGAGAGAGACACTTTTCATGCATTGTTTGTACTGAACACCTTGTTCAGATTTTTATCGTGTGACTATGAATGTTGTTGAGTACATTCGAGGGATTCTGGGGATATGAAGACATAGGTTCTGACTATCTTGAAGTTGAGGGATTCCTTGATAAAGAAGACAGAGGTGCCGACTACCATGAAGTTGAGGGATTGTGGGGATAGAAATACAGACTCTGATATTTTTATCAAGGGCTTACCCTGGTGTAGGTATGATAGACTTTCGTCAAAGTATAAATCACGGGACCTTTATCCACGGTATTTGCATACCCTTATCTTTGGGTTAAAATATTTATTACTTGTTAGTTGGTTTGTTTCAAGTTTTCCACTGAATTTTCATTGTTTGAGAAAGAATAACTATCTTATACATCTTTATACTTGTATAATATATTTTAGTTAGATTCTATAAGCTTTAAGGTATAGTCTTTATCTTTTTAAACTTTCATTAAGTTTCATTTCCAGCACCATATTTTATGGAATCACTTTCTCAGAATCATACTTCTGGAATCTTAAAAGTGTGTAGAAGTAGAGGTTTTGTGAATTACACTGTTTAAACCTGTTAAATATAATCAACATAAAAAGTTCCTAAAGAATTTTTTAATGTATACAATTCACCCCCTCTTGTATTTTGAGCATTATTATATAATTTATTCAGTATCTATATTATTTCTACCCTACATTTGGAATTATAGAGTATATCATTCTCCACATACTATCTCAACAAATATATGTTATAAGTATATTATAATTTTTATTTCATATATATAATATAATTTTACTAAAAACCACCATAAAAAGTTTCCTTTAATGTGTGAAAGAATCACATCTCTATGAGGAGGCAGTAGTCCGCACATCCATAAATGAAATTATCATATTTATAAAAAATTGAAGAAATGATGTTATGTATTATATAATAAATAAAATAGAATTATTAAATTATAAATATCTGATATAAAATATATAAAATTGTTTCAATCATAATAACTAACCATGATTGGTGGTAAAGGAAAAAAACAACATCGTTTTGCGAGGTGACAGCTCACCATACACAAGAATGGTATGTTTGTTACCAATTATATTGATGTGTGTGTAAGTGCAGGGATAATACATTGAATTATAACATATAAGTATGTTGGGTAAACTTATTTTATTATATAATAATGGAATAAGATGAATTATTTGAGAGTATAATGAAAATAAAATAAAGGACCTTGAGGAAGGATGTTAACTCTTTTTTGCATAACACCTATTGGTTTTCACCAAAGGGGTTTTTTTTGGATGAATTTAAGCAGAATTTTAGGATTTTAGTGTTTATGTAGGGATTCAAGGAGGTTATTTTTGTAGGTATATTCTTATTAAAAAGTTATTGAGAGTTACAATGAGTGGGGGGATAGAGGATCCTTTTAATAGAGGGGAAAAAGACACATTAAGTGTTGTTGAAATTAATTGTGTGCTCTTGATGTCTTAATTGTCCCATAATGGTTACAAATGTATAATTTAACATACATAAAGGATTAATGGTTGTAATATTTCCAGAAAATAATTTTTAGGAAAGTCTAGGGTAATATTAAAATCCTATTTTCTCATCTTAGTTATTAATTATGTTTTTTACCTTAATCATTGTAACTAATTTTAATTTCATTAACTAATATTTTGTGTCCAATTTTTTTGAACTTATTAGAAATTATAAATAATTATTATTCCAATTATGGAATCAATATTTCAAAATTCAAAAAATACAGGTCGATGATATTAACTTATGCATAATCCGGGAGATGGGAAGACAAAGTGGGTTTTAAAAGTAAAAATATTCAAATTTGTGTAAAGTTTTATAAACAATTTTATTGTAAAATTGATTAAAATGAACTAAATTGGATTAATTTATGTAAAATTTATTTAATTATACTTGAAAACAATATTTAAACATATTTTATCTATATGAATAAATTATATGATAAAATATTTTTGAATTAAAATTTAGTGTTTTACAGTACTCATAAAAAAATGAAATTTCCATGAAGAATTCATATAATTAACCCAAAGTAAATTTTGATATTTTAATTTAAAAAATGTAGTTTTTTTTCAATTTATATTTATTAAATTTTCAAAACGTATATTTAAAAATTGTTCACCATTAAAAGGGGGTAAAATTACCTTTTAGAAATATACAGGTTTTTATTCACAAAATTGGAATTATTATGATATTACTTATCAAATATATTTGAGTGGTATCAAAAATATTTAGTGAAAATATAAAATATCAATTTTAATGAAAAAAATTATCCAAATTGGTTGGATAGATTTACTATGATAAAACATTATTTTTATATAGAAAAATAGGTTACATATAATTTTATTATTTTTAAATAGTTAATACATTACTTTAATAGTAATTGATTACCAATGGAGTCATTTTGTATACATATATGATTCATTTTTTTACTTTTTAGTTAATCGTATTCATAACATCCATTATAATAGCTAGGTTGTAACTATAATAATATTTTAATAATAATATTAATAGTATAATGTATTTTGGTAAAATTCAATCTTACGTGTAACATAAGATATCAAAGGGAATTGGTATTGGGTGTAATACAAGACAAAAATAGTGATTCATGTACCGCAATATAATCTATTTGTTCCATGTAGTGAAAAATTAACATGGTATTCCATATAACCCAAGATAAATAGAGTTCTGCTTTATGAAAAATAATTATTTACTGTTTCATGAAATGAAAAATATAAGAAAAGAAAACACTATTTGACAAAAAAATATTTCACAAAATCCGGTGGTGTTACTCGCTACCCCTTTAAAATTAATTTATCCCTAAAATTTAATCTATTTTTTCACATGATTAATAATTGATTTTTCTTTTCAATGGAACCCACATCATAAAAAGTAATACTAAAAATTTCAATAAAAATGGATTGTTGGAACCACAATATTTTCACAAAGTATGTAATAACTAGGTTACCATAACTAAGAAGATATGTGGAATACTAATACATGTCCATGAATGATAAATTAAACTATCATGTTATGATGGAGAGTGATAGAGACATAGTCTATAGAATTTCAATGAACACAGATTAGTAATCTAAAGAGGCATGAAATAGGTCATTGATATAATCAAGATTGACGGTTCAATGAAACAATTTTACATCAAAATATTTTCCCAAATTTTGAATGTTATTCATTATAATAAATACTTAATTTATTTTATTACATTTCATAAGAACAATATCCTCCTTTCATTGTTCATTGGTCAATTTCCACTTCATCTATTATTCCATGAAATGAAGGAGAATTTTGTTATGATTGAGAAACAAATATATCAAACTATCCAAAATAGTCATTACAACTATCTAAGTCAAAATATAACATTTGTTATCAAATATGTATAAATATTTATATGGTGATGTCATACATTGATATTTAGCAGCTCATCCAATGTTTAAGTTAAACCATTCTATAATTGGTTATCCGGGTAACCCTACTAAATCCTAAAAATCCAAAACAATTTAAATAAGGTCACTATATTAATAAAAGATAACTTATCATTGATCCACTGTATATCATAAATTATATCTTGGTTTTTTCATACCAAATATATCCATACAAAAAATATGTATTATATTGAATCAAGGAAATAACCTCAATTACCACAAATCATTTTTGAAAACATGTATTCTTCCTTATTCCAAAATTTAATGGATATAATCATTTGATCAAGAAATTCTATAAACATTATCTATGATAGAACAATTTACATTTTCAAAAAATAAACAATCATTTACAAGGTAATAAGTTCTATCAAAATTGCTTTATCCATATCAATCATCTCTTAATACAAGATAAACACAGTTTTCAAAATATTAGGAACACATTATGGGTTACCTTTCCAGCATATTTATAGCACACTTCCACAAAATCACATTTCTAAGTTGTCAACACCATTAAAAATATCCTTTTCAATTATAAAGAAAAATTTTATACTGGAATTACTTATATATTTCATGATACATATAAAAATATATTTGAATTCTAAACTATATACACTTCAATAATCCAAATTTATTCTAAAACCATTAATCAGGCTTAATCATATTATTCCAAAATACCATTTTCCTATAATATGAAATATGAAAAATTTATTAAGGTTCATCAAAATAAATAAATTAAATCATCTTATGTTGAATGTAAAAATATTTTTATAACATCCCATTCCTCTCACATATCATTTTTGGTCCGTTTATCTTCAACCGTATAACTAGTACCCATTTGAACTTCCTAAATCACTTCATTATATTTTAAGAATAGAAATTTATTTTCATAATGTCTATGCATTCCACATTTGAAACAGTCAATGCTAACCAAGTACCATCTAGTTGAAACCATTTAATAAAAACATAAATTATAGTGTGAGAAACCCTTATTATTTAATGAAACCGCATAATCTAGAAAAATTTATAATAGGATTCCTAAATCATGACACCTACTTTTAAATATATGAAAACATAGGCTTATCCTTCGATAAATCCCTATAAAAATCATTAGAAACATCCCTAGGTATCTCATTAATGTTTTCTAATCCTATTTAATAAAGGTTGATGAAAACCATCATTTGATACCATCTATATCGAACAAAGAGAAGCATACATGGATATAACATCATTTAGATGAATATTCAGCACATTAAAAAAATTATGTATGAGAACCAAAATAGTTTTGTGTCTTCGGAAACATGAAAAAAAATCTTCTATCTCATTGAAATGTCTTCAATGATTCCCAAAATGAACATCCCCTTTATTACTTCTACATAAAACATTTCATCATAAATTTGGGAAAGAAAATATAAAAAAGGAGCGGGCAGAAATTCTTAGTAAGTGTATAAAAGAGATATATAATCATAACATGAGAATAAATGTATGACAAAATGATAATAAAATTTCAATATCATTACTTGTATATCAATGATCGTATACCAGTGTCATAGAATAAATATTGTTAGTTCATAATACATTAATCATCAGACAATTAAAAACATAGTCCATAAGAAAATTATATAAAAGTAAGATATATAATTGTGGAAAACACATCTAATTATAATTAGTTGAACATGTATAAGTAGAAATAGGATCACTAATTAAGTTAAGGACATGAAATCATCCTCTCCAATAAACTTATGGACTTGAATCTTGGTCCACACATAATATTGTGAACATGAAATCAGGTTCATGAAAAAAAATTTTAATATGTAACTAGGTTCTTGAATAAACTTATAGATAAGAAACTAGATACATACATAAAATTTTGAACTTGTAATAAGGTTCACTCCTAACATTTTGAACATATAATGTGGTTCACTCATAATATTGTGAACATGTAAGCAAGTTAATGCATAAAATTATGGACATACTACTAGGTCCATGAATAGAATATATACTCATGAATCATGCACCATTACCCAATGAATTGGATAGATATATAGGTCACATCAGTCCAATAATAAAATAATACATAAAAGTTCAATAAGATTATAATAAATTCATCATACCATGTACTATGAAAGTTTATGGGTTTTACAAACCCCATATCATAACCCAATAAAAAATGTGTTTTCTAAAAAATTCACTATGTCATTATCTATGGATAACAGATAGGTCTCATAATAATTTCCTCAAAGAATTACCCATGAAAAGAAGTGGGTTTCAAAAATATATAACCCTTGGTTGAGTAATGAGGGCTATAGACAACTTTTCATCCTAAATATAAATCGTACAAAGAAAAAATAAGAATAGTTTCCATGGAGAAAAAATCATTTCAAACAATTTTCTATTTAATTCAAAATATCTTCTAAAAAAATTTCATCCTCATAATATACTTTATTCTTTGAGAAATTATTTTTAAAACCTAAAATATTTTTAAAGCATTTTTTTTGAAAATAAAATTGAAAACATATAACAAAATATTAAATAAAATTTATTAAAATATTATTATTTCAAAACCACTATAGATTCAAAAAATTTTACAAATTTTAGGAAAATATTTTATTTACAAATAAACTTGTAAACATACAATTTATGTTTCATGGAAATTATAGTAATGATGGTGGGTAAGTTCTTACACAACGACCATTCCCTTTTCACCTTAAAATTTTAAAAAGTTTATTGATCCTAAAAAGACAATAAGATTCCCTTTAAAACAATTGTTTAAAAGAAAAATCATGGGTAAGAATTTAATTTTAACAACATAGTGTATTAATAGGTCATTTTCTATTTTTTTAGAAAACATGGTGTTAAAAGAACCTAGAATTTCGATCTAAAGCTGATATGATGTTAGGTTTTCAATATAAAATTACTAAATTATTATAAGTAACAAATACTAGAAAAGTAGATCAAATAAATTAAAATATCCCAGATAAATATAAAATAATAAAATTGTTGAGTGTTATTTATACATGTATCATAGGATTTCATTCATTGAATAATAATCATAACTAATCACGATAAACGATGAGATTTTAGTAATAAACTTTTACCACTTTGCTAACATTGAATCATAACATCCATTGATGAAAAACAATAAATTAATATTAAAATATCATAAAAATAATTTGACTCATGATATTACATGTTAATGGGATGTATATAAACATTATAAGAAAATATAGGTGAATAACATGGAATTTATCTTGAAGAAGGAAAATTGAGACAAAATTGCTTTACCGATTTGGTAACATTAGAACCATAAGACCCATGAAAGAATGACCATCAAATGGATATGTAAATACACATATATTCAATTTTATTAATAATATAATACATTTATGGTGATTATATACAACTCAAAAAATAAATTATTGTTGAATAAGGCATAAGTCTCAAAGGAAAAAAATGAGAGACGAGAAAACTGTTACATTAAGTATTGACATTCATTATAAATGTTCAAACACTCTGTATAATAAAAAAATATTATTATAAATCTACCATATAATTATATTATCAAACATATAACCATTTATTAATTTTTCTATCACTTTATATTACCTTTTTTCGAAACTCCATGACAATGTTATGCTTTAGGTAAAATCTGTTTTTAGTTTCATATATATTTTGACTTGTTTATTATTATGTTATTACATAGATAATGGTTTAGAAATTTATATATAGTAAATCATGATATAAATATCATATAAATTCAGTAAATATGTATTTATAATAATCTATATAATATATAAATTTGAAATGAAATACACCATTCATGGAGATGGTAGGCCACACGTACATAGGTACACTGCTTCATTTTTATTATCATATTGAAATAAATAATGTAAATTTAATATTTTTATATATATAATATAATTCAATTATAATTAATATTTCATATCTATCACATAAAATATATAAAACCATTCTAAATAAATTCCTTGTAATGTTTGAAGGAATCACATTACTTTGAGGTGGTAGTAGTCCAGACATCCACAAACCAAGTTATCGTATTTAAACAACCACGGAAAATTGAAGGTATGTTTTATATAATAAGTACAGATGAATAAATACATCATAAATATAATATTTCTCATTATAAAAAAAGAGTTTCCATAATAATTACCAACCATTAAGGGTGTGAATCGAAAAACAAACAATAATTTTTTTGTGAGGTGATAGTTCGTCGTACACAATAATGTTATGTTTGTTACCCATTAGATAGAATTTTTTTATGTTTATATCAAAAACTAAGAATAAAATATAACTTTATATTTCAATTTACTATGTTATTATATAAATGTTAAATCACAATAATTTAATTGGTGGATAATGAAAAAATATATATGGTCTTGAGGAAATATGCTACCTCCTCTTTGGGAAAATCAACCTGGTTTGCACCAAAGGGATTCCTTTGTTATATGTATACCCAAAGTGAGGACTATAGTTATAAGGGAGGGATTTTTGAAAGATATTATGGGTGGGATTGGCCAATCCAAAAGTTATTGACATGTATAGAGAGAGGGTGAGTAGATTAGACCTTTTATAAGAGGGGATAAGGATAGATTGAGTGTTCTTGTAAAAAATTATTTTATCCACATGTTTTACTTGTCCACTAAAGACTAAAGATAAATAATTATAGATCCTCAGTGTTTTAAAGGAAAAAATGTTCATAAAATTATTTTTTATATTTTTATAATTGTTTTGACACCCAATTTTATATGTTTAGTCATTAATTAAGGTCATTTTTACCTTAATAAAAGTAATTAATTTGCAACACATTCAATAATATTTATGGTAAAAAATATTTTGAACATATTTAAAATTTATAAATTATTCTAATTCCACTTATGAAATATATATTTCTAAATTCTAAACATACATGTTGTATAAATTAATTTAAATTTGACCCTGAAGACTGGATGATGAAGCATGTTTTTAATGAGAAAATATTCATTAGTTTCAAATGTTTTTATAACCAATTTAAATGTGAAATTGATTAAAATATTGTAAATTGGATTTAATGATGTAAAATTAATCTAGTTAAAAATTAAAACAATATAAAAACAAATTTTTTCAGTTTAAATACATAGATAAAAATAATTATTGATTTAAAATTAAGTGGTTTTCACTATTCTTAAAAAAATGAAACGTCTAAGATAAGTACCAAAAATTTAAATGAATTAAATTATGATATTCGAATCCAAGAAATGATCTTATTTTAAATAAATTATAAGAGTTTAAAAAAATTATATTTAAAATGGGTTCTCCATTTAAATGTTGTAAAAATACCCTTTAGAAAAATATATCTTTTTATTCATAAAATCAGATCTATTCTTATCTTATACTTATAAAATATATTTTATGATTTTCAAAAAATAGTTAGTAAATATATAAAATTTAATTTTTATTGAAAAAATCATCAAAAAAGGTTGGTTAAATTATAGGGGTAATACTATGTTTCCACATAGAAAAAATTTTCTTTATAGAAAAGACATTTTTTTATATTCCAATAGTTCATAAATTTATTTTAAAAAAATTAATAACCAAAGTATTAATAGTATATATATTTGTTAATCATATTTTCAAGATTTAGTTGATAATATTCGTAACATCCATTCTAAAATCTAGTTTGTAGCTATCATGATATTTTAGTAATATTATTAATAATATATTATAGTTTGGACAAACTCATACATGAGTGTTACACAATGTATTTAAGGTAATAGGTATTGAGTGTAGTAAAAGACAAACACAATGTTTCATTTTCTACAATCTAATCTAAATGATTCATATAGTGAAAGATTAATTTGGTACTCCATATAAGGAATTCCTGATTAGTGTTTTTATATAAAAAAACCTATTTTGGATGTTGCATGAAATAAAAAATATCAAAAAGATTAAATTAATTTGGAAAAAACATTTCCCTAAATCTTAGGGTGTTATAAAACTATCGTGTATCTCAGTACCGATCAATGGAACACTGATATCACCTCCTGAATATACTTTTATGAGTGCCTTATATGGAATACCAAATTAATCATTCCATAAGGGTAGAATGATAATAATATTTTTTTGCAAAAAACATCATCCTTTAAATATAATGGATCCAGAACCTGTCTAATGGTGTGGGTAGGGGTACCAACTCTTCTATAGCTCGAGAGAAACAAGACTCATTGGATATAAAAGGGTACTTACATCATCAAAGTAGCGAACCTTTAAAATTTGAGGAACTATGTATTTCGTGGAAGGTGGGTACTCTCCCCCCTATTTTTTGGAGGACCCAAACCTCATCGAGGCTGAGGGATACTAATCCCTTCTATAAATGGAGGAACCACCACCCATGAAAGGTTTCCATGACCCTTTACCAATAAAGAGGGTTTCATTATCAACAATACATTAGGGGTACCCATGACTTGTCAGATATGACATGATATATGAGGGGTGATGACCAGAATAGAGTATCTATTTTCTATCTATGATCATTAGAATAGGATCATACCAAACTTAAAGACAGGGAATCTCACACACCAAATGAAACTAGGAGGAAAAAACATAATCTCTATCTGAGGATAACTGCAACCATATGAATATTGAGAAAAATCTTCTTTAAAATATCACTCATGTGTGAGTACATCTATAGAATATATAATCTAAAAATGGCATATTTTTCACCAATATAAAAATAAATGATGTTAGGGAAATAAAAATCATATTTTCATAGAATCCATATCATAGAGAGATGTATTTCCTTCATGAAAAAAATTGGATAGATTAAAATATAATACATGAACCTATAAAAATGTACCATGTGACCAATACATTAAGAACACAACTTAGTCACTGAGATTATCAATTTTATTTCTTAGGAATGCATCAGTCACTTCACCCCAGATGTGTTCCCTAGTAAGAAAAATAACCATAAGAAACACAAGAATTATTACCCCATAGGCCTGAAAATAAACTCAAATGAAACAATTATTCAAACCCCATATCTATTAAATACAAACTATAATAACAATATTACTTGAACCGACCCACTAGAAACCCTCATTGTTAGGATAGGCTAAGTGTGCCAGACAAAACCCACCTCCAATAATCAAAATGTTAGAGACTATCCCCAAGGATGCATAAAAAAATTGGAGGCCATATATTAACCATTCTACATACTATTAAATAAAACCAATCCAAAAAAATGAACACAATTATACATGATGTACATACCATAATGAAAATTAAAACATGTATTAATATACGTATTAATGATACAATGAATAAAATAAGAAATATGATATTTGAGAAGGAATATGGGCCCTAAAAATTTAGATATATACTTTATCAACCGCTATGAAAAGAGAATATCACTATTATATGTCATAATATACTTTCAGATATGTCTATAACAAAACTCATCAGATCCTCACATACTTCATCAACACTAGATCCTCCGTATATAATAGATCGATTCCCTCAGAAGAGATCACTGTCCTAGTCATCATTTTCATTGTCACACCAAGTGTAGATAATAAGTCCCATATAGGGGTGGCTATTATAATACATAGTAGGAGGCATATAAAATAGAAAGGGAAATAAAGATGAATGATCATAATGAAATAGGCCCAAACAATATGAACCATTGATCCAATCTAAGGGGAACTGAAATATGAAATAAACCATCATAAAATACCCAAAAAAAAGAATCCACATCTGATTGGGTGACATTAGAAATCTCCCGTAGCTCACTCATCCACACAATAGGGACACCCAACTAGTAACAACCCTAAAGTGAAGATAAATCATTTTCTTTTATTTGTAACACATATAGAAAACTATACCAACCTATAGAATGGAAACTTCCTCAGTATCCCCTACCAACACACGTTATTAATTTTATGATATACCTAGAAAAAGAATGTTCACCAAAACATATACACAATAATGAACTCAAAAAAACCACCACCGAACCACATGATGTGTAACTAAAAACAATGAAATTTCCAAATTAAATGATAAAGGCTTCATTCCATACCAAGATTACTATAATATAAATCCAATAGAACCCATCATTTTTTCACTTTGAATAGAAGTCCAGTTATAAATGTATATAAAGAAATACACACCTTAAATTACTTAATGGGTGAGGGAGGACCTACCAAAATAATACAAAATATAGGAAACAAGTATCCTATATACACTCATCAAGTTGAATATAATTATATTTCATGAGGTCTACAACTTCTTGAACGTGTTCCTATCAAAAACATGGTTGTAGATGTATAGATAGGGAAGTCCAGCGCCGACCTTTATCGGTGGTAATGAAAAAGCCCTGATAAAGGGGGCTACTTTTATCATCGCTGATAAAGGGCACCTTTATCAGCGCAAAAAAAAAAGCGCTGATAAAAGTACCCTATTATCAGCACTGATAATGGTACCCCCTTTAACAGTGCTTTTTAGTGCTATTAAAGGGTACCCCTTTATGAGCGTTTTTTAGCAGCGCTGATAACGGGGGGGGGGGGGGGGGGTCTTTATCATAGCTTTTTTTAAAAGCGCTGATAAAGGGTTTGCTTCCAGAAAAATTAATTAAAAAATATCTATTAATATTTAAATATACAGATCTAGTTATATTGATATAAATATAATATATATTTTTTTAAATATAATTTTAAATTTATTTTAGATAAGTGTAAATATACAGTTACACTTAATATATAAGATATTTAGTGAAAATGGTTTATAAAAAAATTTAAAAAAAATAATTTTATTTAATAATTTGATAATTATTATGGAGTAATAGAGATTTAATAAAAATTAGAAGACTAAAAAAATAAAAAAAAGGAACCAAAATATGTTGAAAACGCAACTCGAACTTCAATCTGCCATAAATTTTGATCCGAGTTTCTGTTTGAGCTCTAAAACATATCAAATCGAAGCATGCGATGAGCTCTACACGCTTATGATTGAGGAAAAGATTCTGTCACATTTTTTGATGCCATAAAAGGCCCATAAGGACTCCAAAACTGAGTTTTTAGATTGGATACCCCGATTTTTTAATATTTTGTGGATTTTTAGCCTCGTTTAAGGGGGTATTATTAGATTTTTTTGGTGGGGACTGAATTTATTCCAAGGTATTACATTCATATTGATATTATGTCTTTGATTTTTTTTCGTTTTTATAATTCACTGCTATTTATAATCAAATATATAACAATATATACATATTTTTTTATATATTCACACATAAAATTTAATTTTTTAAATAAATTATTATACATATTTAAAAATAAAATATATTAGCATTATCTAAATAATAACTAGTATCTATTATATTTAAAATACCAATATATAAATATTTATATACCTATATAATCATCTAACTATATATGTTCCTATATAATGTGTGTGTGTCTATTTGTGTGTGCCTATATATTAATAAACTGATATTATATATATATTTACTTATGTATATGAATATATATATAAATATATAATTATACTTATAGAAACACAAAGATGTGTGTGTGTGTGTGTTGTATATATGTATTTATTTACAAACACAGAAAACAGAACATATTTTATAATTGTATTGAAAACTAATCTTATAATTATATATTAATATAGGAATATATATATGGACAAAAAATATATCTAAATATATATAAATAAATAGATATAACATAATATTAATATATGAACAAATATAAAAATATAAAAATATAACTATATGTGTATATATATATTAATACAAATATATAAATTTATATTAATACATGAATAAATATAACAATATATATATAGATATATCACCTGTTGGAGAACAAACCAAATTATAGGAGTGGTAAAGGCTTAGCGCTCATGGGAGAGGTCTTGAGTTTAAAACCTGGTAGAGGCAGGCAGGGGCACGTGAATGGGTGAATTTGGGGGGGGATATAGCGCTGTTAAAGGGCTCTAAAAAACACTGGTAAAACGTGGGGCATCATGGCTGGGGCTTGCGGGGGAGTGGGTGGGGGCGGGGGTGCTGATAAATGGGGGGGGGGGGGTGGCAAGCGCTGTTAGAATCCCCCTCCGATTTAAATATTTTTTTTTTAAAATTTTTTAAATTTTTTAAATTTTTTTAACTTTTTTAACTTTTATCAGCTCTAAAAGAAAGAACTGATAAAAGTTTCCTATTATCACCGCTAAAAAACGGCCGATAAAAGGGTCATTTATCAGCGCTTTTTTTAATGCGCTGATAAAAGTCCCCTTTTATCAGCGCTTTTTTTAGCACTGATAAAAGGGATCTTTATCATTGCTTCTTGGAGCGTTGATAAAGGGGACCCCCTAATCTTCTTCGGCATTTATAGCGCTTTTCTAGCCCTATTAAAGGCCATTATTAGCGCTGATAAAAGCCGTATTTGTAGTAGTGAAGCATGAACAATCCATGAAGTTATAAAAAACCCCAAAAAATGTCAATTGATACCAAACTCTCTTGGGAGTCCCATGAATCACTAGAAAAAAAATCTTATCCAAGGGGGTAATGACCCTGGATAATGATTTATCTCCATTTGAAAACAACATCCAATACCGAGACAAAAATGAAACCAAACTTGGGTTCTCACTACATTCCAAGGGGGGAAACAAATTAAGTACAGTAAAATCAAAATCCATGAATTTAATTTATTCCTCTTATGAGAGGGCCCCCAAGAAATCATAACCTAACGTTGTAGACCAACACCCCACTCTACATTGAGAATCAAAAATAATCAAATGAAAGGAATTTTATAATCCTCAACTTATAACATAGGCTCATGGAAAGTATCATATTCCAGATTTCTTATATATAAACCAATATAAGAATAAAATCTAATTGTCCAATGAAAAGGTAGTATCTATAATTCTCCAAATTCATTACTCTACCAACCGTGTTGGTAACTTGAGATATAACAAAAATGATAGAAGGAATCTAGCGTCCAATTTAAGATTGGAAATAGAGTCTATCTGAACTGAGAAGTTAATATCAAACTCATTCATCCTCTAATTCTAAGATTCACAAACCAATCCCAAATATAGTGTGCATGTGGAGAAGGATGGATTCTGAACTGAGTCTATCATATCAGAAAAACCAATCATACTACACTCTTCTGAAGAGGTTGATATTGATTATTAGCTGAACATTGGTGTCCATGAACCTCAATACATGAAGAAATCCCAAAGAAAAAATAAATATTAGAGGGTAATGATCCTTGAAAACAGGATAGGTCCACATGCTCAGTGCGTGGCTTCACCATCTGAAGGTTTGAAAACCCTCAAACATATTTTACACCATCATCTGGATCCTATGTTTTCTCGATGGGACTAATATCCACAACCTATATCAAATTACATTTTTAAGGGACTAAAATAGTGAAGATTAACCTACTATTGTGTTCTACGGGGAAGGATACTCATAATGAATTAATTGTTTGACTAATTTCATCTCCATAATGAGGAAATACATAAAACCTAGATATGATTCCAATACTCATACTATAATTAGGGAAAAATGTGTTTTCAATGAAATCCACTTCCTTAGAACATACATTAGACTGAGTCAATGTGTACTTCCAAAGTATATGATGATTCTACACACACTTTGGTTGTAAGATACATTAGTACATATCAGTGCACCATAACCCTTGATATAGCTTGTTTCCATATATCATGTGTACATGTATACACCGTGATCTTAACAAGGGTTCCTAGTCATGTACCATGACACACCCCAAGTCATGAACTAAAGGAGCCTACATGACAAGTATGTTTAGCCTAAAGTTTATGTAGACTACATCTACCTCATATGAAATGTCAGAAAACTACACTACTTTTGTTCAGGATGGTACATTCCATGTATACGATAATTCAAGATATATCCCACCTTTGAATAACTCATTTCAACTTAGAACACATTGTATTCTATATGGGGACAAGGTAATGAGAAGACATAAGAAATATAGGACCCGGAAAAAAATGTTGGAACATACATTCAATATAAAAAATGTTAAACTGAAATAATGACACCAACAACCAAGTGGATAACCATAGAATTAAGATCATATTCCAATTATTACCATTTCATGGTTGTTGGATTCAGATCCATACCTACGAAATCCTCTCAATGAACTATCCTTGATTACCACCCTCTATCTCAAAATTCCACATAATAAACAAGGGAATCCCTTCACTGGAATATGTGAGGAAATCAGGACAGTCATGGTTTTAATAAAACTAAAATATTAATATGAAAACCCATTAAAATAGCTAGACCAGGGGTCCGTTGCCCTCATAGAGATGATATCCATCATATAAAGACCCCCCATTTATTATTTAACCATAATGTTTTAATTATCATATGGAGAACTGTTTAGTTCATATCTATGTTTGAACAAGTATAAATAATAAATACTAATAGAATATATATTTGATATCCTGAATAATTTATCTAACTTGGAATCTCCCCAAATTCTTACCCATGTGTAAAAGTAATATTTTGGAATCAAAGGATCAATGATAATTCTCTTTGAGCTTATTATTCATGGGAAAATGCCTTTTTAATCCTTCATAAGGGCTTTGGGGTACACAACATTAAATTAAGATATGTATTCTACATAGTAAAACAAGGGTCACTACATATATATATATGTGTTTTTGTGTCTGTATATATAAATGTTTAGATAGGTTTATATGTGTTTATAAACATATATAGTTGTATATAGTTGTATAAATGTGTGTGAATTTGTATATATATGTGTATATTTACTTATATATATATATTTTTAGATAGTTATATGTATTTATATATCTTTATATACATTTATAAATATTTATATTTACAGGCTTGTGTGTACATATATATATGTACATTTATATGTGTTTGTATACATATTTATATATGTTAAATTATATATATATGTGTAATTATATTGTATATGTATATCTAATTTACATATATTTATATATCATTATTTATTAAATTAGATATCAAAATAAATCTCTATATCTATTTGTATGTCTTTATGTGTTTGATGTATATATATAGGTGTGTGTGTGTATATATATGTATTTAGATTTATTTACATATATTATATGGCTATATATGTATGTGTAAATTTATATGTTATATATATGTGTGTGTGTGATTATATAAAATTATATTTAATTATATATCAATATATATATATATATTCATAAATATTTCAATATATTACCTTTTTTATATTTATTTGTCTATATCATGTGTGTATAAACATATTAATATATACATATACATGTATAGGTGAATTTTTGTGTCTAATTATATATATATTTTTACAATTTTATTTAACTATATATGTAAGTATTCATATGTTTTTATATACATTTATTTATATTTAAAGGTATGTATATATATTTATAATTATATACGTTTTTTGAATACATTTAAATATTATTTAAATATTTGTATATACTATGTTGATATATATATATATTATGAATATATATGTATTTAAATATATATATAATAATTTATATATATATATATTTGTAATTATATATATTTAAGAAAATTTATTTATCTTTATATGTATATAAATAGTTCATATATATGTATTGATAGATTTATATCATTATATATAAATATATTTATAAAAATTTACATGTAATTATATTTTTATATGTATGTATTTATAAATTTTGAATGAACTTATGTATGCATTTACATGTATTTTCATATATTTAGCTATATGTACATATTAAATTATACTTAGTCACCACATAAATGGATTGGTGGAGAGCTCCTGGATTTGAAGTATAATGTAGATGTAAGAGGTCGAAATATCAATAAAATCATATTTATATATAATTTTGTAGAACTATATGATAAGTAATTTAAAAAAAATTAATTAACACCATAAAATAATATATTATTATCATTTTAATTAAAAAAATTAGAATTTTGAAAACTATTACCTAACATAAAAAATGGTTTAAAAAATACTACTATGAAATGATTCACGAGATGGAATAAAATGAAGCTCTTGATAAACCATCACATATAATCTCAGTGTGTTATAAACTCGCAATAAACACCAAGATATTTTTAAATAAATGATAGATTTCTCATAGTATAATCATATCCTCCATAGAAGAATTTTTTTTCCTATTTTCTCTCCATAGTTATTCCATGTTGGGGAGAGAGCTTGGATTTGATGAACCTGAAGTCGGGGTGGTCCTTCGTGGTCTTATTTTATGCAACCATTTAGATTGAAGGTTTAATCATCTACTATTACATTGTAGGTTTCCCAATGTCTATTCTATTGTATTCAAATCTATGAAGTTATTTCAGGGGTTAAACCTTACTAAATTAATAGTATGTCTGAGGACAAAAAAAACTATAACAGATGTGCATATTAAATCTTTTAACACAATGATTCATTGTTGGAAATAAAAAATAACACACCCAAAACCTATAGGTTTATTTTCTCTGGAGAATAATATACACAATAAAATACTTAGAAATAATCAACATATATAAAAATATTCTTTACTAATGATTCCCATTTAGAAATATCATACATTATATACATCATAATAAATAAGGGAATATAAATATAAGAAAATGGTGAGCTCAGGCGCTAAGTAAGGGTGACATATGAGATAGAAATCAATGATCTTAAGTGAACACAATATAAAAACATGGGTATAATAATATAATTGAGGAGAATGAACATAAAATATGAAAATAATACCCAATAAAATGTAGATCATAACGCATTAGTCGTGGTATTAGGATTTTGAAAAAACGTTCGACATGAGTCATTGGGGTCTAAAAATTTGATTAAATATCAATAGTTATTTGGACATAACATATTAATGATTCAAAATAAGTAATTATGAGGTATTAATGTGACTCATTAAATAGAATATAGAAAATATAATTTTTTTAATACCCACTGCAAAGACCATCATCACATAGTGGATAGAGTCCTAGAGTGTATTCAGTTCACTCCCTATTCCCTTAATCATAGAGGATAAAGTCCGATATTGGATCATGTTTACACCCTAGTACATCACTTATCATATCATTATATATAATGGAATACCCAATAAATTTAATGGATTTATTATTCAACTCAAACTAATAATATAACAAAAAATGATATATACATGCCACATGAAAACATTACTTATTCAAACATTCCCTAATTAACCGCTGATAAAGAATTGATTTGAATTAATATTTCTATAATTTTTTTAAATCTATTTATAGAGAGGTTAAATGTTATCCTTATAGAATATCCACAGTGAAGCATCAATAAAATTTAAGGATACTAAAATTTATGAAAATACTTTTAGAGGATATGAAAATTCAGTCAAAAAATACGATGATATATCCTTTAAATTTTTATAATAGTTATATTAAAATGATATGTTTTATTAAAAATGAGAATATAATTAAATATGGAAAAAAATAACAAAATAAAAAGGAATATTTTTAATTCATACTAAAGAAGATTGAGTGAAAATTTGATTATATATAAAATGTTAGAGAGGAAATTATTTTCCCACTTATGAAGAATGTCAAAGTAAATAATAAATAACATGTCAAAGTAATGTTAAAAAATATAAAATTACATCAAGAAATAATATAATTATATATAATTAAAATTATAAAATAATATAAGGAATAAAAATATGGTGAAGAAATATTCCAACCTAAAAAAGATAACGTATACTACACCTATAAGAATTCTTTTAGATGAATTGTAATCCAAAGGGAAGAGAAATTGAAATAATACAAGTAAAAGGTAAAATAAAATGTAGGATATGATATTAAATAGTGATTTATATATGAATAATACATAAATTTTCGAATTTATATATATTAATAGTCAATATTGATTTCAAAGTGAGATAGAAAATAAAACTCATACAAATTTAGAAAATTTTGAATCAAATAAATTTTGGAAGGTAACGCCTTATATATATTTTTAAATCCAAAATAATTTATTGAAATGTATGATAAAAATTCCTAAATAGATATTTTTTACACTAAAAAATGTAAAACAAGTGGTGAATATAATGCATACCTCAATGAAGTGAAATTGAGATGAGGGACACTTAGATTTACTCCCAACTTCCACAAATGTTCTTGAATAACTTTTATTAAAAATATAAAAATATTAATCACTTATTAAAAAATATTATTAATATATATTACATTTTATAATAATTATTTATAATCTTCTATTACAAATATATTTTTGTTTCTTGTTTATATTCATCAAAAAATGAAATATTTTTTTGATTATTTCAAACATGTTTCATAATGCAGATGTTGGTCCTATTCTTTTAATAACTAGTTAATAAGTCAAAGATCATTCATTTTGGTTGAATCATTTTTATTCAATGATTAATTTTATTCTATGACTAATTGATTGATATTATGGGTATTTCATAGGATAAATAAATCTAAAAGGGGAATGTTTTGGTTAATTTAGGAACAAAAACATGTCTCATTATAAGGACCATTAATTTTTGTTTCACTATTATAGAACCATATTCAGAAAAATATACTAATCCTCAGTATTATGTATCATAATTATTAATTTTTTGATTATTATTCATAATCAAAATTATTATTTTTATATCATCATTCATTTAGATAGCTGAATTTTTCCAAATAAGAAAATTTTATACTAATTAAATGAGTAAATATTTTGAGATATATATAAATTATATCATTTAAAAAGGAATAATGATGTTAATATAACATAATTAGTGTTTATATTTATTTATATAATTATTTTATAAGAGAATGTGATAAAAAAATTTGGACAATAATATAAATATATACTTCGATGAATTTGTTCCTTCTCAAATCAGAAGCATTAGAAATAGAGGACTTATGCATCCTTGATAAAAAGGAAAAAAACCTGAAAAATGAAATTAGTAGAGAGAAAATGATCAGTTTTTAAAGATATAAATAAAGGATATGAGTGGTTTGTAAAGGGGGAGTAGAGAGGTAATTTTACAAGTGAGTTTGAGTGGAATGTTATCAATTTCTCATTAATTTATCGGCATTGAAGTTCATTATTAAATGAAAAGTTGGTAGATAAGTAGAAAAAATATGGGAAAACTATTTCTTCTATTATTCAATTTTACATATTATTTTTTAATAATAATAATAAATGATTTTAAAATTTTATATAATTTTATAGTTTCCCCAGTTTGCTGATGTCATGTTCTATTTACCCATGTACCTTATTTTTGTCTTCCTAAAAAGCAAATAAAACCTTTTTATAATTTTTTACATAATGATTAAAAAATTTATGTCCATTTAATTTATTCAAATTTCTAAACAAGATAAATTTAACATTAAAATGAAAATAGAAAATATATGTTTTATAGGGAATTTTATTTTAAACAGTAATTATTCTCAATATTATTTCATTTATATTATGAATTAAATTATTAATAATATTATAGTCTATAT
The DNA here is from genome assembly GCA_963277665.1 of Viscum album. Lineage (NCBI taxonomy): Eukaryota > Viridiplantae > Streptophyta > Magnoliopsida > Santalales > Viscaceae > Viscum > Viscum album. The sequence continues at coordinate 516,425,669 of OY728164.1, read as the reverse complement.
ATTGAAAAATTTTATATTAATCACCATTTTAAAGTGATCATTTAATTTATTAAAATCGACAAAACCTAAGAACAATTCTTTATTAAAATATATCTTTTTAATATTATATGACTTTAATTACATCCCATTATATTTTTTTAACAATTCAATTATATAATTACATTTGATAGTATAATTTTTTATTCATTATTTAGCTCATAAAATCATTCATCAATAATAAATCCATTTATTTATGCACACTAAAATACAAAAAAACCACACACACACCCATGTAATGGTAGAATATATCATTTCCCCAATTTAATAACACATCCACCCAACCTAGTAAAAATATTTAATGTCACTAAGGAAAATATCTTGAAGGTAGACCATCGTATGGACTAAAGTCACCATTTTTTGATGACACAATGTCACTATGTACATCATATATTATAAGGGTTCACACACATACCTGCATCATGCCTACATTATTTCCTACAAGCGTCTTCAATTCACAAACAACATATTTGAGCATCTACAAAAGACTTACTTTAAATAATATTTAATAAAAATGAATATAATGAAATATTTTAATTAATATTTTTAATTTCCTATTTTTTTTTAATTTTTTAATTTATATTACTTTAAATTTGATAATAACAGTTACACAACTTTAGTGTTTCAATTGGAAACATGTATATAAATTAACATTATATATCTGGTGACCATATATCCAATGACAACATATACAATGTCCATAAGTCTAGTGAACATATTCCAAATGTATATATATATATATAAAAATTTATATTCTATTTAAAGGCTTACGTATCCAAAAGTCATTCATTCTATTTTTTTAAATTATTATCAACAATTATATTTATTTTTTGGTGTTTTTCAGTTTTTTCATTTTTATAATTAACAACGTGATATTAAATGAAAACTATGAGGATAAGGATTTCTTGTTTGTGGTATTTTTATAAACATGTGGTTTTACTCCCCCTTGCAGTTTTTTAATGATTTTTCACATTGTATTATCATAATGTATATATATTTATCATGAATGATAATATTTTATCTCAATAGAATATGTATTAGTTCACCATAGTTTAGTTTTTCAAGTGAAACAGTCTATTTAAATAATATATGTTTAAGAGAGAATACATACCCCAATCATTAGATGTTACATTCTAACCCTTAAAATAATTACACCCAAATTTTTTCATTATTCCAATGAGAAAATGTTAGTAATTTTGAATCATTACATCTTTGGGTTCCCACATAGAATAAATAATGTTATGAATCTAGTAGGGAGAATTAAACATGTTTGTGGTCTTGTTCATAATACATTATACATATGTCTTAAAATTTACACCACTGGTTTTATTTAAGGTAGATCAAGTTCTAGTTATAATAAATCATAGTTTCTTACATATAAAGGACCATTTGCTTCCTGAAAAGTGATACATGGAAGACATCATTCAATTAGGATAGGTTCTATGGACGTGTAAGATGACAATCTATTATCTGCACAGGATTGTGGTTTTCTAATGGGCCAATTTATAGAGTACTAAAACAAAATTATATACTGGTGATTTTTATATTCAACAATTTCCAATTATAAAAAACTGAATTTTTATTTAATACTGATGTTGAATATCGACCCACTTGTAATTAATTATTAGTGGTAGTTTGTAAAAAACTCATAATTTCTTTTCAAAATAGTCACACGCCCCATTTCTTAATCCTCTAATGGTTCAAGAACAAATATACCCTCCCAAACTGATTATAAAACATGTTTTTCTCCCATACTCCCTAATAGTGAGCCTCTACTGTGTCCTATACACTACAACATTTCCCCTCATAGTGTCCCTTAGATGATTTACTATTCACCTGACGATTCTATAAATGAATTGTCCCTTATTAATGATCCTCCAACATAGTTCTGCCCTCCATGATGTAATACAATCGACAACTATATTTTGATTTCCTCGCCTCTATAACCCTATGACGGCATATTTAATTTTAGTGAGTACAAGTTATATAATTTGATAAACACATATAAGAAATTATATGTTCAAAATTGGTCTAATTTTGTTTGGACTGCTGTATTTAGTAATGAATACTATTTAAATGAAACATAGAATTGAAATATGGAACACGTAATATGAACACATTTTTTTCAAATCATTATAAACAACATATAAATTTATATGTGTCTTGTTTATATATACTACATCTAAATGTATATAATCATTATATATATATTTATAACATATTCATATATATATATTCAAAATATATATTCACGCCTAAGAGAGAGATATATAATATGGTCTTTATATATATATGATATATAGACAAACTCAAAATTCATATATTTACATATATATAAATAAGAGAGATATATATATATATAACCTAACTATTCATTTCTTTTTTGTTAATTATGTGATTACTAAATAATTTTTTTGATTACTTGGTATTCATTAAAAATATAGTATTTGAATTATAATATTTTAATTATCATATAATATATAAGTGAGGAAATGATGCACCATGGATTTCTTGGATACTTGTGTGATAAGAATGAAACCCTAATCCCTCTAAAAATAATCCATGGGCTAGAAACTAGTCTATATTAGGAATATCAAAAACATGGGGGCCTTTGCAAAAATTACATGTACACACATACACATCTCTATTAACCGATATAATTCAGGAAAATAAATAACACATACTGTAAATTCATGAATAACATATATACCACATCATAGTATACCAATTTGTATAATAAATGTAGAAAAGGGAAAAATAAAATCCCACAAAACAATAACAAATCATTCCATCTAAAAACATATGATCATACACCAAAATGAAACTCCTAGATCCATGTATTGTAAATCTATAAATATTGTTCCCCAACTAAGATCCACCTCATCCATGTCAATATAGGAACCTAAAAAAAGAAATTCACTATGTATAAGACACAAAATATGTGGAAATATCCCATGTAATGTTGAGTATAAACATTTCTAGTAGGATTCCATAAAATCACCTGACATAATTAATAAATTGATAAGTAACCTCATATCCATGATGGAATTCAAATTAGAATTAGGGAAAAATAAACAAAAAACAATCCAAACATACTAATGATAGAAAACTGGTCTCAAATAGGTCACAATCATTCATCTGGCCATAGAAATGTTTTCGTGAATTTGGGGAAAACCTCATCTAGTAGAACTCTATCCACAATCTGATAACACAAATGGTTCTCATCTAAGAAGTCATTCAAATTAGATATATCATTGAATATGTACTCATAGAAACTATGAATATCTCAATTCATAGATAGAGGATATCAAATTAGGAATATAGTGTATATTGTAACCTATATTGAATGAACATCTATGAAGAGAAATTTATGCATATGTATGGTGTTCAATATGATTACTAAAACCCCACATGTGGAATAAGAAGAAATGACATAAGAACGCACCATTACCACATATGGGGATTCCTGAAAATCTATCTAATAATAAGACTATAAAGGGGATCACATATTATGGTTAGGATGTGAGTCCTCACTATACCCTCATGGGTTTGGAGTAAGGGAACACACCATATAGAAATAGGTCCACACTAAAACAGTTTTAGGGAAAACACCCAAGATCACCCCAGTGCCGAACGAAGACAAAAAGGGCTATAATAAAATCTTTATGGAATACCTGAAATTTACTATTGGGGTACATGGATTGTCTCCTATGATTGGCACTGATTGTGTCTCATAGTCACACAACATGCATTTCTAAAAATACACTATGTGTCCCACTGAGTACACAACATGTAGATTTAGGTCTCAAACTCAGTGTGAAGTCTATTTTAGCCTGTGTATAGTGGCTCATAACCATTTACTCATGGTATTTCCATGTATATAGGCCATGTATGACTACATTTCAATGCATATGAGGTATAATCTATGTCACAATGAATTTATGGTCTTTTACTGTACATATAATGTGAGTTATTTCTTATATTATGTTCATTATTACGTTCATAACATGTGCCTCACTACATGCACTGTGTGGAAAAAATTGTATTTTGGTCAAGAAAATCCATATACACAACAATCCATCAAGGATTGATGGTATGTGATCTCCGTAAATTGTGTGTGGGTTCACATATCCTCTTAGGCATGTACTCTATGTACACACTGAGACATCTATGTCATATGATGTGTGATCTCACCACATGACATGTGAAGTCACATGACCTCCTATGTGTGTAATCCCACCACATAGAAATCCATCAAGGAACTATGGAGTTTGATTGCACCACACCATGTCTGAGTTCACATCGAATTTATGGAATGGACTCCCCATATACATCGATCCCTTTTCCAAGGGTTACAATGTGTTTTATTTGATAAACATGGCATATATATGTAGTTAAATTCATTGGTGTGTACTCCCAATAATCACAAAGATAACTAAATATGAGTCACAAAATATGTGAGAAAATTAGAAATTTTGTGATATTTAACTAATTTCATAACCCTTGAATCCGTACATGGGGAAATGAACAATGTGTTTTCCTCAAAAATTAATGGCATGTGCGTTAGAATTATCTAGAACCCGTTGTTCCTCACACAACTCTCATATCAAATCTTATTTCACTACATGCATAAATCCTGATAATGAAATGTGGATATGTGTTTTACTATGATTATCCATCATTTATATCAAGATTCTAGCCACCAATTTACTTCCAGAATTGATCACCATCAAACTGTATCATTGGGATTCTGGAACACACCCAAAAAATAGGACCTCTAGACCATCACCAATCTGATGTCATCATAATTTCACCGTGACCGTGTCGTCATTTTTAAATATGACCCCTTATTATAAATAAGATTCACCAAGTAATGATTTATCAATTATCACATACCATATATTTATTGAATGACCAGTAAAATTTAATACCAAAAATGATCATGTGAACCTCATTCATTGTTTGAGTTAGACTTGATTCCCTATTGTGTAGGTGATGGAAAAAGTGTAAAGAAGAAGGATAATGAAAAAATATAAATTCTTAACAAATAAGAAGAAAAATAATTCACTCTAATAAACCATCAACCTATGAATCAACTTCTCTATACAAATAGAAAAAAATTCTAAATGGGATAAAAAGTAGGCTTAAGACAATTAAAAAAAATACCTTCATCAGGGTTGTATTTATCCCAGATAAAGATAAATTCCATGTCACTGTAAATAGCATGATCAATGATATATATTGGAAAAGATGAACTTCTATGTACTAATTGTTGATCTTATCCAATCATTGTTTTCCAAATCTACCATTAATGATATCTCTCCAAAAGAAAATACTTACACATAAAACCATAGGATTTCTCATAACTGAGATTAAACTGGAGAGTTTATTTCAATTCCATTAAATATATAAATTTATTTATTTATTCATCAATCTTCTTATGATTTCAATTTTTTCCAAACACATGATGCACACAATGATTTTTTTTATTTATACGGTAAAAACCATGTCCTTTATTTAATAGAGGTACCAAATATCCCATACAAGACTCAATTTGTAATTTATTCTATTATTTCAAAAAAATATTGTAAACTTGATACAATATACATATTTTTTAATGTATCCACATTGTGTCTCTCTGGGCCCTAGAATCCCATGTTGAATAAGTTCACAGTTCCAATGATATTACTAAAAATATTCAAAAATTTTACAAGTCAAAAAATCATTCAAAAATATTGTCCCCAACTATACAAATTTTCATATTAAAATGAAAAACATACTTATAAGTGATGATACTATACTCTATAATGGGTTTCCCACTATCAAAATCTCTCTTAAACGTTCTTGTACCATAAAAAAACTATAACTCATGGGAAACACATCCCCATGAAGGGTATTCCATTGTTGATTCTCAAACACCTCATAGAACTACGAAAAGAATACTATGTGCTCAACATCCATCTCATCATAGTGGATATAATGTAATGAATCACTCCAATTTCATATCATATATGAGAGATGAAAAAAAACTATGTTCTCGATCTGACTACGGTCATTGTGAGAAGTGGAAAACCCCTTTCTATCCCAACATATTAACTAAAAAGTGAATATGATCCTCATAGATATCATTCCACCCCAGGGAAAATTTCACAACCCTCAATGAGTGAGATCTATTATAACACATGAAATCATCATTAGACTAAAAAAAACACCATTATTTTTACAAAAAGGAATCCTAATTTTTTTAATGCAGTCACTGTTTTCCACCAGATGGACTAAAGCTTTCAGAAGCATCACTAGGAAAAAAACATGGCCCATAAGAAATGTCTCTCACTAGCGTGGAACAGTGTGGAAGTGACCAACTAGGTATCTCGTACATGGCATCAAATGTTTCTATAATGATGGTGGAGTTGTTACCATTCAGATAAACAAACTCCTCCAATGGTATATGATCATCCCAACTATGTCTGATAACTAACTTGATAACTGGAAGCATTTTCACCAGAACCCAAACAATATTCTATAATTTTCCATCTTTGTAGGTTAGAAGAAATATTTTTAATTGAAACTGAGTCATAGTGGCCCCCTAAATCTTCTCCAAAATCCTAACGTGATGTGATCATTGTAGTATAAAATGAAATTATAAGTAATTCCATGATGCTGGACTACCTAATGAATGCACATGTATCCCAAACACTCCCATAAACCCAAAAAAAAATATGATTAGGAAGTGGTCAAACAATTAAATGTCAGTCAACAAACAATCAAATATTGTTATTCCATCTCACAAATCATGGAATCCCCATAAAAAAACTTAAGTATACCATCTTTTTTCTACTTTTATTTTGGAACCTTCATCTTTACATAAACCTAGGTGATTCATCATGTGTTTAACATAGTTATAAGATACTAAATTATCTTCCAACAATCTCTAAGATAGAGGATAAAGTAAAATCCTAAACCCTCCCTGATATACTATTTAGATAAAGTGTGACTCCTTGTCATCACATCCTCTTTGATCATTAATAATCTCATTATAAATCCAAAAACATGGGTAAAATTATCCATGTGTTCATAAAATAAATATAGAACATGTATTTTTGAAATCTATTAACATGATACAAGTCAATAGATATCCCCAATATTTGATAATATGATGCACTAAAGAAGGGGAGGGGAAAATGATTGAAGTTAGGTATGAAGAAATATACACATATTTAAGGGTCCGTTGTAAATAGAACAATTATTATGTCTCATTTTTCAAAAATAGAAAACTATGAACCTCACTATGTGAATCTGATACTACTTATAAAATCTATTGTGGCTCCCAAGCTAGCTTAAACTCAATGTTTACTGGGTCCATTGTCACTCAAAAATCTAAGAAGTCATATCTGAATATATGTACCTCATTAATGAATCCTTGATACATTAAATTATTCTTCTAAGCCGTATACTTTGAAATAATTTATTGATCCATACTTATGTTTGTCGCATACAGGACCTCTGATGGTGAGTATTTGAGGGTTCTATCTAAGAAGTATACATTGAAAAAGTTTATAAAGGGTTGAATGATCTGGTTCATGTGTCAAAGATACCGAATTAGGAAATTTAACTCTATGAAGGGAATCACTATGAACTCAAAGAACCTATGTTTTATTTAAAAATACACCATTGACATATCATCCCCTTTCACATAGAGTCGATGTTAACCCATGCTGAGGTAAATCTCTGATATCCACATCACTCCAAACTACTGGTGAAATATTTCATCAATTCTCATAGATAGTTACAACTTCGTGAGTGTAACATGGATTAGGAAACGTTAATATGTGCCGAACTTCAATCTAACAATTTTTTTAGGAAAAGAACACTATTTTTCCAATTAGAACACAATGGGTATAACAAATATCATTATATGTAGTTTCTCCAAACAAACCATTGTCTCTCACATCTACACAAGGTCATATGATATACTAGAACAGATACTGGGTATTCCCATGGTGAATGTATATAAAGAAGATGACATTAAATGGGGAGGTATTTGAGATAAATATTTAGAGAATATTTCTTCAAGATCCTCCAACATGGAAGGAATATGAAATATCATAATATACATTTATCTAATGTTTAGACATTAAAATAGACAGGGTATCAATTGTATCTTACTACATATGATCTTATAATGCTCTTTAGTGATTCCTACAAACCAAATAAAGGAAAATATATCCCACTATCATTGAAACACTACAACACTCACTAGTAATAATAAATGTATAAAAGATGATAGAAAACTAGTCCATACCTAGTAAAATATCATAGTATCTCAATAGTACTACATAAATATTAAATACAATTATCTATATAGTCCCAGAGTTGGGTCACACTATCAACATGAGTATGTTATCAATGATACCTCTCTATATGATATCCCAAATGAAAGGGTCTAGAAAAAATGGATCCACTGGAACTAATAGGTTTATTAAAGGTTATAATTCCGGGAAAAAGACTATAATTGTTTGATAAAACTCTAGCTAGAGAAGAGATGACACATTTCATACCTCAACCCACACATTAGGAATCTTCTTCATAATCCACTACTAAATAAATCAATATATAATTTATTTTCTTTTTTTCCAAAAACCATGCCATTATCTAATTCCTTAGAACAAAAAAATGAGATCAGACATATAAATCAATGGAATTCATCCAATACACAACAACATTATGCATATTGGGTGGCACTGATTGGACCACATGGTGGTAAATCATGTCACAAGAACATGCCTTTATTTTCGATGTTTCCCTCTCCAATGATTGTGTTAGTCAACATCAAACATCCCCAAAATAGGTCTCTTCCCACACCCTTCATTACCATAAAAAATCAAACTATGATGACCACCATTAAGAAGGTTCCTATTTTAGAAGGAAACTCGCACTAATGAATTTTGACATTCCACTACGGCATGAGAATGGGGTATATGTCACCATGAATCCTCAATGATCATTAACACAGATACTCTTGATGTGAGCTATTTATAATTGTTTCCAATGTTTGTACCTCTAAAAACAAATTTTACTTATCTTGAAAGGGACCCCCCCCCCCCCGCCAAAAATCACTAGAGGTGGGTTAACATGGGGCTCAATAGGTAGAGAAATATCTCCCTATCAAACTAATTTAACGTCCTCATATATAGGACCATAAAACTCATAGATTATCATGAAAGATATAATAATCAATACTGTGTTACAAAATCGATAATGGATATCATTGTCGATGTATACAGTGATAATCAAAACACACAATAGAAAAAAGAGAATATATACGGATCTATATCAAAAAGAATATGAAAATTAGAACACATTCATATATTTTGTGTGTCATATGTTTCCCATATAATCAATGCATATATGTGTTGATAAAAAATGAAGGTTATCATGTTCCTGGTGAATGAATACATCAGTAAGTTCACCAACAATAGATTCTATGATTTGGGATCCAATATCGAGACACATTAACATTTTTTCCATCGTACAAAAACCGATATTCATAACTATAAACTCCCCAAACTACTATCATAAGATGAAAAATCAGATATAAATTTTTAGGAATAGACCCACTTAGTCCTTCATAGATGTTGTTATACCATGAATGGAACCCCAGTACATCATACAATAAGAAATTTAACGGATAATATCATGGAATACGAATATAACGAACATATTTTTAATTATACTAAAGTACCTATATAAATACAGACATATTAGTAAAATAGTATATTGTGGAAATATTACCAGGTAACAAATTACATAAATGAGTAAAATCTATCGTACAAAGAAGTGAAATTATATGTTTAGAAAAAGTTGAAATGATCAATGTACAGGCACACAAAAACTATAAATAATCCATCCCCCTAAAAATTTGGGGGTAGAAACAAAAATGAAACTCCAAGATCCATATGATGTTCATCTATCACATCTATTCTCTAAATAAACTAAAATTTATATCTATAAACATTAGAAACTAATGAATGGTCTATCATTTTCATAAGATATGACATTTGTGATTAGATATCATTTATTGTTGAGTATATACATATCCATTAAGATACGCTAAAATAAAAAAACATAAGTCATAAATATAGTATACATCTCATCACCATGAAGACATATCAATAAGAACGTGATACATAATAAAAACAAAAATAAATTGGATATTATAATGATTGAAACCAATTCTCAATGATGAAAAAATAATACAGTAAGACATATGTTTGTTTATCAAGGATTTAAGGTAATTATCCTATAAAAAACTCACTCCATAAGCCTGATAAAATTGTTAATACTCAAATAGTAAGTTGTTCTCATCCAGACATTCCTTGAATAGGTAATATATTTAACCTATAAGATCTTGATGCATAGATATGGGATCTCACCCAAGGTTTCGAGGTTGTACTATACCGTACCTAGAAGAACCCACTAAATTCGCGTCATATAGCAGTAAATATTGTCCATGCAATATTCTCAAACCTCATCCAAGGAAGAAGAATAAATAATAGAGGAGGCCACAAAATCCACATAAAGGGATTCCTAAGACATTGTCTAAGACTAATCGTGCATAGGTGATCTTATCCTACGTTAAAAAAATGATAAAAAACTGTACCATCATGGGGATAGACCAATGGAATACACCCTAAATAAATATGCATATACTAAAACAGTTGGGGGAAACTCACCTAAGATGACACCAAAGATTAACTAAGAATAACAAGGGCTCCAATTATCCCATTTATTAGTACATGCATTATATTATAGGGGTACAGGAGTTGTCTTACCAATCCTAGAACTTATTTTGTCTCATGATCACATGAGATGAAATTTAAAAAATACATGATATGTCGAAAGGGTTACATAATGAGTCAAATATGGTCTGTAACACATCGATACATCTGGTGCATCCAGTGTACAATAGCCCATTCCCATATGATATGGGAGTTCCTATAAACATTGGCCACAACCATTTACATTGTCTATGTGTGAGTACTTTCATAAATCCTCTGGGTGTACTCCATATCTCATGGCATGTAGGGGTCGGGATGGAACATGGTGTGTAGTGTCCTCCCAATCTTGTGTATTTTTTGAAGCACACCTCATGTTCCCTAATACACACAAACTGTAGGGAAACATGGTATCTATGGCACATAATTTATTTATAGAAAAATAAATTTTAGTTACATGGAATGTAATCCTACCACACAGTCTGTGGGGTCATATGGCCTCCAGGTTGTGAGCACTATGTACACATCAAGCTATCTAGGTCACAAGACATGTGACTGAGCCTCATAAAGTGTGATGTTACATTTCCTCTTTACTATGTAATACATGTATTTCCTATTAAATCTTTGTCTCATTACATGTGATCTCACCACAAGGAATGTAGGGTGACACAACCTATTTGGAATGGAATCTCTATACATTTCAAACCATTCACCAAGGGTTACATTGCATGTGACTAAACACCCACAATGTGTATTGACACATGGATTTATGGCTCTATAAGTGATGAACATGAAAATATTCAAGACTAAGGGTGGCATGATGAGTGAGTAAATCACACAGAATTTGATTTTTGACTCAACATAAATCTCTAGCTACCACAAAGGGGGAACTACATTGAGTGTGTTCCTCTGAACTATAAAACATATTGTTTGGAAATTTCTGTAAACAATTGGTCCACACATCATTATACTCACGTTTCCCATTCTATTACTCCATTGGAAAACCACACCCAAAAATGTGTATATAGTCATGACCAAGCATTTATATTATAGGTGGAAATATTTTATCCATCCATTTCTATCTAGACATACTCACGTAATGTAACATTACCAAAAAACCAAAAATAGAAAAAAAATTATGATCTCTGATTCATCCTTGATCAACTAACACCATAATCATACATCAATCACACAAAAATTCCCAAATTCCATCCCGTGATATCAAACCATTTCACCAATGCATGATTTCATGACAATTATCTTTTTATTGGTTGAATTTTCATGCAAATGGAATATCAATGATGATCTTGTGAAAAATATTGGGGGTAATGCATGAAACATTAATGTGAGAAAAAATCATCAATAATTATTTAGGTTATCTTCAATTTTCAATTTTTTAGGAAATTAAAAAGGTTAAAATATCAAGGATAATAAAATAATATCAATTTTATATACTTAGGAAGATAAACAATTACTTTCAATAAATAAGCGACATGTGAATAAATTTTGTTTGATAAATAGATTCATATTCGAAACGGTATAAAAAAGGGGAAAAATTATATACCATATATATGGATCTATTTATAATGAAAAATTAATACCATTGAAACTTTCCATGAACTCTTTTGGTGAAGATGAACTCCTTGGTATCGATCATTGACACATGATTTGGTGGTCAGTTTCCAAAGCTATCCTCTCTCATATATCTCCAAATACGTATGGTTATGTGGACAACCCAAGGATTTTCCCATAACGGGTTTTATCTATGAGATGATTTGGTCATATAGAATATATAAATAGATTTATTTATTTATTTGTTAATCTATCCATGATTGATCTTAATATAAACAGTAAATGTGCACAAAGGTTATTTTGTGCTTAGGGTAAAACAGATATTCTAGATTTAGTGGAAGTCATATACTAACCCTAAGATAGATCATTAAAGATTTATTCAATTATTTATGAAAAGTTATTTCACTACATATAATATATCTATTATTTTAAATATATTTTCATTGTGGCCCTCTATTCCCTAGAATGTCGTGTCATCTTAGTGCCTACTATTGAATTTATTCATTAAAATATCTTATTTATTATAAGGAAATAGTGGTTAAAAAATAAAAATTAGTTTTATTTATAATATTCAATATTACTAGATACAATTTTTTTTAAATTAAATAGTTGTAAAACAGAAAGTGAAATTAAAAAGGGAAAATGGAGAAAAAAGATAATCATTTATGATTCACTTAATCAATAAGATATGATTTGAACAAAATAGTTTTGGTAGTTTATTTTGTTTCTAATTTTTAAATATTTTAAATAAAATATATTTATATTATAAAATGTTAAATCATAATAATAATTCTTTATTATTTTATTATATTTTATGATTTATTCTATGTGTATTTTTTAAATGCTAATATATTTTCTGATATTAAATCCTTTTTATTTCACTATTCTTATGTTTCATTTTTAACTTAATTTTATTTATTTAATGTGAATTATGTATTTATATAGATATTTATTTTTAGAATAAAAATAGTTTAATGTTACATTAATTTAAATTGAAAAAATTTTCAATATGTTAAGGTAATGTATGATTTTTTAGATATTTCAATTATAAAAATAACGTATATAGAAGAATAAAATATAAATTACTTGATTTTAATTTTATACAATTGTTGCTAACACATGATGTTAATGATTCTTGTATATTGTATGAATTCTCTACTGGATATATGGAATGGATTTTTATGGGGAATTGTACATTTTTTAGAGGTTAAAATGTGACCATCATCAGAACAAACAATTTACTTACCCCTAGCGGGGAATTAAATTCCTAACATGAATAAATTCTTAATCAATAAATCTTCTAATGATGAATATTGTAACATATCATTGATTTCTATTTCTGATTTTTATATTTGATACAATATATATGGAAACCAATAAATAATTCTTTTTATAAATGAATATTATATTGAAATTAAGATTTATATGAAAGATGTATGAAATATAATTTTTTTTTATTATACTGAAGTTCAATTATTTTATGTTCATATGTCAAATTATTTATAATGAATGATAAATGTTAGTGGAGTTAGTTTATGATTTATTTTTTAAAGAAATGTTACCTCAATAATTTTATAATATGAAGAAGGTTTTAATCAAAACTTTTCACAATTATAAAAAGATACATCTATATCCTAATGAATGCGTGTTGTATCATAGAGAATATTAAAATAGAGAAAATTTTAAAATATGGAATACTTCTAATTAGAAATAAATAAATCTTGAATAAAATATGAATGAATTTACTAAAAAGAAGAAGAATAAAACTATTGTTATTTTTTATACAAATTTCCAATAATATCTACATTTCATATGTAATACCCTGAGATTTTAATAGAAAACTATCATTGATAGTATACAAGACAAGTGGTGTTCATGTGTCAGGATGGGTCAGGGTTGGGTATTTTTCACCCAACAGAACAACAAATGAATAGGTTGGGCTGGGTCCTGTTAGGGGGTAGGGTTTAGTTTGGACCTAACCAGACCCCACCAATCTTTTATCGAGTTCGGTCAGGTCTGGTCAATGGGTAATGAAAACATCATCAATATAACCCTAATAAAAAACATTAGATGGGGATGCAACTCATTACCCATCTTCAACAATTCATCTTCCTCACTAATCGAGGACAAACCCTTACCCCAGTGATAAATAGACACTAAAAGATTTGTTTGACAGTGTGATCGGTAGTGGGATGCTCATATCTCTAACCTATAGGTTGTATTCAGAGGATATGGGGTTATGTAGGTCACTATGGATATAGTGGTGGAGGAAAACATAGATGGGTTAGTCTGTGGACCATAATATGTGGGTTCATGATGATCATGGTGGAGATAGAGGCATAGATGAAGGTAGATAGGGATTACTCCAGAGGATCTACAGTCACATCAGCCACAGTGGAGATGGAGGTTGAGGCAGCAGAGGACTGGAAGACATTGTGTATTAACAGTTTCATAGTATATAGATGTTGAGGTAATGGAATAGAGGGTATTCTCTGATAGATCTGTGTTCATGGAGGTTGTAGTGGAGATGAAGGAAGAGGTGTAGGATTGTGGAGTAGTTTCCACCAAATTGGGGGTCACGACAGTCACATAGTGTTGTGGTGGTAGTGGAAAAGGAAGATGATAGTGATTGTGAGGAAATGTAGCGTAGTGATGTAATAGGAGGGTAGGAGATGGCATGAAAAATGTAGGCAATGGTCTTGACAGACAGAAGAAGTATGATTATGAGTTTCCAAGAAATCCTACTTGTGTGGGAGGTGCTAGCATACTCTGTCTAGTTAGTTGGGTCAGGTTGGGTCATTTATTCCACCCTATGTCCCAAAACAACCTGACCACAGGTCAACCCGAGGCAACCCATCATGTTCAAATAGAATATTAATCTTTAACCAACATGATCCAACCCATTCATGTCTGGTTGGGTTCGTTGGGTCGGTTTGGGATTGAATACCTCTATACGAGACAAACTACAGAGAGATTTAATGATTTTAAAATAATATTATTTATGTATGAACGTGATAATATAAATATTTAATTGGAATAGTTGAATATTATTAACCATATATTGAAATATATTTTTAATGTACCTACTCAATAAAAATGTAACAAATAATTCTATAAAAATATGCACTAAATTTTTAATGAAATTATTTTTTTATTCAACAATAATTTTTCTTTATCTGGTGTGTCTACATATTTTGGTGACTGAATATTTTAATTAATTTATACCATTTTTGGAATATTTATTTTAAAAAAGGGATATAATTTTGGTAATTATTATATAAATATTATTATAGGATGAATTGAAGAGATTGTTTTGGAAAGATTAATTTTTTAATGAATATTGATAAATGAAAATTTTATAGAATTTTGTTATTAGTTATCATTTATTTAAAAATAAAATTCTATTAATTGGAATAATCAATATGTATAATTTTATTATAAAATAATGTTTATACATAAAAACCCATTTTCTAAAAAACCAGTTTTGTGAGGTTTTGGGGGTTATTCAAAAGTAATTTTTTCAAAATAAAGGAATTGAATGTGATAAAATATAATACATATTATGAATAATATTTTAAATTTTTTATAAATATTCAACTAGTCATTAATTATATTTAATAGTAACCATGGTAAAATTTATCATAGTAGAGGGTAAATTGGGTAAATTAGGGTTACAACAAACATGAAAGGGATTTAAAATCACCAGAAAAATGATTTAAATATATTGAGTTAGTGTAAATTTTACACCTTTTTATTGAATTGAAAATATATAAGTTTTGTAATTTTTTTCATTGATAATGATTTATATTCAATTTTTAGTAAATTATAGTCTCAAAAATTCCATTTTACTGATTTTACTATAAATAATATGTTCTGAAAGAGATAAAAATAGTTCATGGATGAATATAGATGATTATTTTAATATTAATAACTTTTTAACATTAAATTTTGTTAATGTTTTATTGATGAATGTATTCTGTTAAATGTTTATGAAACAAAGACATTGTTTCTATGAAATAAGTTCAGAAAATGTAATTGTTTTTAAAACATATTAAGTTATAAATTTTTGTTAAATGATGGTGTTCCATAAAATTTGTAGATAAATATAATTTATTAGTTATTTTATAAAATTTTATATTTGATCTAAATTAATGTCATGATATTTTTAATGTAAATTATTTGAATTGTCTCAAAAATGAATTTAACGGTATCTTATATTAAAAAATATTTTATTAAATGAATTAAAATTTAAAAAAATTAATATCATTGGCCAATTGAAATTTATATGGACTACAATATCAATCATTTCACACTTATTTTATATTTTTCCCTTTAAAATATCATTTTGATGCATGAAGTTTAAAAAACCAAGATATTGAGATAATCATCGAAGGGGTTAAGAGGGGGACCATAATGATAATGGTTAAAACACACTTAAATATATCTAAATTTTTTAGGATAATATTTTTTTGAATTATCATCAAAATAAATTTTAAATATATCAATTTTGTTATAATTTAACTTTAAACTTGATTTGTATTAGTTTAATATTTTTGAGTAATTCAAGTGGTGTGGCTCTACTCATATACACAACGTCACCACACCTCCTATCTTACTCACAATTCATGTGCCATGTATCTCTATTAATATTTATTTAATACACTTTCCAAAACACATGAAAAATTTCTAGAGGTCGTTTTTTGACCAAAATTTCAACTTATAAGTCTCATGGATTATGTGAAAGGAGGTTCATCATAATGTCATAATCATGTTAACTTATCATTTTCATTTTCATTTTCATTTTACTAAAACACTATAATTTTTTTACAAACCATTATAATATAATAATAGAATTATTTGAAATATAATGAAATTTTTTTAATTTAATATCATAATATCACTCATCTAAATTTCCTTCTAATGGTAAAAAACCACCATTCATAAGTACATGTAGGTTACCAAATCATGAACCAATATATTTAATTTCCCACAAACATCATCCAATGATGGTTATAATGATAGAATTTATATATATATATATATATAATCTTTACGAAATAATTATTATTCTATAAATCTAATATATCATCTATCTTTATGAAACCATGATATTTTAAGTGAACACTATGTTAAATATCATCTATAACACACAACATTGAGCTTAAACGAATCAGAAAATCAACTATTTAAATACGACCATTATATACTAGCAGTTTAATTGGTTGATATGAATGTGATTAAAAAAAATAATAAATATATATAATTTACAAACTCAATAAAAATTTATTTATTAATTATTTGGAAATAAGAACATAATTCTTAGTAAGAATATATTCTTCTTAAAAGTACGCATACATAGAAAATAGCATTCATTTAATATTTTTTCTAATGATTGATATAAAAAATTTCTATAAATTTTATAAATTTTAATTTATAAAATTGATATAATTGTTTTAATAATCATTTAAAAAATATCTTAAATTTATTTCTTTGGAGTTTTATAAAATTATTGATTTTCTAGTGATCAATGGTGAATGGAATTTTTATTAGAAATTTTCATGAATTTAATAAGTTGCCTTTTAAGTGGTTTTAAATTATAACTATGTATATTTTATTATTTAAAGCTAAATTAAATTAATTTTGAATCAATTTTAGTATTAAAATTTAAATAAAAAAATTATTATCAAAATGGATGTTTTCTGAAAAACAATTGTTTTTTATGTGTTTCATTTTCCCTTAAAATAATTTATAATTTTTATTTAAATTTAATCATTAAAAATAGATTCCATGCTTTGAATAAAAATGTATAGATTTTTTAAAAAGGATTATTATTATTTTTATTATTAATAGTTACCATGGTAAATATTTTTCACCTATGTAAGGGTGAAATATTTTTAATATTGATAAAATAATGAGATATTGTTTCAAATTAAAATCAATAAATTCATTTATTCTAATGGACTAGTGGAGATCACCCATGTTTGTAAAATTCTTATCTATATCTCTAATGTTTTCATTTTTTTATTATAAAATTTATATCAATTTAAGGAAATAATATATAATAAATTTGACCATCTCGAATTTAATAACTCTAAAAAGTTTATATAATTATAAAAATGCGATTTTTTTATAAACGTTTATTTTAAATATAAATTATTTTACCATCATGGTAATGTTATTATAAATTTTAGATATTAAATAAATATTTTATATGCTTATGTAATACAGATATAATATTTATTCATTTAATAGAAAAATAATATAAATATTATTAATAATAAAAAATGTAATACAATTTGGGTGAATCGACATATTCCATAAGATTTTCAACCAAAAATAAAATATTTGAGATGTTTGAATGTTTAATATTCTCATTAACTTTTCATTCATGTTTTATTAAATGTCAAATTATGTTAATAGTTCCTGAAATGACAAAAATATTATTTCATGACAAAAATATATTTTTTTTACATTTTAAAATTTAGAAATATAAAAATAAAAAATAATGAAAAAGAAAATACAGTTGGAAATGTGCTAAATTTAATTTATTTCTTATTAATGTGATAACTGCTAACTAATAAATAAAATTATAACCCTTTAAGATTGAAATATATGTTAGCATAGTTATGGATTAAATTAGATAACAGATAGGTTAAACTAAATCATAATGTGTAAATTGACCCACGAACCAGTATAAATTTCAGTGTATGAGGATATTTGGGCCATATGATATTTTTAGTCCATTTATTTTCAATTTGAATGAATTTTTCTTAATAATTACATAATGATATTTTAATATTTTGAATAATTCGAAGCGTGTTATTTCCATACTTTCCAATAGGACTTCACTTTATTTATGCTTTTTTGCACTAATTTAGGCCATTTTTCTTGAACAAACCCTTCCCATTTATCTTAAAAAAACCTTATTAACTAATTATATGATTTTATCTACCAAATGTACCTGTGAAATTTTTTGTAATATGGAATATAATGGAATTTTACTGAAGAATAGTTAATTGACTCAATAAACTCTTTCAAGTTTAATTCATCATTTAATTACTTTAATTATTTTTATAAATAAAAAATAAAAAAATAGTATCATAAATATAATAATATTTTATTATTATTGTTCTAAAATAATTTTCAGTCACTTTAATATCTTATAAAATGCTAAAACATCACTTGTGCATACCTAAAACATATCGCCTCTACATTTCAGTGTAAATCATATTTCACCACCACTTTACTTGATTGGTTCTAAGGATTGAAATAATAAATATATATAATATTTATGATATTCTTATTATTCATTACTTATAATAGCATATATTCTTTCTTATGTTCCAATCCGTTGAAAAATGATAACATCACTCATGTGTATGTGTCGACTACCACCACCAAGAAATGATGTAAACCATTATCCATTTCACCATTACATGTATGGTAATGAGGGTATAATTATTTTGTTTATATTAAAATTTTATAATTAGAATAACTATGAATATTATTGAACCTTGATCATAATACAAAAAATAAATCTAAAAAATTGGAACTTTCATAAAATACGAAATAGTTAACACTTGGAAATAATGAATTTAAATAAATAAATAACAAATGAGTATGGAAATACTATAATTAAACCATATTTTATATTATAATTATTCTTATTATACTTATATTGGATTATTGTAAAATTAAATTCATTATACGGGAAGTCTAAATCACTTAGGAATCACATTGAATTTGAGATAAGGGTTTGTCGTATCACTTTTTTTAATGAGACATATGAGATATTCACAACTTGTTTCTTCCTAGTGGTGTATAAAATGGCCCATTCATATGATATATCATGATTAATATTATATTAATAGTATTCATATTTTTATTTTGATTAATTTTTTATTGGTGGTGATGATTCAAAATCTTACAATGCCCAAAGGGTTTATTTTACAATGTCATCATGATTCATAACTATTTATGTTTAAGTCTCATATTTTGGAATTATTTAGTATTTATATCTTAAACATAGTCTATTTTATTATTTTCCATTTCGTACATTAAATTATATATTTTTTCATTAATTTATCTTTATTTATGTACTAAATATAACAAAATAATGTTTTTAAGGGAAAATATGTTTCTTTTTATACTCACCAGTGAATAATTATCTTAAATTTATATGTATTGAATAAAATGATTTAAATAATGTTTTTAAAAGTATCCAATGATTTATTGAAGGAATGTTTTCCCATGTTTTAGTTTATACAAAAAGAATTAAAATTAATTTTGTGGTTGTTTTTTGAATAAGGTAATTGTTTCTTTTAACTGGAAATGTGAACAAAATATTTCATTTAATATACAAAACATGAATAGAAATTACAACTATCATGAGCATACAATTATTTTATGGATATTTATAATGTTTTAAAGGTCCATTTCAAGGAAATATTTCTTTAATATTTAGGTTATTTTTTATATTTTAAATAAGTTATTTAAAGGTGAAAATGCTATTTTGTGCGAGAAAATTCTCATTGATCATTTAAAAGTACTATAATATATTTAAAAATCATTTCATTAATCTCTTTATGTCGATATACACTAATTATACAATAAAAAATACATTTATGCATGGTTTATAATCATCATGACCGGGGTAGTTATAGAAATTATGTATGCGAGTTCTTCAAATATAGACATTTATTAATTTCTAATTCAAGTTGATTGTGTTTTTTTGTATACTAATATAATGAATTCATTTGACTTTTTATGTGATGGTAATGTATTTAAATTACATACCCACTAAATTAATCTATAGTTATGATGAGAAAAAATATATTGGGTATTTGGATGAGGCCCTAAACATTTATGTAGATGTCTTGGCATGAGGCATCGATGGTAAGTTGACGATGTCTAAAACTATGCATTCCATCATTATGAAATCATTTATTCATGTACATATGAATATCTGAATATTTATTTTATCCATTTATATTATTTAATATCATGTGATTATTTTTTTTTTCATTTTTTATCATTATTTATTCATATCAATTTATTATTTAGGCTCATGGTAGTGATTAAATACAATGTGATTTATGTTATTCACAATTCCAAGAGAATAATGCCTTTTTTTTCTACATTGTCTTACCTGATTAAAATTATCTTATTGAACATATCAACTCAACATTTATTTATTTAAATTCCCAAACATATTAATATTGAATTTTCAAATGAGTTTATGGGAAAAAAATATTTACTTACACTATGTTTTACTATTAATTTTCCAATATAGTGTGATAATAAACTATATATATTGTTCAAATGACTTCTAATGATTTTTTTTCATTTCGATGTGATTAAAAATTTCTTATAATATTCCAATAATGTGACAACCAATTATAATAAGTTGGAGTTCTGGTCTTTACAACAGGTATCAAAGATGGTTTAGTATAAAGCAAGGGAACCATATTTAGAAAATCAACAATTAGAGAGCCTAACACTATAAATGATTTTGATAACTAGTATGTGTATATGATAAAATCATATTTTTTTAATTTATAGATTATGAATTTTTCTTAATATTATATCTCTATTTGGATATTATAGGTTTACATGGGTTTCATAGATATGCGCCTAGGGTTAATAAAACTGAAAAGAGTTTGTCAAGTAGATCTCATCCATGATTCCACTACATTGAGAGTGAAAATACTATAAAATATTTCAGAATCACCTGAGGTATATTAATTTTTTATCCCACATTTTCATTATGAACCATTAAAGAAAATTTGAATAAATGGTGACCATGAATTTCCTAGGACAATCCAAAGGTGTCATAGATTGAAAAGAATGTGTCATAATTTAGAAATTATAATTTTTTTATAATTATTTAGTTTTCTTCAATGATTATTATTTATTGTACTATGATTTTTGGATTTAATTAATTGAAGGAACAATTATGAATCATTTTAACATTTAATTTGGTTAAAAATTCTATGAATATGAGGAAACAAATTGATGATAATTGGGGTAAAAATAATAATGATTATTCCAAATTAGTTATCACGATATGTAATAAACAACATAAACCATAACCAAACCTTGGAAACATAATATAAATAATGAATAGTTTATCTCAAATGACTGGGAGGAGGATACCATGGAGGAAAGAAGTCTCAATTTCCTTCATGTAATAACTATTGAATTTTACACCCTTGAGAATAACTCAGAGGAATTATGTGAACCACTGACCTTTTTTGGAGATGTAATGATCTTGATTTTAGGTATTCCATTTTTATTGTTTGAGTACCATTCATTTAGATTTTATGTTGAGGGTTTTTTGGGTGGTAGATTTGATAAAAATGGAGAAATGATAGTAGTACATGGTTGGTGCAAGGTTTTCCCTAATAGTGCACACATACCCAGTTAACCATGTAGCCCAAGACATACAGTTTTTTCATGTCTAAAGTATGGTTTTTCAAACTATGTTATGAGATAATTAGAAACTATAAACACCACCAAACCGAGAAGTGGTTTATGGTTAGGGTGCACAATTAAGAAAAATTGTTCACCTCGAGCTGAAAACCGTGTTTATGGGTTTTTAATCCCCTAAAAATTTTAAAAATATTTCCTAAACTATATATATATACCCCCAAACATTATAGATTAAACAATAACTTATTTACCTCACCTGTAGAGATTCTTAGAGGATTTCCAATGACATAAAACCTCCATTTATTGCGATTCAAAACTCAGTTCAAAGATCTTCACCCCTCCCAGTAAGATAGTCATTTCATTATTGGTTTCTCATTCCACATCCTTTATATTACCATCCTATAAAGGGTATTTATTTCCATTTTATTAGATATAGATCTATCATTTTTCATCTCGATCTAGAATTAAAGGACTCTGATTTTTTTGATATGGATTTAGGGTTTTAGATCTAGATTTATTTATACGTCATTCTGGTGCTTAAATTTTTGGGATATTTATAGGGTAATCATTTGTCGAAGAATTGAGGTTGGTGGTCTATAATTAAAATCCAAATTTCTTGATAGAAATTATATGTATAAAATTATAAAATTTATATTATATGTTTAAAAATTGAGTTTGTGATTGAATTAGTTAAATTGGTTATTTAATTAATTAAGGAAAAATTCGAAATTAGGGATATTATAATTATATATTGTGATTAGTTAATTATGGGATTAAAAATGGGATATTGAGATTCCTGGAATTGAATAATTAATTGAAAAATTAATTATAGAATACTAAGATTTTGAATTTTAATAATTAATTTGTAAATTAATTATGGGATTATTGGGATTGTAGATTTTGATTAATTAATCGGAAATTAATTTAAGGGTATTTAAAATATTAATTAATTGTTTAGTTAGTTAATAGTATTGAGATGATGAAATAATTTTTTAGTTAACTAATAATATTGATATTATTGATTAATTATTGAGTTAATTAATGTGATTGAGACTATTAATAGATTATTTTTTTAATTAATGGAATTTATAAGATGTTTAAATTGTTCATAAAATTATTTAGATTGGGAATATTAATTAATTGTTGATACATTTAATATGATAGAGAAGCTTAATTAATTTTTATGTTAATTAATAGGAATGAAAGAATGAATTGAATTTTTATTTAATTAATGAAATTGATAATATTAATTAATTGTTAAGTTTATTAATGAGATTGAGAGGATAAATTAATTTTTTTGTAAACTAATGTGATTGAAACGATTAACTAAGTATTTAGTTAATCAATATGTTGTGATGATTAATTAACTGTTTATTTAATTAATGATACTGTATAAATTAATTAATCTTCGAATTAATTTATTAAATGTTTAATGGTAACAATGATATTCTGAGATATGAAATGTAATACAGAATGGTTACAATGGAAATCTAAGTTGTTACCTAGGATATAGAAAGGTAATAATGAAATTTTAGAAAATGATATACCTTATTTATAGTTTAAACTTTAGCATGGTCTAATTTGTGTATTGAGGGTCATGTGTCCTATAGAACTAGAGGAATAATGTGAATAAATAAAGAATATTTTATATTGTGATATTTTTTACTTATGTATTGTGTTTATTTTTTTATACAACTACATACACTATTATTTAATGGTTTTTAGAGACCATTGATGATGGCCTACTATGTTGTTCCCACCCTATACTTGGAAGGAATGATCAATACCTGAATAAATTTCATTATTTTATGACAGGTTACATAAAGAATCCCTATGATAGATGACTTATTTGGGGATGGGACATGGATTAGGGAACTAGATGTGGCCTGGGAACCTCTTCAAATTTTTCAGTATCATTACTTTTCAGATTTCATATTGACACTGGACACATATTTTAACATGGCATATCTACAATTTATTATATTATATTATATTTTTATTTTTGGTCCTCCTGATATATTTTTATTTTTCTGGTTATAATATCATTTATCCATTAAATTGTTATTTTTTAGTTATTTCTATTGGTGTTTTATGCTAATAAGGGTGGGTATAGTCTACCCATGATAGATATTTGACCATATATACTACTCAAAAACCTCTTACATATGGGGATATGTACTCGAGTTCATGTGATCACCAGGATATGATCACCGATGTGTGTCATCGGGGTCAAGATGTCACAAATTTGTATCAAATCATAGTTTTATTTTGTTTTCTCTTGTCTTATTGTTCTGTAATGGTGGAAAAGTGACTATAACAATCCAGACCATGATTATGAGATCAATAATGGATGTAGTTAACCTATGGATGGGGGAGAACCCAAGAACCTATGGTGTGAGTTTTTTATCATTACCATTATAGTTGACTGTTATTTCACATTGGTTGGTGAACTACTTGTGTGTTATTATTATTGAAGTTTCTAATATATGATATTTTAATTATGGAATGGTAAGGAATGAGAGTTGAGTATGATTTCATTATGTTACATTCACAAGATTATTTTGATATATCAATCATTTTAGGAATTCTTGAGGAAAAATTGTTTGGTTAATTGTTTAACATGAATTGTTAATTTGTGCATGTAAAATTGAACTGGAAAATGGTGTCTACCATGAAATTGAGAAATATTTTAAAATAATTCAAGATAAGATTAAATTTGTTTATAATGATAATTTCACCAATGGTAAAATGTGTTTCCCTTGTTAATATTGACCATGGTGAAGTATAGTTTAGGGTAGTGGCAATTCCTTTATATTTATCTTGTCGCGATGATTGGGGAAAATATTTATTGTGGATTATTGGATTTTTTTCTAGTAAGTGACTTAATGTAAAAAATGTATCATAAGGTGAATTTTGTATTGTAATGATATGACACTATCATGACTCTTATTGAGATGTGGATAGGAGGACATTTTTAAGGATGATCCTCCAGTGGGGGAACCTAAGGCAATGATTGTGATGGGTCAGTAAATTGGAAAGAGGGTCAAGGATAACATGGATTTGTTAATACAATTGAAATAAAGAGACTCAAGGTGGGTTGAGAAGATCATGTGAGACATAAAGAGGGAGTTTTCTTGTGCACCCTCATAATTTTACTAGAGGGGGTGTGTCTGAGGGTGATCTATCCTGGATTGAGTATATCCATACAATACATCAAGACTTGGAGACTCCTACTGAAAAGGGGGTCATGCTCACAGATTATATATTATGGGGATCCGTGAATCATTTGTAGGATATTCAGAATCTGAATGGAATTGTAGGTGGTACGTTATAGAAGTATTTAACATAGTGGTTCTGATAGAACATTAATCAAGTTATTATGAGGCATTAGAGAGTTTCTATGTTCATGAGGATGACTTACAGGAGTATTTCCATGATAGAATATACTGAATGCATTAAAGATTCACAATGATTTTCTCCATCATTGGAAACAGATGAGGATACATCAGAAAAAAAAATTCATAATGGAATCATGTGTGAAATTAAGTACTAGGTAAAAATTTTCAGGGTGAAGAAGTTTTTAGATGTGGTTAATCATGCTCTCATAGCTAAGGGAAACTTAAAGGAGGCTTCTTGTGACGAAAAATAGTTTACATTGAACAATCTAGATGTACATATTTTGGGAGAAGTATGAATTCCTATGAGAAATTTAGCTTGGGCAGTAGAAAAAATAGTCTTCATGGGGAATAGTTAAATCACATGACAATTTTCTTATTATTTTCCACCAATGTGGTAGTCCATTTCACTTTCATAGACAATGTCCCTGACCATTAATGGAATTAAAATCTTAAGGGAAGATTGGATATCTCCAATAGTTCTATTTAACCCCATGATAGATGGGTAATGATGGGGAAGCTAGAGAGAATTAGAATGTAGGAAGTGTATCTTATACACCATATTAAGATTTATGTTGGAGTTTTGTTGTCCTTAGTAATAGAGTTAGTGGATGTAGTACTTGTGGTAATGAATACCTATATCATTAGAGTTGTGCAGCTCTGGGGAGTCAGACAACATTATAGGGAATATAGACTAGATAGTTACATCCCATATAGCCTAAACTTGTGGATATGAAGTCTGTATTTCCAATAATTAGATGTACTATTCTTTTAGCTTCTACTTTAGTTAGTTCCTTATTTGATACTAGTACATCTAATTCCATTAATTTTAAAGAACATTTATACTATTTCGGCCCAAAGTTGGAGTTCTTGATTAGGGTGTGGATGATAGATACACCATTTGGAGTACGGTATAAGGAAAATTTATATACATTGGAATCTCATTTGAAATTATAGAGTATAATTTTTTTGGATCTTTATATCCTTGACATGTAAGGATTTTTCCTATTTTTTTATGGAATGGTTAATGTAATACCTTTCTCAAATTGATTGTTACCGTAAGAGACTGAATTTGACATCTCCAATGGGTGATAATAGTATTCACTATTGAGAGTGGGATATTCAGGTAGGCCAAGAATGTCCAATTACATAACAAGTAAGAGAGCTCAAATCCCAGGTTTCTAGTCTAATACTAGATTAAGGGTGTGTGAATCATGTTATTTAGGCACATTTAGTGGGATACATTCATGTTGTATTTCCCGAATAATTTTTAGGGCTCACAACTAATAATTTTTTGTATTTTAATATTGATCTCATTCAAGGAGATAAACCATTATCCATTTCACTAAACATAATTGCACTAAAGGAGCTTTAAGAGCTAAAGAATCTGATATAGTTGTTTAGGAATAAGGGTTTTATCAATTAAATTATGTCCATTTTGGGATCACTTATGTTTTTTGCAATGAAGGATGATATGAAATTGTCGTTGTGGATCAACTACTGGATGTTGAACCAAATGACTTTGATGAACCCATATCCTCTTCCACATATTGGAAATATTTTCGACTAGTTGGGAGGGGCTTGTGTGTTTTTAAATATTGACTTTATATTATGGTATCTTCAGTTAAGTGTTTTTAATAATTGCATACTGGGAACTTCTTTTAGAAGTAGGTATGGCCAATACGAGTTCATCAAAATTCCATTTTGGTTGATGAATTCCCCATCAATGTTTATGGCCATAATGAAAATAATATTCCATCCAAAGTTGGATCAATTTATTTGTGGTATTTTTTCAAAACATCAAGGTATTCTCAATGACTCATAATGATCATTACCAATATATTGACATCATCCTATGTACAAAGAGAAAATTGTCTATACTTCATGGTATCTATGTGTCGGTTTTTGATTGATCATGGACACTTTTAGGGACACTTCATCTGAGAAAGGAGTGTTAGTGGACCCATAGATGGTTTAAGATGTTTTATATTGGGTGTAGGTCAATATTATTTTTTGAAATAATTAATTTTTAGGGGTTATCTGTTTATTATTATTGGTTCATCTTGGACTTTTGTCAATTGGATGCACCAATTAGGGGATTGAAAAAAAGTGGATAATGTTATAATTGTTGAAATAATTTGGGAATGACTTCTAATAGCTCATGTATCATTTTACATTAGCTCTAATATTGACCCAACTGGAGTGAGGTGAGGAGTATATAGTTTATTGTAACTCTTATCGGATAGAGATTGGGTCAGTGTTGATGAAGGGGGATCAAGATGTTGAGTGTGGGTCTTGGAAATTAAGCCCCCATTAATGAAATTACTATAATAATAACCTCATGATGGCTGTAGTGGGTTATGATTTTAAGTTATGGTGACATTAAAATTTGGGATAGAATATTTCTATGTTTACCAATAACAATAGATTATGGGATATCTTCTCACAAAAATATTTTAATCATTAGCATGTTACATGGTTTGAGTACATGAATTCATTTTATTTCAAACTAGAATATACACCAGAGAATGGAAATTGTTTTTCTACTGAATTAAGTAGAAAAAATTTGACATAGTCTATTCCAGAGACTAGTGATGATTGGAATATGATGAATCTACTAGCTGAGATGCATGTGATGGTTTAGGATTATGAGGAACAGATGAATCTTATAAGAGTTTCAGTGATGTCTACACTTTTAATGTGAATTTGAGATAGGTGTTATATGAATATGGAATGTTCATATTTAAGGTAAATCCATGAAGGTGGGAATACACCGTCATACTAATTAATAGTTGATGAAGAGATTATCTATGTCAAGAATCAGGTTGTTGTGACAATAAGTATACCAAAGTGATTTATTCAATAATTTCATTCCTAACACTGGGAGGTATATACATGTTTGACCAAAATGTACCATGACATGCAATGGAAGTTTTTCTAAATGATCATGAAAAAGGAAATAGAAGTGTTCATGAAATGATGATACTCATTTCATTAGTTTAGGGAAGAGAATCAATGACTTGGAGGATTACTAAATTTGATTCCAATTATGATGTGGAATTTTGATGATGTGAAAATGGAATTTATGGTGGGTATCCAAGGGAAACCTTAGAATAATGATTCAATTTGGATGATTGTGAATATACTGATGAAATTGACACATTTAATACATATACGAGAGACATTCCTAGGGGATTAGTTGGGATAACATTATGTTTAGGATATATTTAGTCTACACGGGATGCCACAAATTATAATTTAAGAACATTATTCACGATTTACATCATTATTCGATATGGTTTTATATATGGTTCTTGGTTCACATATTTTTTTGAATATGAATTTTCAACCTCATAGAGATGGGAAGTCAGAGCATACAATAAGGCTGCTTGAGAATATGCTACAAGAATCTCTTCTTGAATTTAGTAGATCTTGGGAGAAGCACCTAGATTTGGATGAATTAAAGTATTAAAACAATTATCATGAAACTCTTCAGATAGAATAATATACGGATTTTTAATGTAGTCCAATCAGATCACCTTTATACTGAATGTGGGCAGCTAAGTCAATGTTGTTGGGACCAAGTCGAGTGCCAGACACGTCTGAGCATGTTGAGCATATGAGTAAGATTATGGCTATGAATCAGAGTTGGATGATGTCATATGACGATAGTCATGAATAGCCCATAGAGTTTATAGTGGATGATATTGTATTCATTCAAGTGGAACATAGTTTTGTTTACCAAAAGATACAAAGGTAGGGAATGATAAAGGACATGTTTGTTGGAAAATTTGAGGTTATCAAAATAATTTTTTCATTTGTGTACCAATTTTATCTTCCCAATAAATACAGTTCTATTCATGAAATTTTTCTTATGTTGTACCATATGTGGTTTCACCCTAATCATTTTCATGTGAACGGTGCAGATGTTTTTTTATCTCAAGAGATATGCATCCTTCGATGATCATCTGATACATGTGTTGGAAAATATGGAGAAAGTGTTGTAGGGAAAGACCATGCCGATAGATTGTGTATTATAAAAAATAGACATGTTTAGGAGAAAAAATGGGGGATATATGTAGATATGAGGTATTATTTTCCCGACCTATTTGGATCAAAATAAAAGTCATAATTAGGATTACATATCGATGACGAGCCGTTATCAGTGGGAAAATTGTAAAACCCGGAACTTTTCCATAGATATATTCATCAAAATTTCATGTTTTTTTGTTGTGTAACATTGGTTTGGGTTTTACTATGGGGTGTGTTGGGTAAAAATGTGAGAGAGAATTAGTAAAGGGGGTAGTGCATGGTTGGTGCATGGTTTTCCCTAACCGTGCGCACTGGACATGGAAGCCACGAAACCATTGAAAGAGGGGCTTTGCATAGTTGGTGCATCATTTTTAAAATAATTCACACTAAAAGGATAAATTTTTCACCCACCATAGAATATGCACATGAAAAAGGATCACTGTTTGGTGAAACTGTGTGCCCCGAGTAGAAAACTATGCATACAGTTTTTTACTACACTGAATTTTTTTTAAATATTCCTCGAGCCCCCGTCTTATAACATTGAACACTATAGCCTGAACCATTACAATTTTTATCAATTCCAGAGCATCCCAATGGGTTTCTATGTCTTTATGACTACGAGTATTCATTATTCAAATCCCAAATTGAAGATTGACCCCTTTACTGCAAGAGAATCCTATCCTGCTTTGTTTCCTGTTCCTCTTTCTTTTTTCTCCCAATATATAAAGAGTTGTTATTCATATTTTTATTAAATCTATATCAAGGATTTTGGATATAGATATAAAATTGAAATATCTTTATTTTTCGATCTTGATTTAGGGATTTAGATCTGGTTCTCACTCTATGTACGTATGAAACTCAAATTTTTTGGATCTAAATTGAGTGATCATTGGACAATGAATTATGTTAAGTGGTCTATAATTAAAATTTGAAAAACATGATTTCAATTATTATTATGTAATTGCATAATTTCTATTTTATTCTTTGAAATTGAGTTTGTGATTAAATTAATTAAATTTCTGAATTAATTAATTTAGGAAAAATGGGAAATTTGGGATATTAGAAATGTATATTGTGATTAGTTAATTATGTAATTAACATGGGGATATTTATGTTGTTGAATTAAATAATTGATAGATGAATTAATTAGATAATATTGATATTTTAAATTTCAATATTTAATTGACGAATTAATTATATTATTATTCTGATCATAACATTTTATTAATTGATTAATAAATTAATTAAGGAAATTGCGAAGAATAATTAATTTTTTAGCTAAATAATTGGATTTATATGATTAATTATTTTTCAAGTAATTTAATAGGATTGAGGTTATTAATTAATTAATTACTTAATTAATGATATTGAGAAAGTTAATTAATTGGGATGTTATTTAATAATATTTCGATGATTAATCCATTGATAATTTAATTATTAAGAATGGGAAGATTAATTTATTAATTATTTAATTAATTATATAATAATAATAATGAATTGTTTAGTTAATTAATGGGATTGATAAAATTAAATATATTTTTTTAATAATTTGATAGAGAAGATTTAATATATTTTAAGATAATTAATGAGATGAAAATATTGTTTAGTTGTTGAGTTTATTAATAAGAATGTTGAGAATAAATAACTTTTTATTTAATTAATGTGATTGAAAAGATTAATTAATTGTTGAGGTTAATTAATTTGTGTGATAATATTAATTAATTTTTTATTTAATTTATGATTATATGAATCGTAACAATGGAATTCATATGTGAAATGAAATATTGAATTGTAACAGTGAAATTCGGGGATAATAAATGTAATATATAACGGTAGCAATGTAATTTTGAGAAGTGAAATGCATTATGGAATGGTACCTATGAAATTATATGATATTATATACCTTGAAGATATTTTAGACTCTGCTATGGGATAAATAATGTATTGAGGTTTGGGTGTCCTGAGGAACCAGGTAATTATTTGGATAAATAAAGAATAATTGATAATGGAAAACTATTTACATAAACATTTTTTTTATTTTTATATACAATATCATACAATGTTATCACCTAGATATTGTTTTAGACACCGTTGGAGTTGTGATACTAGCTTGTACTCACACCCTACTTGGGCTGACTAATTGGTACACGAATAGATTTAAATGTTTAAGGACATGTTGATAGAAAATCCCAATGATTGATGATTTATTTTGGGATGAAGCATGGATGAGGAAACTAGATGAGTTTTGGGACCCAGATTAGAGTTTTCAGTTTATTTACTTTTTAGTATTTATTTT
Organism: Viscum album; assembly: GCA_963277665.1. Taxonomy (NCBI): domain Eukaryota; kingdom Viridiplantae; phylum Streptophyta; class Magnoliopsida; order Santalales; family Viscaceae; genus Viscum; species Viscum album. Next base: position 516,393,132 of record OY728164.1, on the reverse strand, counting down.
GAAACTGGGAGCAAATTTTATCATAGAATATGTACTATTTAGTTTTGATATTGTATTTCTAGTTTCGATACACATAAAATATTGGAATTATTTTGGGTTATATATCATTTGGTTGTTATGTTTTTTTTGTTTATTTATTTATTCTAGTGTATTACTCTGATAAAAGATGGTATAGTCTCCCCATGACTGAAATTATACCCATGCTTCTAGTCAAAATCATCTAGAATACACAGATAATTGATGAAGTTAATGTGACCAAATGTCTTGGGGCACGAGTGTGTGGAACCCGAGTTAAGAAATCACAAGTGAAAAAATAATTTATTTATAGAAAAAGCATAAATCAATGAATTATCACGAGAAAATTTAAGTCTTCAATATAGGGATTTGAAGTTCATCCCAACATACCATTTATAGTTTGATTTCTTATATGCGAGGAATATATGTATCATTGATTTTAATGATCTATTGCAAGGGTTAACATATAATCCAATGATAAGAAATTGTTTAAGAGTAACTATTTATGTTTTTATGTTTTATGAATCTCGAATTATATTTTATTAGTTCTATATTAATGATATTACCTATATAATTATCTTAAAACATATAAGGATTATTCAAAATTAATTTTTCTTTAAGGTTATGAAAACATATTTTGAATGGTACTAACAAAAATGGAAAGTGATTTAGTGGTAACATAATATTTTTAATCTTTAATAAAGAGACAAATGATATAGAAATAGTCAATGGAATAGTATTAGTGACATTTAAAATTTCTTATAGATTTTTTGATAATGTTATCTAAGTCATCATTGATGATGTTTAATAAATTTTTGTATTTCTGTAAGTAGAATATGTGTTTATTTGAGGAATAATGATTGTTATAATGTTGGGAAGCATATACGATTTAGTGTGGAGTTAACATATGATTTATGGATTCCAACATAGGCTTATAATTTTATGGTTTAATAAGATTAAAGACATAAATAACCATTTTTATTTTTTCAAAGATAGTATTTTGAAGTGGTTTTAATCTTTTATATGGGTTTGAAAGAATGCTATATTAAGGTCTAAATAACTGAATATTGAATCCCATTATAGGAAGTCCTGTATAAGTTTTATTAGTAACAATTATCATCATCAAACAATTTATAGGGAGGAAAGGATCTATAATGTCTGTCGTAATTACCATTCACTACATAGGCTAACATGTTATTTATAAAACAACATAATTATTAATCAATCATTCTAAGTAATTTTTAAATATGATTTACCTATTTCAATTATAAATATTCCTTTTCAGTTACAAAACCAAATCATAGGTTTTCATCATTTCATTAAATTTCAAATAAAATTTCAAATTTATAAATTTCAAAAAACTCATACATCAAATCATTTCATCAAAACAATTAATAAATAATTCCATAATTTTTCATAAGTCCACCCAAAAATTCCGATTCGATTGATGTTGTATTTTTTTCAAAAGATCCAAACCCAATTTAAATTAATGGTCAAATTATGAAAATTTAATTTTTTTTTTAAAATAAATCACATTATTATTTAATTAAGAAATTAACGGATTCAATTTTCATCCAATTATTCATGGAAGCACCTAAATGAAAAACAATGATTCAGAAATTTGTACCCACCATGGGACTCACCACCGAAAAACAATGGAATGGAATGTAGGAAGGAATCCTAGAAACAAGATCTAATTAACTAGAATTTAGATCCATCCAGGATGTGATGATCCTACAAACTATATGGTATAATAAAGGATATACTATAAGAAATTATTACATATATGGTCCACTTACTCATAAGGGATTTTATGAGATTAACACCAATTTGATTTGTGGAGTAAAGGGATTAAAGGTTCCAAAATCAGATCTATGGAGTATTCACAGACCTATAAGTATTATATGGCTAAAGGGGGCTCAACTGAGGGTTAAAATGTGAGGGTTTAGGATTTTAGAATAAATTATATTAATTCATTAATTTTCATTCTCATGGATTCTTATAGGGTAAGCTCAGTTTAAAAAACCATTCCCCTACTCTACGATGCACGATTTATCTTATGCAGACACATGGTTTGTAAAAACATTCCCCAACATTGAAAACCTTAAATTTATATCATTTACCTATTTTGAGGGTCAAACCCTATGGTTTTAAAAAAATTGTGTGACCCCTCCAGAGCTTAATCAAATGATGCATGGTTATTTAAGCTAAATTGCGTAGTTTTCCCGAAATGTGTTCCAACCACTTAAGGCCTGAAGGGAATCCAAACATCTCTAAATTTCACCATAATAAACCTTAAAAAATTCCCAACCAAATAAAGATAAAAAGGGTCGATGAGTACCTAAAGTCAAGTAATATGATGTTACGAACTACCCACCATAAAAACCATATATCCCTAGAAATCCTATCAGGAATGATCTACATCAATAAGGAGGAATGTTCTCTCATCAAGGGCTCACACTCCCATGTATCATTTGAAAAGAAAAAATTATTCCATAGAATAAGAACTAAAGATATCAAAATCCCATGAAATAGAATTATCGTAGAATAAAAAATCCTTACTAGATGCTCATTCACACATAAATTCATAACAACATCATGAAACTCCCAACTCAGTACAAGTGATGGGACAAAAAGATAACACTGCCCACCTGATATGCTAGATTGGACCGCACAATTTGAAAACTCATGTGACCTAACAATGTTCCTCTACTAAAGGTTCCATGATTTCTCCTTGGTGGGTTCATGAATTTTCAAACCAAGTGACAATTATGGAAACCCTCACTGTCTGAGGTTGAACTATATGGGGGGTCTTCCTGCACGGGTTGGAAAAAGTATGCACCCAGTCCAAAGGACCATAACAGTGTAAAAAGTTTTTAGTCCAAACTAGATGGTCCTATATAACCTTGATCCCAACATGAATAACCCATATTGATTCAAAATTTATCTATGATTCACACGTATAACCCATAAATAAGACCCAATCGAATCATGATCAAAATAATCATCGAGGAGTACCAAAAAAACAAGTAACATGATGTTGAAATTAGATAAAGTTATTTTCCAAATTCAAAAACATTATTAACAAGAAAATGATCATATTTAAATAAATATTTTTATTATTGGATTGTATAATGCAACACCAAGATATTTAAAAAAACTATGTTCGACAACACATTCGACATGAATCAACATGCTTAAAAGAACCACAATTTTTTTTATATATACATGAATGTTATAAATTTTTTATTTATTTGGTAGATATGAAATTAATTAACATAAAATTAAATTATATATAAATGATATAATCAATAAAGATTCATTGATTAATTCATTGGGAATATGTAAGCTATTTTTTATTATTAACATATTATTCATCAAAATCCAGGTTCTGGGGTTTTTTATTTCCTTTTGTTAGAAAAAGTTATTTTTAATTATGGGAACTCTATGTAATTTTATTTGATAAAAAATATTTCATCTTTTAATCATAAATGAAAAATTAACTTATTGTGAACTATTTTAACATTTCTAAAATTGTTTATTTTCAATAGAATTTTGAAAAATACTATTTTTTTTATGGAAAATTGTATTTTTTGTTCTTGAATTTAAAAAGATCCATTTTGATTAAAAAATCTCTTCAATGTAAAAATATTTATATTTTAGTATTATTAATCTAAAAAATTTCATTGTTATCATAATTATTGTTTAATTTATTTCAATACTATTTTACACATAAATGACATTCATTTCTGAAATATTATTTACATGTTTTTTACATTTATATCATAAATTCATTTATGAAAATTTTAGAAATTTTAAATTAATGAATGAAATTCATATTCTGGATGAAAAGGAAAAAATATTTGTAAATAAAACCATGTTTATTTTTGGTTATTATGAATAATTACCATGGTAAATAATTGTCACCTCAGTAAGGGTAAAATATGAAAAATATTGTTAAAACATTGAGATAAGGTCCCAAAATCAACCCAACACTTTTTATTAGTTTATCTTATTGTTTGAATTCATCTATTTCTATAAATTTCTTTAATATAAGGAAACATGGTACAATTTTCCAATAATTGGGACCATTATTTTAATTTACGAAAAGATTGAATACAAAATATCACCATCATGAATATAATATCTCAAAATAAATTAAATAATAATAAAAGGTCATATATTTAGATACATAATTTTATTAAAATTATAAATAAATTTTTTATTAGATTAATTTCTTTATAATTTTTATTGATTAAATAATTACCGTCAATTTTTACGCAACACTGATAGAGTATTTATTTAATTAGTAAAAAATTGTTTTTAGAAATAATAACTGAAATTAAATTTTTGAGAATTATAGTAATCAATAATTTTACTAGATAAAAATAACATATAATATTTGTGTTAATGTTTTATATTCTAGTACTATTTCTTTAATGTTGTTATCAATGAAAAATCATATGATTAGTATTTAAAATTACTTTAATAGTATTTTATGATAAAATATTTTACTAAATTATTTGAAAATAACATTTATATTTATAGAAGAAATCTATTGTTACAAAAGGTATAAAATCTCATCAATGTTCTATTTATTATTTAATTTAAACATATAAGTAAATTTATGATTGTTTAAGTTGAAAAACTATGTTACTATAGTTATGGATAAAATTAGATAACGAATGAATTAAACCAAATGATATTTTATAATATGAAAAAATCATGTATAAAATTTTATGGGGATATATTGTCATCATAATAATTTTACTAAAATTTATTTCCATTTGTATGAATTTTTTTTTATAATTATCAAATTAATTTTTAATCATTATAAAATTTTGAAGTGTGTACTTTCCCTATATTATAAAAAGATACCAATTTACATAAATTATTTACACCAATTTTAGCCTTATATATCAAAAAAACCAAAAATATATATATTATCACCATCCTTAAATAATAATTATATATTCTGGTATTCTTAAATTACCATAATAATGGACTTCTAGAAGGAATCTAAATATAGTCTACCGAATAAGAGGTATTCGTCTTCAATGACTATTTCAAATTGAATTGTTCTTCTTCTACATATAATTATTTTAACCATAATAAAATAATAAATATATTAACATAAAAATAATAATATTTTATTATGATTATGTTACAACCATTTTCCATCTCTTTTCCATTTTACAAAGACTAATAACACCACTCATTCGTACATACATCTTGTCATATACACATTCTAGGGTAATTTGTCTTTCATCACAACATTACATGGAAGGATATAATTATGCCACTAATTAAAATATATGATATATATGTAATTATTTTTATAATACAATTATAATATCATATATAACTTGTCTAAATTTAATATGTTGAAAAACGACAATGTCTCTCCTTCTTATGTGTGGACTACCATCTCCACATAATGATTTGATACGGTTCAAATTTATAATTTACATAGAAGTTAATAAGTATATATTGAAGGAATATATATACTATATATATCATGACTATAATTTTATATATTATGTATACATGATCAAAGTTAAATACCCAGTTTTTATGAAACATAATTTTCAAAAAAAGAAATAGCTACCACTAAGAAAAGAAGATGTCATTGGAATTAATAAAAAGTGGATGCCAAAAATATTATAATTGGATGATATATGATATTATAGTTATGAAAATTATTCAGTAAAATAATTATAATAAATATAAATTTACAATACATGAGGTTTAAATAACATAGAAAACAAGTTAGACCTAAGGTATTGATTTCTTATCTCACATTTGTTTCCATGAGACATAAGCCATATTCACCACATCTTTCATTAATGTGGTGTTTTATATGACCATTTTATATGACATATCATTATTTATTTTATAGTAATTGTATTTTAAATTTCATTTTATATTCTTTATTTTATGGGGATTATGATTAAAATTTTACCAAACCTGTACTGGATTGTTTCATAACATCATCAATTTTCAGGACTAGTTCTGTTTAAGTCCCCACTGGGAGAATTATTAGATTTTTATATATTAAACCACTTATATTTTAATAAAAACTATATATTTACTAAAAATAAAAATATTAATTACATTTTTCTATATTTTTGTACTCAATAAACTGATATTATGTGTTTAAGGAAAAAATATTATTTTTATACTTAGTTGGGAATATTTTCTTTCCATTTCTATATTTTACGAAAATTGTCTTAAAAAAGTTTTAAATCTTAGAAAATGAACAGTAAAATATATTATTACTTTATTTGAATTTATAAAAATAATCTAAACGTAATATTCTTGTATTTTTCTAAATTATGAACTTTTTAGTTTATATATAAAATGTGAATGGAATATCTGTTTTAATGCCCATAGTATGAACAAAATGTTCCAAAAATTAGAACCACAAATTTGTTTTTAATTTCCTTAGCTGTTTTAAAATTTCTTTAAACAGAAAATATATATTTTTTTTAATTTTTTTTTGAAATTTTATATAAATTATTTATATGATCTGAATGTGAATTGTGTATTTTCTACCTGAAAACTCCCAATGATCTTTTTATATTATTTTCATCTATGAAACATATATTATTCAATATTTTACAGAGGGTATAATATAATGATATCATAAAATATAATTTTCTATATTTTTTATGAACATTTTGATATGAGAAGTATTGAAATTTGGTATATTATTTCTTCAAATGTTGATATTTATTTATTTATATGGAATGTTTATTATGTTATATTGATTAATAATATGATGAATGAATAGAAATCATTATTGGATGGGTGAGGCTCACATATTAATTGTGACTAGATTCTTAAATATGCAATATAATGAACAACATGACTGTTATCTACTTCAGGCCTTATCCATTATTTTTGATATCCAGGCATATGGACTCACCAGTATGGTTAAGATGTCTATCATTATGAATTATATCATTATGAAATTTATTATTGATATCCATGTGAATATTTGAAAACTTATTATATTATTGAAAAAATTTAAAGATCATTTGATCATTTATATGTAATTATTTTAACATCATTTACTCCTAACATTTTATTATTTATGCTCATGATATTAATTAAATGGAATTTTCATGAAGTTATTGACTTTTCCATATTAATTATTCCTTATTTATTATTTGATATCTTCATATATTCTCAATATCCTAATGATCATATGATATCAACCATTATTTTATTCTATCACCCATGATATAATTAAGGAATATTTTAATGAGTTCAAGGATGCAGAATATTTACTTTCTCAATTTAATATATTATGTTATCAAATGCAATAAAATAAGAAAGTATATATATAGTTAACCCAACCACTAAACAATTTAGTCCTTTAGGATATAATCATTTCTATATTATAAAAATTTAATAATGTTACCAACCAGTATGGTCTACTAGAGAGTAGGTATTTACAATCTCCCTACTATTCCAATCAGAAAAAATGAAATGATCACTTGGGAATAGGTATGGACTTTATTCTATGTGTAATAGTATAAATAATTTATCAAAATACACCTATCATGTATTATAATATGGATTTATTTAAAGAAGTTATTTTATTTTCATATTATTTAAATTATAATGGAATGATAATTTAGTATATTCTTTCCTTTTTTCTATATTATATAATATACATAAATCCTACTTGTGTGCGAGTATAATGTCGCCTCATGATCTAATATTTTTTACCACGACTAATTTTCATGGAATGATATAAAATATTATTTTATGTATAAATATTATAGTTATATAATAATTTATATTATAGATTTTATAGAATAGTGAACCCTTCTACCACAGTCAACCTACCAATTTCATTTTTCAATTTCTAATCAAACATCTTGAAAACACATGATGTGGATTTATCCAATTATGTGATTAAAATTTAAATTGAAAATATGGTTTAATAATGAGGTAATAAACTTGTTAATATTCTTAAATAAATATATTATTCTGATTTTTTTAGATAGTAGTAAATGGATATAAATCGGATGTTGGGACTCAAGGTAAGGAGTTTCTTAACTAAATTTCCATTCGTTAGGTTATAACACTTATTTATTAATTATGCTATACCCTGATTATGTGTGAATTTATATATAAAGATTTTTTTGATGAAATGAAAAATTTATATGGATTTAAATATTTATACATAATCACTTCATGTATTAAATATCAATTATGATGTCATGATATTTTGATGTGTTTTTTCCTCAATCTTGTTTTATGGGACATGTATCATGTCATGAACCATGATTTATATATATGGTGTAATTTACAACCATTGATTTAATTATTAAATAATATAACATATAAATCATTAGATTTATAGTTCAATGTCATATATTAACTTTTAATGGATTTTTATTAAATTGTCACGAAAAAGATAAAGGCATTATATTTGAATATAATTTACTTTTAAAAAATTTTATGATCAAGGTTATATGTGGGTAAATTGTATGATTTGAATTACTTAGACAACATATCTATTCTTCTTCCCTAGGTATTAATATTGATTAAATTATTTAGTTTAATTTTACTCAGTTTGGAATATAAGGAGATGAAAACAACATTATTTACTAAAAATAACTTATTCAATTTTTGGTCGAGAATCATTTATCTTCCATATTCATGATCATTCAAATGTTTTTAATAACGTAATTTACTAAAATAATTAACTGTTGAAAAATAAATTTCGAATATATTTTAATTTCATTACAAATTTTTAAAATGAATCTTTTTGAAATTTTGAAAACATGGAACTTTTGGTTTTTACCAGAAGTGTGAATGGGATAATTGTTTCAACATTTTACAATTGAATGGATTTTAGAATAATCATAAATATTATTTTATTAATGTTTTATTTACAATATTACATTTTTATTTTTAATGACAATATTTTTCACAAGAATCATTTAATTTTTTTAAAACTTTATAAAAAAATAATATTCCCATGTTTTCAATGAAATGTATTAAATTTTCTTAAATGAATATTTTAAATGTGATAATATAATTAATTATTTACCTATTCACCAATGGGGATAAATTATAATGATAGGACCAATTTTCATTATGTAGTTATCTTATAATAATTTTTTTGATATTTTTATGGAACCCATTCATTTTCCACGTGTTAATGAAGCTAAAAAGGAATTTTTGTTTTTTTAAGGTGTTATGTTGGAGAGTGAATAAATCTAATTGTTTTTTTTCATTTTATGGTATATGGACAAATTTATGTATGAATTAATGGTACTTCTACTATAAATGATGGATATATAGATTCATTATCAAGAAATGATTAGTGGATATGTTATAAACCAATGATCTATGGGTTTGTTTTATCCCTAAAATTTACTGTGTAAAGTGACAATTGTAACATATTGTATGATACCCCTAATAGATTATGGGGTTAACTATTGTATGTTACTCCAAAGTGGAATTAAAATCGTCTTTTTTCCCTATTCTATGCTCAATGTTTAATTTTTCAATATACCAACACATTTTATCTACCATTTATTTGAGTTTTCAAATGTTACATTAATCATTAATGACATCAAATATCTCATTACTATTTATTATTTTTAATCCTTACATTTTTAATGTTTTATTCTTCATCATGTGAAAATGATCCCTTGTTTATAAAAATTAATTCTCTTATGAAATGTTCATTCACATTGAATATTATCTAATAACCGTATTATTATACTGTTATCACTCATTATATTCTATAATTAATTCATATGATTACCCATATTGAGCCTTTGAGGTCACCCATCTTATATTTATTTTACACGGGTTATAATGAAATATTTTTTATAGGATATTTCTACAAGGGTTTAATGTGGATATTATAATGAAATAAAGTGAAAAATAAAGATGGGCATGGTTGGAAATATTGTAACATAAATAAATAGGTATTTTTTTATAAGGATTTGTGATAATTCTATAAAACCCTAATCCTAATATTCCATAAGGTATATAGCCGATTGAATATTTCTATGGGATTTATTATTTTTTAGATGACTAAAATGGAGTCATATTTATCAATATCAAATATATCAATGTAAATATTATGTTATTAGCAATGGATTTGGGACTATGAGTTCATGGTTGTTATAGTTTCAATTATAGTAAGGTTTAAATAAATTTAGTGATTGGGTTGTTTTTTAGAGAGGTTAACTAAGATGTTATAGATATCATCATTGGGTTTTAAGATAAATTCTTATCATATGTTTAAATGAATGGACAAACCATATTAGGTTTTTAGTAATTGGGTTTTAATATTATTAAAGATATTTTGGGAGACATTTTATTCTGTTGGGGTACAATTAACCCTTAGGTGTATGATCTGATTTATCAGAAATGGTTATTATGTAATAATGCTATTAAAATTTGAGATGTAATCTAAATGGTATAAGATAAATTTTTCTGTTAAAATGATCTTATTTCTACTTTTTTGGGATATAGGTTTATTTATTTTTTGAATGGTTTAAGAGTTATTTTTGGTATTATTATTTCATTTCTAATATTAATATATTATTTTTTTCATGTGATTGTTTATTTATTTTGGGTATATTCTTATAATGTGCTATAAATTTTTGTTTTATTACAAATAAAAGGATTATATTTAAATCTATTTATAGATAATATGATATATAAAACATTTATTCTTTAGAAATAAGAAATATTCATGTAGTATTCTCATATCATTGAATATGGGATGTGATAGTGGTGGAAATTTGTTAAAACATGAAATCAAAGGTTGAAAATTCATTTATATACTTATTAAAAAAAATAAAAGTATATTTCTAAGGGTATTTTCTTAATAGTGAAAGGTTCCATCACCTTTGGATAAATGATATTTATAATTGAAATGTTTTACTTTATTATAAGAATTAATAATTAACTATGTTATTTTTCAAACCATAGTGGTTTATGGTTTTGTGGCCTTTGAATTTTATATTATCATAAAATCTATTGTGATAAATATTAACTTCCACTCACTATTATTATTTGGACATTACATTTATCATACATGATTATATTTTCACTTTACACTAATATACTCCTATTTTAGAACTGGGTTATTTTTTATTCCTAATGAACATTATATTTCCCAACCACATATTTCAAAAATATGTTTTGTTAACAATTTTTTTTAATTTTTGTTTCCTAAAAAAATGCATATTAAAATTGTAACCCATAGATTACCTTGCTATGGGAATTTAATTATTGAATTTAATAAAGTGAGGTATAATTTAATAATATTATATTTTAATGGAATCCTTTATTCAATATCATAAAAAGCATGGACACTGATCATTAATGACTTCCAAATATTAGTATTTAAATATGACTGTGATAACTTAACCATTGAATTAAAGAATATTAATAGTACTAACTTCATTATGAAATATATTTAAAATTTCTTACTCAATAGTCATTTACTAATTAATTATTATTAAATAGAAAATCAAATTCATTTAAATTCATTTTATGCTTCAGAAAACATTTTTTTTTCAAATATGGTTTTATTTCTTATTCTGAGAAAATATTTTTAATACCATATTCAAAATATTAAAATTTTATTTGATAAAAATGATATAATTTTTTAAATTAGAATATCATAATTATTTTCAAATTATATTTAGAGATTTTTTTAAAAATAATAATTTTTTCTTTGAATGGTTGAAAAATACTGATTTTATTTCACATAAGAATTTCTTTCCATGTAATTATAAATTCCCATTTTGTGCTGAATTAATTTTAAAATTTAAGTAGGTCTTTATGACTAAAATTATTCTAATTAACATCATTGGGATCAAAATTATGCTTAATTATTATGTAAAAAAAATTTATACTAAAAATCTCATTTTCTCAAGAAAATTGATTCCGTCGTGCTTCACTAGTTTATTTCAAAAGTAGATTGTTACATTTATAGGAATTGAATTTGATAAAATATGTTTCATATTAAAAATCAACACTTATAGTTTTTTTAAATTGTTCAACATTATTTTCTTAACAGTTAATAGTATCAATAGTAAAATATAACATTATAAAGGGAAAATTTAGTCAACTAGGTTTAAACTAATGTGAAGAGTCCTTAAAATCAATATAAAAATTTATCTTATACATTTTAATGATTTTTATTTTTATGAAAACTGTAATATATAAAGACATAATTTATTTTGTACCAAATTTAAATCATAATGGGCCTTATATTATTTTAAATAATGAATAATTCAAAAAGGCCACATTATTGATTTTAATATTTCTAATATGTTTTCACATGGATAGAAACTGAAAATAAATTGCTATTTTTAATAGAAATTTTTTTATGATTGTGATTTATTTTAAAATATAATTTGTGTAATAATTACCTTAAATACATATTCAACATCGACATAGTGCATGTTCAAATGTTTGAAAACCCATGTAAATGATTTAAAACATTGAAGTTCATATTGTTTTGGTGAGTTATGGTTTTCACCATATTTTTTAAACAAATATAATTTATTAGTATTTTTTGATTTGTTTATATTATAACCATATTATTGTATATGTATTTTGTAATTTCAATAATTGTTAATAGTCCTGAAAATGATTTTAGTGGTATATTTAGTTAAATAATATTATATTAAAATTTTTAAAACTAAAAAATTATCACAATTTCCCATGTTAATGGTACTTTTTCTACAATACATTCCATTTTAGTGTTATTGGTCACTTTTTTATATTAAATATCTAATCTTGATGATTAATAAAACTTGATATCACGTTAATAGTCAAAAGGGTTTACATGGGGTGAAATTTTAAATAATTCCAAGGGCTAGACTCTCATCTCTTATATTAACACACCACCCATCCTCTTTTAATCAGACATATTGAAAAATTTATATAGTTTAATGACTTCTAAAATATCTCCCCAAATTCCAACCCCACTACCAAGGGTAATTGTTCTAAAAAACTATCATAGTAGTCCTAAGGTGTAAGATAAAAGGCATTCTTCAAAGGGGAGGTAATATTGATAATAAAAGCGTTTCTATTTTACTTATTATTATAAAACTATAAAATAATATCCAAGCCTTTAATATATAATAAAAGATGAATATATCATGTACTAATATTTTTTATGTTAACATGGTAACCTTATTCGTCCCCATTTTGAAAAAACCGTAAACAAACCCATCGTTCATGCATATGGGTAGAATAATATCTAGTAAAAACATATTTAGTTTATCATAATCCTTTTTAGGGAATCTTATTATGATTAATTTACTGTAAATTTATGATATTAATTATATATTTTTTATTATTTTGTTATAATATATTATATATGATAATATAAATATGATTGTTAAAAGTAGAATCATATCACATGTTTTCATACGGACTATAATCATCATGTAGTTATATATTTTTTGAAAGTAAAGTCAACTGGATAGTAATTGAAATGTATTTAATGAAACTACATGATTTTTTAAAAATGATAATGAATATAGAATGGAAATGATCTTTTAATTATTTATTTCTTATGTATCAAAAATTAAAAACAATACATCCCTGTACGTGTGGACTACCAACACACGATTCGATGTATTTTGTTATTTACCTCTTTTCATGGTTGACTATATAATTTTATTTTATTTATAAAAAGGAAATTGATACCATTATTATTATTTTAGAGAATATTAATTATTGATATCTTTGACCTTTACCAACCTACTAATGTCATTTTGCAACTATGAACCAAATGTCCTCAAAACACCCCACATTGATATAACCAATTATGTAACTAAATATATCATTGAAATGAATGAAATAAATGGTTTAATGATATCAGAATAAACTAGAAGATGATTTTAGAATAATTAAATAATTAATATATGTTTATTATTAGGTAGATAATCTATATACATAGCAATAAGGTGCTCGATATAATGGTTTTCATAATTAAATTTCATTTAGTTAGGTTATAACACTTATTCATTGAATTTGTAATTCCATTATTATATGTGAATTAATCTAGTAATTTTTTTATGATATATTTCCAATTTTCTGTGGGGATATATATATATATATATATATATATATATGAACATAAACACTTTAGGAATTAATTTTAATTTCAAATGTTATGATCTTTACAGGGGATTATTTTCCTCAATCTCATTTTCTTAAGACATTCTTCATGTTGTGATCAAAGATTTATTTTTACGGTGTGAATGCTACCTCATGAATGTATTTTAATATAATAAATTTTATGTTTCATGTATTTTAAAAATATATATCTTTTTATTTCTTTTAACCATTTTTGATTAAAATGATACCAAAGAATTACAGACTTTATGCCACAATCTCATCTATTTTTTATGATTATTTAACATCAAGGATACTTTGGGAGAAATTTCAAGATATTAATTTCTTGAAACACATATATATTGTTATCATTTTGTTATTTCAATGGTTTACATGATTTAGAATCATTATCCTATCTTTGGGTCTTAAGGAGATCAAAATTTTATTTTAAATGGAATCCCAAACGTATTTCTTTTTTTGGCCGGGAATCAGTTTTCTTTAATTTCCATGAACATTAACATATTTTCAACATTTTTATTTTATATAAATAAATTATTATATATATTCCTAGTCAAATATATTTGGATTTATTTAAAAAAAAATCTAATGTTTTTTTTTATATTTTCCAAAAGGATACTTTTGGTTTTTCGGTTAAGTGTGAAAGGGGTCATTATTTTAAAATTGAAATAATGAAGGGATTTTCCAACCATAATGATTATATTTTTTAACTTTTATTATTAAAATATTCAAGATTACATTCAAATAAAATTTATTTATTAATACTCTATGAATTTTTGTTTAAAATATTTTCAAAATAAAATTAGGTTTTTATTTTTCAACAAAATTCATTAAATGTTATTTAGAATTTATTTTTTGAATGACCATGGGAGACAGAAAAATGGGAGGGGTGAATCAGGGTGTTAAATTTTTCCTTTTATGGAGATGGATCAAGTTACTATGATGGGAGGAGGAAAAAAAACCTGGTTGATTGAGCCATATAGTTATGAAACATCCATATTCAAAGACACAACAAAATATTTTTACTTAATTTATGAAATATGTCCAGCCCAAAGAGAACACACTAATAGTGTGTTGGTCAAACCAAAATCTACTAATCTTCACTAGTTATTATTATGTACAAAATATATTACACAATCACTCTATTTTAGGATCAATACAATTATAATAATTTTAGAGTGGCACACTACCTCCCATGTAAAACTTCAATCGACTCCCCAAAGCTCATTGATTTAGGTAAAGACAAACTCAGTTGTTCAGCCAAAAGGTCACCTTAGTAGAAATAGATTGTAAACATCTGTCTTTGATTATCATGAAAATCTATTCGCACCATAGTCCTATGATTAACCCATTTAGAGAACTGTTTCATTAATGCAGATGTTCAACATTACTCTTCACAAAGATCATATACTTCATGATACCCCCCTTCTTATATTAATGATACATCAACATTCTCAAACCCACTACCATTCATGAAGCTCCATTGAATCAAAAATAACACAACCATAACGAATATTTCATAATTTATAAATCTTGAAACACTCATAAATATACTATTCTTGATGAATCTCATCATTCTGAAATTTCATATAATCAGTAAGGTCTTAACTATCATTTTCATTAGGATTATGCTCATAACGGTTTCATGATTTGAGTTTTTCACTAGCCTAGTGAATTATGAGTGATTCAAATGATTCTATAATTACCTAATTTTCAAATTAGGGGTGTATTACAATTTATAAAAAATAAATTCACAAAGATCTCAATCTCCCATAGTCTTTTTTAACCATTATTATTCATATTAGGTAATATCACAAACTTTATGAAGCTCTAGTAAAATAAATAATCTCATTAAGATTCTCATACTCAAATAGATACCATTAAAACAACATTACTCAGTTATTTTCACAAAGCCAATTTCTTTAACCATTAAACAATTGAAAAAATAAATTTCGTTACACAGATCTACAACATTGAGAAAAACCAATATTTTTGAAATCCATGCCTTTAAAATAAAAATTACTAGTCAGTCCTGAAAAAAAACCTTTCCCAAATATTTATTCTTTATCCTGATTTTGATCTCCAATAATATAGAAAACAATAGGAAATGACAACACATTCTACAATGATGCATCTGATTCCATAAAATTAATTTCCTTGAAATATATATTATTATCCCTTATGTGGATTGAAAAAATCAAAAAATATAATATGTATCATGCTATAAAAATCCTTTTATAAACAAATCTTCCACATTAGGTTTGATGGTAATCTATTGTTAGATATAATAAATCACCCATCTCAACCAAAAACCAAATAGGCCTGAAATTTCTTCTCTATCACTTTAATTATATGTGATGAATTCTTATTGTAGAATTAAACTGTGAAATAAATTGAATTCAACGATAAACTACTGACCACCAATCTAATAAAATTCTAACCACCATTCTGTTAAACATAAATTCACGAATTCCACTTATCTCTCCATTTTCCAATAATCCAAGAAATCTTATATTTTGAATTTTAGTGCTAATAACAAACTCTCTAGGGAATGAATATCCCACAGAGTCCTATATCAACTATATAAAAATATTATAATACTCAAAAAATCAAAATATGGGAAAATAATAACATCATAATGTAATGGGAAGTGGTGGAACATAGAGGATCAACAGATTTTTCTCGAAATTGTTTTCTTCTAATGACTTATTCTAAATATCATCCACCTAATTATTTGATCCAATATGATCCATTTTAATCAATCCCACTTAAATATTTTCATTGAGGATGTGATATATGATCATGGTATTTTTGGTATGAGAGTTTTGAACCACAATTTTCATAAGATAAATCATGTATTTTATAAAGACTCAAATTTTCCCTGATCTATTTTCATGAAATTATTGGGAAATTTATGAGACTAGGTAATGAGAAAACATGTTATTATAAGGCCCAGAGTTCCCAAAATGATACGTCAAAAAAATTGGAGTTTTTAAATAGCATGTTTGAGAAGTTTTCTTGAAAATTAAGAATAAATCTTAAAAGGTAGGTTGGATCAGAAATATGAGGGATCAATTTTATTAAGAATAGTGTTTTACCCAAGGTGAATCATAAATTTAGTTGGTGTGAGTCTCCAGTGAGACAACCTGAAAATGGAATAACCGTAAACAAAATAAATGAAAACAATTTTTTTTCAAATACTTACTACAAAAAATAGGTTACTTGATTTGGAAATCTGAAAGTATTATTGAGCTTTTGAGAATGTGCTTTCCTTAGAAAGAGCCTAACCATGACCGACATGGGTTTTATGTAAATGTTAAATTTTTAATTTTTTAAGGATAATAAAATAAGCTTAAAAAAGTTTATTTTATTTCCTTTTAATATTTCGCAGCGTAGAGACACTGTGATGCAATGAAGAAGAAACATGTTCTCCTTTCATAAATAATGCAGTGTGGCGATACTATTTCAAAGAGAAACAGTAATGTTGAAATTTGTTTCCTCCATAATTCGGGGTTGGGTCTAGTGGTAGAATTAATGATGCTGGAGGATTCTATAGAACCCTCGAGTTTACCTAAGGCAAGGGGGAGGATTCTCTCTCATTGGTGATGATAGATCCGATATCTTTATTTGATCAAGAATCAAAGAATCAATGATCTCTAATGGAACATGGATCAACATAGCAATGAAACTTCAATAAAAATCTATAAGTGATCCAACTCGAGGCACCATGTTAATTTATTTAGTTTACTTATTGTTCTTGATCATTACCTTGACGAATGTGAATCGATCGATGAATCCTTGAGATATAGAACCAAAGCAAAACTCCTCACCTATAATGGTCCTCACTATAAACCCACAAAACTGTCTAAAAAAGACTAACCCATCATAAGTATCCCAACGTCATAGATGGCTCATCAAAAATATTTTGGATTGAATGTTATGGGGTTTTTTTATAAAAAGGGGTCATATGTAACGCCCCAACGCCAGTTACCTAGAGTCGGTGCATTATTACATAACATTGGCATTATCACAAAAGATCATGTCTCAAAATTTATATTAGTTTAGTAGCCTTGGATTTACTAGATACATTCATAAAGTTTACATTATATTATAAAATAAAGAACTACAACAATATCTTGTCTCTATATACCACACTCATATCCCCTCATACTATCCCAGTATGTCATTCAAAAAATACTTCTTCACATCTTGGGAAAAATAAAACATAGAAAGGGGTGAGCTCAGATGCCTAGTAAGGATAACAATATAGCGGGAACTTTCATAAATAAGAATAAACATTTAAAGAAATGTATAACTAAAACAAAAGCTTTTAAAACATGAACTTCAACATAATTTGGAAAAAATAAAATGAAATAATTCCATTTAATTATTCACATTGATATTGTACTAGTCGAATAATCACACGCAATATCAATAACCACATTCATAATGAAGGAATGCATAATTCCAGACTATCATAACCACATAGTCAAGGCCTTGAGCAAAGACTACAAATATGATTTTGTCAAGGCCTTGTTCCAAGACACTAGTTGGTCTCAAGATACTTACCGATGCATCGAGGAGCTATAGCAGGCTCCACCCATCACATACGATGTCTAGTGCAATCCTCATATGAACTGGTTTAAATATAACATAAACATTAATATTAAAACTAGCATACGAAATGTAAATACATTATCCATTAACCATGAATGGTATAAAAATAAAACATCCATATTCAAACATATCACAAAACCTTCAATATAATATGGATGTTTTTATCTTAATAAATAAACTTCAAATAAGCTTAAAATCTATCAAATGATGTTGATATAGATGAAATCAAAACTATTTGATAGAAATATCCATTTTTTTAAATCATTTAAAAGTCATATAATTATAAAATAAAAGATTAACATTGAAAATATTTTTATAAGATTTTAAGGTAAGCTTTGATGATTTTATAATGGCTGAAAATAGCAGCACCCTCCGTATAAGTTAAAAAAGGCATTCTAACCAAAATTTAGTCGAAAAGCTTAAAAAGGACCTTATTTGGAAAACAATGGAAAGATTCCTTGATAAACATCAAATAAAAAGTAAAACAAGGTTATAAATGACTTTAACCCGTAGTATTTAAAATCGTAAGACTGTTTTGAAATACATTTTTATGAAACATGGATGTAGTTGAAAAAGAGGTCCCAGTAGATAATTACGTATAAACAACCTCAGATAATGAAGAGATTGTGAAATAAAACCTTACCTTGTAATATTCCTTGGTTGAGGACAGTTCAACCTACTGTATTATGGTGAAATAATTTTTATTAAATTATACACGAATCATATATATTAATATGATATCATATATTATCTTTTAACATTTCTTTGTTAATAATATCTTAGTATTATCATCGTTTCAGGTGTTAACTTACTCATTTTATTTTATATTATTTTTTATGTGAGTAATCTTTTTTATGTATTGGATGTATCTTATTCATATTCATAATTATATAATGTCCTTAATCATTATTTTTAATCATCAATTGAAAATTATTCTAGAATGGATACGATGGGGAATGAATCTCATCGCGTTCGTGGAGACGGTATTCCATACTTACGCACGAGTGAAAATATCATTCATTTGATATTATAATAATATATAATTGGATGTTATATCATATATAAAGAATCATTATCATGTTATATTCATTATTTTCATCAATTAAACATCATTATTATACCCATCCAATTAATAATGTATTGAATAACAATTACACCACGACGTGGAGACGGTAAGCCGTACGTACGCATGTATGGTGACATGTCATTAAAGGATGATTAGAATAATGAATTTTGTTGTTTCATAATTATAATAACATCACAGTATATAGAATATACTTGTGTTATTATTTTATAATTGAAATAATAAAGAATGAAGAAGTGGACGAAGAAAGGAACTAGAAAGAGGGTGGTGAAAACATTACCTCTTCTTGGGGTTCTTCCTTTTTATTTGATCAAAAGGGATCATTAAGTTGAAATTATGATAAAAATAAGGCCTCTAAGATGATTTTAGTGAAGTTGAGAGAATATTTGGTCAGGTTTTGGCCGAGTCAAAAGGCTTTGAATGTGTGAATTTGATAGAAGGGGGAGTGCCCTTTTATAAGAGGGGTGAGGGGCACCTTTGGAAAAGATAAAGATATTATTTTATAATAAATTAATATTCATTTTCTAATGGATCCAAAGAGGATTATTTAAATTATAAGGTAGGGATAAGTCAAAAAACACTCAAAAAATATTTTTTAGATACATTTAGGTTACTATGTATACTTTATATTTATTATTTAACTATTATTTAAATTGTATGACATTTACCAGGCCTCTATGTATTTTTATATTATATAGTTAATAAACTTACTATATACTTCCAAGCGACCCCCAAGTGGTCCATTAATTATACACCTATCATTATATATGTTCTTTGTCAGAATTATATATTTTTAGTGAAATAATATCAATTAATAATATAATATTTGTTTTAAAAACTCATTTATGAAAATTTTGACACTATTTAATAATTGAGTTTTGATAAAGTCTTAAAAATTTATTAATTCGAAATAAAATCATTTTAGTAATAATAACATGTCACATTAACTAATAAAAGTATTTTATGTCATCAAAGCTTTCAAATTATATTTATTTTAACATTTATAATACCAATTATTTGATTCTATCATTAATATGGAAAATACTGCATCAATATGGTGTGATAAATAAATTTAATTATTAAATTTCTAAAAATTATAAATAAAATTCCATTATGTAAGAAATCATTTTATCTTTCTAATGAATATTTATAGTCTAAAATATAACATAATTAACTCTATGTAAATTTTTTTATTTAAAAGATATATGCTTTTGTCATTTTTGTATTTACTTTAACATAATTAATATAAACTGTCATTATCAGTTACAAGTGGCTTCATGGGGTCCCAAAATAGACCAAAATATGGCCATGGTTGTATATTTATCAACCAGGAGGGTTATGACACGTTTTAGGGTAATTTAATTTTATTATAATATTATTATTTTTCCCCTTATTTACTGGATTTAACCTTTAACCATAGTAAATAAAATTTTTACCAAAATAATTATTCAAAATGAAAAAAAATAAATGTTATGCATTTAAACAATTTGGAACTCCAGATTCTAATTATGGAATTCATTTTTATAAATTCAAAACACAGAAGTGGAAGAAATTAAATTAAAAATAATCCTCGTTGTCAAAATAAAAAAGTGTGTTTTTAATAAATAATAACTATCAAAAGATTGACACTTTCTTTTGTCCAGTTTAAATGTGAAATTATGTCCAATGAGCAACATTGGATTAAAAGGTAAAAATATAATCTAATTATTCTTTATAACCAATCAAATTCATAATTTATCACTATTTATTATTTCGATTAATAAAGGTGTTTTTAATTAAAATATAGTAATTTTCACTATTCATCAAAATATGAATGTTATCAGAAAAGTACCAAAAGTTCACCCAAAGATAATTTTGATATTACAAATCCAAATATGAAGTCCATTTTGAATGATAAAGTTTATAAACTTTCAAAAAGTGTTTATTACTATCCACAAGGGCTACTTTGATTGGTTCTGGTGTGTGTTAGAACCTCGATGTTGCGTACAACACACACTACTGTTCTATTCAAAGAGATGCATACCGTGGAAGATTGGGGTATTAAATTATCCCCTCATTCATATAATTTCAATCTCGAAATTTCTAGAATATTACTACATAAAATGGCTCGACTGGTTCTTCATCATATGTTCCTTGGGATGCCACATTTCCTCTTCCATCATACGGTTTCTCCACAGAACTTTTACCAGACGAGTTGTCTGGTTTCTCAGCACTTGTTCTCTAGTATCAAGAATCCTGATGGGCTCTTCACAATAAGTCATATCGGGTTCCAGTTCAATTTCCTCATAGGTGAGTACATGCGTTTGGTAAGGAATGTATTTTCTCAATAGTGATATGTGAAACACATCGTGAAATTTGGAGAGACTTGGCGGCATTACCAAATGGTAGTCCACAACCCCAATTCGTTCTATAATTTCAAAAGGTCCTATATACATGGGACTCAATTTACCCTTCTTACTGAAATTTATAACACCCTTCAATAGAGATACGTTCATGAAAACATGATTTCCTACCTAAAATTTCAAATATTTCCTTTAGTTATCAGCATAGCTATTCTAACTATGTTGAGATGCTTTGATGTGGGTTTGGATTACCTTTACATTTTCCACTATTTCCTCAACATGTTCTAGTCCTCCAAGATTAGTTTCTCCAATATCATCCCAAAAGGTTTGTGTGCGACATCTTGTTTCGTATAACTCTTCATATGATGACATCCAAATACTTGAATGAAATCTATTATTATAGGAAAATTACACCATAGGTAAATATTGATCCCACATACCTTGAAAGTCATGTTCGCAATATCTCAACATGTCTTCTAGGGTTTGAATAGTTTGTTCTGATTTTCCATTAGTTTGGGGTGGTAGACAGTGCTCAAACGAAGTTCAGTATCCAGGTCTTTCTGAAGACTTTTCCATAATCTTGAAGTAAAACGAGGATCACGATCAGAAACAATCGATAGGGGTACTCCATGAATTTTCACATATTCATTAATGTATAGTCTTGCTAGAATTTCAAGTGGTATATCTTCTCTTATAGTATGAAAATGTGATGAATTGGTAAGACTATCAACAATTACCAATATTTCATCATTCATTCAAGGATTCTTTGGTAGCCCCATGAAAAATTCCATCATAATATTATCCCATTTCCACTCAGGTATGGGAAGAGGTTTCATAACTATTCTAGGATATTTCCTTCCAAATTTCACATGTTGAAAAATCATACATCTTGACAAAAAATCAGAAATCTCCCTCTTAATTTTGTCACACCAAAAATGTTCCTTCAAATATCTATAAAATTTGTTACTCCTAGGTTGTATAGAGAAATTGGAACTATGAGTATCATCCAATAATTCCCTTTTTAGATCAGGTATATTGAGAACACAAAGTCTCTTCCCAAATTTAAAATTTCTTTCTTCATACACAAAGTCACTCAATCTCCCATCATTCACAATATTAATATTATTTTGACATTATTCATCATCAGACTGAGAACTCTTAATCCATTCTAGTAAAGATGGTCTGGCAACCATTTGAAAAAGTATCGATGTTTCACCATCAATGGATATTCCCATATCCAACTTTACTAGATCCATGAAAATTGGATCCCTTTCAACTCTAATTTTTTTTCAAAAATACATGATCCTTTCTACTCAAAGCATATACCACCTTATTTTCCTTCCTCAGGTTGTAGTGTATTGAGAAATCATAATCCTTGAGTAGTTCAAGCCATCGCCTTTGACTCATGTTGAGTTCTTTCTGTGAGAAAATATACTTCAAACTCTTGTGATCATTATATATCTCACATTTTTCACCATAGAGGTAATGTCTCCATATCATCAAATCAAAGATTATAGTAGCTAACTCAAGATCAGGAGTCAGATTGTATTTATCATGAATTTTCAGCTATCGTGATGCATATGAAATAACCCTATCATTCTGCATAAGGACACAACCATGTCTTTTATTTGAAATATCACTATAAATAACAATCCCATCATTCCCTGATGGTAGAGTCAATATAGAAGCATTGACTAATCTTATCTTCAATTCTTCAAAACATTTGTCACAATCTTTTGTCCAAATAAATTTAACCCCTTTACGTGTGAGCTTCATTAATGGGTTATCCAATTAGGCAAAATTCGGGATGATATGCCGATAATAACCATCTAAACCAATAAAACTACATAACACAGTTATACTCATCAGTGCTGGCCATTCATGGATTTCCTTGGTCTTAGAAGGATCAACAGAAATTTCATACTTAGAGACAATATGGCCACGAAAAGAAATCTCCTAAAGCCAGAATTCAAACTTTCTAAACTTCCCATATAATCTGTGTCTTCTAAGAGTCTTTAGAATAATGCACAAGTGATTTTAATGATCTTAGCATCTTTTAGAGTATACCAAGATATCATAAATAAATACTACAACAAAATCGTTGAGATATTCCTTGAAAACTATGTTCATTAGATCCATGAATACAGAGGGTGCATTAGTCAATCCAAAAGGCATTACTGTAAACTCGTAATGCCCATACCTGGTTCGAAATGTTGTCTTCAGAATGTCTTCCTTCATCATAGACAACTGATGGTATCCAGACTGAAATTTAATCTTTGAAATGTATTTAGCTCCATGCACCTGGTCAAATAAATCATCAATGTGAGGTTGGGGATACTTGTTCTTTAATTTAATATCATTGATTTCCATATATTTGATACATAACCTCATAGATCCATATTTCTTCTTAACAAAAAAGATATGGGATTCCAATGGAGAAAACCTAGGGAGAATAAATCCCTTATTATTCAATTCCACTAGCTGTTTCTTTAGATTAGCTAATTACATTGTGGCTATTCTATAAGGGGTCTTCGATATAGGCATTGAACCAGAAATTAAAACAATGGAAAACTAAATTTCTCGTTCTAGAGGATGTCAAGGTAAATCTTCTGTAAACACAACTACATATTCATTCAAAATAGGTACATCCTCTATTTGAACAATAATTTATCACCCACAGTTATTTCATTCTCTTCCTCCACGATAATTGAATTTAGTTGAGCTACTGGGGGTGGATCTAGATAAGAATCAGGTGGTGAAAAATATTCTCTAAAGATAAGGTGTTATTTATCATCATCATCAAAAATTGTAACCTCCTTCTTCTTACAATAAATATTTTCATCATGGTCTGAAAGCCTATCCATATCGAGGATTATGTCAAATTCAATCATGGGTATGACGATGAGATCAGCAGATAAAGAAAATGTATGTCATCTAATGGGGACTGATTCACAAAACTTTGTTGTAGTGATACATCCCATATGAGTTTTGACTGACAACTCCCTTGTTAAATAAAATTGGAAATATCGATTTTTTTTAGAAAAATAGGAAGATATGAAACAATGTGATGATCCAGAATCAAATAAAGCATTTTCTAAACTTTAGGAAAGCATTAAATAACCTGCCACCACATATTTCAGAGCTTCAACCTCAGCAGCAGTGATAGAATAATCTTGGACTTGATCCTTTTGCCTTTTCGGAGGTAAGTTCCCCTTATGCTTATGACATTAATTTTCATAATGTCCCATCTCCAGGAAATTGTAGCATTGAACATAGGTAGCTTCTTTCTTCCCCTTACAATCATGAGCCTGGTGGCCATTTTCACTACCCTTCTAACAGACTCCCATTCCCTTCAAAAAAGTACCAGGATGTTTCTTCCCGTATTTACTACATGATTGATATTAATCTTTTTAATTATTCACCTTATTTCCATTTCTAGAGTGATTGTCATATCTCTTCTACTCTTGCTTTGCTTTAAGGTCATAAGACTTAAAGAATTCTTTTTCTGTCTTGATAGCACATGAGACAATATCTTTGTACGACGAGAAGGATTTTGAGACTAATTATTGATGGAGAAATGGTTTTAACCCATCAAAGAAACGATAAATCTTACTCCTTGTGTTATGTATATAATATAAAACTTTCCTTGGTAACCTTGTGGAGTTAGCCTCATACTTTGTGACATGCTAATCCTCATTTTGTCTCAGACTCAGAAATTATCTTTCCATATATGCTCATTGGTCACGAGGAAAGTATTTTTCTATGAAAATATATTTGAACTCCAACTATTCCATATTTGATACTTCATCATCCTCCTTTTTGTTTTGAATCAATGACCACCATTGGTTAGCATCTCTAGTGAGGCGGTAAACTTCCATGATAACTTTTTCCTTTTCACTGCTCCCTAAGGCAGGGCATATTTTCTATAAGGAATTTATCCATTGATCAGCTACTAATGGATGTGTAATCCCATTTAATGTTTGTGGTTGTTACCTCATGAAGCGATCTAACATTGATCCTCCACACTGTGGATCTGGGTGCTCCATACGGGTAAGGTTATTATTCATAACATGAGTGAGTTGTCCCAGTATGGTGATTTTCTGATTAGCACTAGTGGCATCACCAACTCCACTATAATTATCTTGGGCATGAGGGAAATCTCTACATGGAGTGTGTGCATTGATACAGTTTCTATTTCAAACACTAGGAACCATTTCTAAAAAATGACATACACTAAATTAGTTTATGAATCTCAATACATTAATCCAAACTTGTCAAACACTTAACATGAATTGAACAGTTTATAGATATAATCCATAGTCATAAAAATGTTTTATTTGAGGAAGTATATAATCATAAACCCTTCAAAATGGTTTGTAAAGAAAATGAGAATTATCCTAAGAATATCCCCTGGGAGTATCGTAACCAAAAGTGCCACAAGGCCCGTTGTCGTGCACTAGTTCCAGTTCGAATTTAGCTCAATGTGGTGTTTTTGGGTTTTACCTTTAGGTACATCTGTGCCAGATCTACCTCTACCTGCTCCTATCCATACAAAGATGTATTGCTCGGAAAACTCTAAAAATCTCTACAATACCAAAATTCTAGGAAGTTCTTCTATACTAATACTCAATGTCCATTTTAGGTCTATGTGATCTAATAATAATTTATCTAAATATAGCTTCCAAAGTTTGTACTAAACATCCTCTAATAACCACTATAATTCCCCAACCCCATTTACCTAGAGTTTGTGCATTATTAAATAACATTGGCATGATTTCAAAAGATCAAGTCTCAAAAGATCGGTTAGTTTAGTAGCCTTGGAATCACTAGATACATTCAAAATGTTTACATTAATTCATAAAATGAAAAACTACCACAACATCTTGTATCTATAGACCACACTCATATCCCCTCATACTATCCCTGTAAGTAATTCATAAAATACTTCTTCACATCCTGGGAAAAATAAAACATATAAAGGGGTGAGCTCAGATGCCCATTAAGGACAACAATATAGCAGAAACATTCATAATTAAGCATAAACATTTAAGGAAATGTATAACTAAAAAAAACATCCATTAAAACATGAACATCAGCATAATATGAAAAAATACAATGAAATAATTCCATTTAATTATTCACATGGATATTCTACAAGTCTAATAATCAAATTCAATATCAATAACCACGTTCATAATGAAGGAATGCATAATGTCTGACTGTCATAACCACATAGTCAAGGCCCTGTACCAAGAATACAAATAAGATTTTGTCAATTCCATGTACCAAGACACTAGTTTGTCTCATGAGTCCTATCGATGCATCGATGAGCTATAGCGGGCTCCACCCGTCACATACTAAGTCCAGTTCATTCCTCATATGAACATGTTTAAACATAACATAATCATTCGTATTAAAAATAGCATACGAAATGTCGATACATTATATATAAACCATGAATTGTATAAAAATAACACATCAACAGTTTAACATATCATAAAACCTTCAATAAAATATGGATGTTTTTTATGATAATAAATTATCTTCAAATAAGCTTAAAATCCATCAAAGGATTATGACATAGATGAATTCAATAATATTTGAGAGAAATATCTCTTTTTTTAAATAATTTAAAAGTCGTATAATTATATAATAAAAAATTTAAATTGAAAATATTCTTATAAGCTTTTAATGGAAGCTTCGATGATTTTATAATGGGGGAAAATAGCCGCACCCTCTGTATATGTTAAAAAAGACATTCTTACCTTAATTTTGTCGAAAAGGTTAAAAATGACTTTGTTTGGAAAACGACAGAAAGATTCCATTATAAGCATCATATAAGAAGTCAAAAAAGGGTATACATGACTTTAATCCATAGTCTTTAAAATAGTAAAAATATTTTGAAATATATTTTTAAGAAACATGGATTTGGATGATAAAGATGTCCCAATAGATAATTACTTATAAACAACATCGGATAATGAAGTGATTTTGATTTAACCGTTACCTTGTACGTTTCCTTGGTTGAGGGTAGTTTAACCTCATGCATAATGGTGAAATAATTGTTATTAAATTATACAAGAATTATATACATTAATATGATATCATATATGATCTTTTAACATTTATTTGTTAATAATATCTTAGTGTTATCGTCATTTCGGGTGTTAAATTACTCGTTTTATTTTATATTCTTTGTTATGTGAGTCATATTTGTTTTTGATGGGATGTAACTTATTCATATACATATTGATATCAAGTCCTTAAACATTATTTTTAATCATCAAATGAAAATTAGTCTTGAATGGATACAATGGGAAATTAATCTCATCGCGTTCGTGGATACGGTAATCCGTACTTACGTACAAGCGACAATATCAATCAATTGATATTAAAATATTATATAATTGGATGGTATATCATATATAAAGATTCATTATCATGTTATATTCATTATTTAGATAAATTAAACATCATTATTATACCCATCAAAATAATAATGTATTGAATAATAATTACACCACGACGTGGAGACGGTAAGTCGTACATACGCACATATGGTGACATGTAATTCAAAGGATGGATAGAATAATGAATTTGGATGTACCATATTTATAATAATATCAGATTATATATACTTTACTGATGTTATTATTTTAGAATGGAAATAACAAAGAAAGAAAAAGTGGAAGAAGAAAGGAACTAGAAAGAGGGTGGTGAATACATTATCTCTTCTTCAGGTTTTTCCTTTTGATTTGATCAAAAAGGATCCATAGGTTGGATTTATGATCGAACTATGTCCTATAGGTTAAAGTGAGGGATGTTGATAAAATATTTGGGTAGGGGTTGGCAGATCCAAATAGCTTTGAAGGTGTGAGTTAGAGAGAAGGGTGAGTGCCATTTTATAAGAGTGGTGAGGGGCACCTTCGGAAAAGATAGAAATACTATTTTATAATAAATTAATATTCAGTTTCTAATGGATCCAAAATGTATTATTTAAATTATAAGGTTGGGATAGGTCAAAAACCAATCAACCTATAGGTTTTTGACATGTTTTGATCACCATATTAACTTTATCTTTTTGATTTAACTCTTAGTTAAATAGTTTGACATTTACCATGTCTCTTTGTATTTTTATATTATATAGTTAATAAATATACTATATAATTACAAGAGACCCCCCAAGTGGTCCATTAATGATACAATTATGATTATATAAGTCCTCTGGCCGAACCTTAGATTTCTAGGAATATAATATAAATTAATATTATAATATTTGTTTTAAAAACTCTTTTATGTCCATTTTGAAACTATTTAATAATTGATTTTGGTTAAAGTATTAAAAACTTTATTAATTCAAAATAAATTCATTTAAGTAATTATAACATTTCACATTAACCAATAAATTTTTTTATGTCATCAAAACATTCAAAATATTTTTATTTTAATATATATAATACCCATTATTTGATTCATTCATTAATAAAGAAAATACTGCACCATTATTGTGTCATAAATAAATATAAATATTCAATGTCTAAAAATTATAAATAAAATCCCATTATGTAGGAAATATTTTTAGCCATTTAGTGAATATTTATAGTCGAAAATATAACATATATAACCCTATGTAAAATTTTTTTTCAAAAAGATATATGCTTATGTCAGTTTTGTATTTTCTTTAACATAATTAATATAAAGTGTCATTATCACTTAAAAGTGGCTCCATTAGTTCCTAAAATTGACCCCAAGATACCCATGGTCAGACAAGTATCAACCAATAGGGTTAGGACACGTTTTAAGATAGTTTAATTTTTTTATAATATTATTTTTTACCCTTATTTACCCTCTAACCATGGTAAATAAAATATTTACTGGAGTAATTATTCAAAATGTCTAAAATTATAATTTACATATATACACAATTTTTACCTCTTGATTCTAAATATGGATTCCATTTTTGTAAATTCAAAACATAGAAGTGGAAGAAATTACTTTTAAATTAATTCCTGTTGTCAAAACAAAAAGTGTGTTTTTAACAAATAATGACTATCAAAATATTGACACTTTTTTATGTCCAGTTTAAATATAAAATTATGTCTAATGACCAAAATTGGATTAACCGGTAAAAATATAATCTAATTATACTTTAAAATGACACAAATTTATAATTTATCCCTATTAATTATTTCGATTGAAAATTTTGTTTTTAATTAAAATTTGGTAATTTTCACTATTCATCAAAATATGAATGTTATCAGAAAAGTACCAATAATTCATCTTAAGAAAATTTTGATATTCTAAATCCAAAAATGAAGTCCATTTCGAATGATAAAATTTAAAAAATTTCCAATAATGTGTATTACTATTCACAACAGCTACTTTGATTGGTTGTGGTGTGTGTTAGAACCACGAAGTTGCGTACAAAACATTCTACTGTATTATTCAATGACAAGTGTATCATGGAAGTTTGGGGTGTTACATATGTCATGTACAGGCTCGGCCTGCCATAATCTGGTTAAAAAACAGAGCATCGGGCCCCACCCAGACCATCTAGGTCCAACCTAGCCCGTTATGGCGGTCCGGCCAGATGCAGTTGCCCAAACCACTACACCATCCTGACCTGCTGGAGTGGGCCGGTCTTCTCCACTCTAGATGGGGTGGGTGCCGAATCATTGGACCACCCACAATCTAGCTGGACCACATCCTCTAGCCCTGTGATGTGGCAGCAAGCCGCATCTGCCGAGACTACCACTGGCCATTTCCAGTGTACCATGTCTTCCACCTATGGCATAATCATGGGGCTCTTCCGTCTTCGCACACACCACATACTACAACACCGCAACCATCAAGTTTCAACCCTTCTCTTTCCACCCACGGATTCTACCATTAGGTCCTCCGCTTCTAGCAATCAAGCGGGTGATCATCCTCCACCAGATGTCCACGAAGATGCACCCCACCGTCTGCACCATCCTGTGCTGAAACCCCATCCGTAGGATCTTGTTCCTTCTTCATTGGTCGAACATTACATCAGAGTATATATTTTGGATCCCCATCTCCTGATCTATGTTGATGCAATCTCCACCATTGAATTGCCTTTGATTTTGTGCTCCGATCACGCACATAACCGCCCAGAAATCCTCGAACCATGATCACTTGGGTTCAATGGAAAATTATGAAGAACAAGGTTAGAATAAGAGTCATGAATTCCCAAAATGGATGGATCATGTCTTTATTCATATTTTCCTTGATATATACAAGTTATCTGAAGAATAATTCGTAGAATAATCCAAACTCAAAATTGTATTTAACTGAAGTAAACCCTCTAAATTTAACTAATCCCGCTAGACTCACATGATATGTGATTCTATCTGTTCTTTTATTGATTCACATTCATCATGGCAACGATATAGAATAGGGATTAAACCATATAAACAATGTCCTACAATGAGTTAGATCACTTGTGGACATAGATTAAAGTCATGTCACCACATGGATCATTGTTCCGCAGATGTTCAACAACACTTGATCTAATCCCAAACTCTGATCCGTCGTCGCCAACAAAAGATCCTCATACTCATTGCCTTAAGGAAACTCTATGGTTCCAGTGAAATATATAGTGCTATGAATTCAAATTCTAGACAGTGCCCCTAAATAACAGAGGAAACATGGTAACATGTTTACATGTTACAGCATTACTCTTTCAATTTGAAATAGTATCGCCACACAACTTTATTTATGAATGGAGAACATGTTTCTCAATCACTTCTTCACAACAACACTATGATTCACAATGTTAATTGGAATTAAAATAAACTTCAATATGATTATTTTATTCTAATTCCAAAATTCAAAAAAAAAATCTTTTTCCCTCGACCTGCGTCAGTTGTGGTTAGGCTCCGCCTAATGAAATCACATCCTCACGAGATCAATGGTACTCTTGGATTTCCAATATGATTTTTCATTTATGTGTTATAAGTATTTGAAAAAGGTAAACTAATTTTTTTAATTATTTTATTTACCAATATGTGATTTTTGGGTTTTCTCACTGGAGACTCGCACAGACTAAAATAAAGTTGCGCTTGTGGAAAACACAATATATTGAACGCAAGCGTGCCCTCAGATT
Source organism: Viscum album (assembly GCA_963277665.1). Classification (NCBI taxonomy): domain Eukaryota; kingdom Viridiplantae; phylum Streptophyta; class Magnoliopsida; order Santalales; family Viscaceae; genus Viscum; species Viscum album. The sequence goes on along the minus strand of OY728164.1, from coordinate 516,360,806 downwards.
TCTGATCTACGTACCCATTTAAGTATTATTAAACCTTTTAGTATAATTGATCATGAGTTATATTTTGAAATATAACATTTCTTGGCCAATAATTTTGGGAACTCTAGGCCTCAGAATCACACATTGTCTCAATTCCTAGTCTTGTAATTTTTCACAAGTGTTTTCTAATAATATAACATAGAAAACTGAGTTGTTACACAGTTTTTGTCAAAATCTATAACCATCGGTTGTTTCAAATCATAACCAATATCATGATGTTTCTCCTCCATCCAAAATATTTTATTTTACGAATTTTTTATATTGATATATTCTACCTTATTTATACTAAAAGAAGTTCTTTCTTGTTTCTCGCACAACCATCCCACACATTGTATTCAACAAACAAAATCCCCCCCACTTGTGTACTTTTGATCCACTAATTCTCCAGCCTTTTCAGCATATAAAAATGTAAATTAATCATTATATCTTTCATTTATAATGTATAATTCAAATTTGAGTGTCTCTTTAATGTACCTCATGATTCTCTTAACTACATCCAAATGGTCTTCATTTAGATTACTATGGAAACATGATACTATACTTTTTTCTTATAATATATCTATTAATGTTTTAGTAACATGTAATAAAAATCAATGATCTTCATGTACATGGTTTTATAAATATATATTTACAATACTTTAAATTTCTATTTTTTTCTTACCACAATTAAAGTTGACATTAATTTATATTCATGAATTCATCACATTTATATTATGGTCATCACCTCCTCTTTAAAATTCTATATTCATTAGGTATGAATCTAGCTGATAATTCCATGCACATGGTTCCTTCTTCAGACCATAGAGATCAATTTTTATTCTAAAAACCTTGGTCTCATCATTTAAAATTAGAAAAACTACTAGTTTTTCAATGAACAATTCTTCTTCACGAACACCATTTAATAATATCATTTTAAACCCCATATAATAATCGTTGTGCCCTCTTCCACATTCAATGGAAATAAAGAGCCTAATCAAATCTAGTTGGGCTTCTAGATAAAATTTTTCTTCAACATCAATACCGTCAGTTTATGCATAACCTCTTCAAACCATATGTTCCTATTTTATGATCACATTTCTATGCTCATCAAAATTGTTTTTAAAGATCTAGTCTATTAAAAAAATATTAAATTTTTATAGTCGCTTAACATGATCATATGTTTGATTATTTTCAATATGATCTAGTTCATCATTTATGGACTTGACCCAGAATTCATCGTTAATTACATATTGAATCTATTTTTGTTCAACAATTCATAGGAAGGTTAAATGTGCACCATTAATCATTATTCCTATATGTGTAGATGTGGTCCAATAAATAATTTTTTTAGATTGATCATTTACTTCTCTTATTTTTTTCCTGTGAGAATCATATTATTTTTCTTTATAAATAGTTTCTTCTTTTGGTCATTCATCTAAATAATAATCATTTTTGGAGCAATGAAGGTTTTTCAAGACTTCTACAATTTATATATTTTAATCTATAAATTTTTCAATTTATTCATAATTATCAATAATATCTTGAAATTTTATCAATAAGGTAATTATGGATTTATCCTCAATGTTCTTGATATAATTTCATTCAAAAATAATTCAATGAATATTATTGTAACATTTGTAGGATTTAATCTTCATTGATTAACCATGGTATTTTCCCTCATCTATAGAATCACCATAAATTCCTTGATTTACATTTTTTTGGTTGAAACAATTTCCTCTAATAATATTATTTTACTTTAGATTTGGATTCTGTAAATTCAATATTTCAAATTGTTTCTTGGTCTCTCCTATAAAAGGCACTATTCGACTTTGAGTTCACACCACTACTTGAAAATTATTTTTCTAGTAATGACTGTTAAAAAATTCTCAATCAAAATATTTCTAACCATATAATTAACTTGCTTATTTATGCACTCGATGAACTGATTTTTTCTAGGGGATCTCAATAAAGAACCATCATTATTTATCCCATGTTTTATAGTAAATTTTCAAATTCAAGGGATTTAGATTCTATTTAATTATCATATAATAAAATGTTATTATATGACTAGTTTCATTATCACATATTTAATGATAAATATTTAAGAAATCAAAAACATTTCATTTATTCAACATAAAAATCACAAAATAAATTCAACTATAACAATCAATAAAAATAATCTAGTACCTCTCTTCTAATTTTCTAGCTTCATTTTTTGGAAAACACACATCTATGTGGATGACATTAAGAATATTTGATACTATTTTGTTCTTCGGCAGATATGAATTCCAAAAAATCTTCCCTCAATTTCAATCATCACATTCAAACTCTCAATCACTATTAATATTGGGAATAATGAAATAAAATTATTATGTATATGTATTAAATTCTACATTGATTATTTCAAACTAACCTCTAGGGTAAAACAATATTTTCTTTGTTATTTGTAAATAAAAAAGTGTTTTATTTACTATCATCATATTGAAAATTTCCATTTATTATACATCCTTTCATTAGAAGAATACGTATCTTTCCTTTAATAGTGAATGGCTTAAAATTAAATTTCACTTATGTCCTAATTGGTAGAGTTCACTTGAACTCAGGAGATTGTGACACAAACCATCAATGTAATGATCTTTACTTTTAAATACCTCATAATTATAATGTTCTACATTACAAGTGAATTTAATTTTTTTTCCACCATAATTTCCAAATATCACATTTCCATGAACATTGATATTATTTTTTTTCAAAAAAATCTTCACTTCATGTCCTATGGGATGATAATATTTTATCATGATTCTAGGTGATACATTCCATTATAGCTTTGAGAGAAATTTATAAAAGGTTTTCTTTCTTGATCTTCTTCCTTTATTTCCATGAGATACCAGATAGAGTTGGGAAAAATATATCCATTCCATTCTCTATTCATTCTGTATGTTTTCTGATAGTCATATTATTATTCTTTCATAGGTGAGTACTGAATTTTCAAGATTAATTATGCATGGTTGACAAGTGTTGGATTTTCTAAGAGTTTTTTAAGTCATAGTTCCATAAATTCATCTTTTAATAATGAATATATATATAACAACATTTAAAATACCCAAAAAATATCTCTAAAATTTATTTCTTCTATATGATGATTGATATGGACTGATTATCCTTTGTTCACTTCTAGGTTTGGTCCCATTCAAATAGGTCATTGCTTCTTTATAGTATGTCATGGTATAGAACAGAAATATAAATAATTGAAATATATTAAGAAGAAATATATTCTCAATTACATTCATCAACATGTACCCATATTTGAAATTTTTTTTGAACAAATACCCTCTTTGAATACTTGAGGATTATTTTCAGCTCACATATCATTTTTTTCAGTGTTGTATCTGTTAGGATATCAGGTTCGTTTGTGATAAGTCCAAATTTGTGTGTCTATATACATTGAATCATCCCGTTCCAAACATGTGATGTTTATATGTCTTATCCAATTACAAATTTTTCCATTAACATTGATTTATAGAGATTCAAGGCCTTCTCTACTATTTTATGTCCATGATTATCTCATTTCAATATCTCTACATCAAAAAATATTCCAAACTATAATTTCATATACATATACCATGATTTTTAATTTGTTTCATGTTTAATACTTAATATAAAAACTTATTCTTTAAGTCACTCACCTATCATATCCTTTTCCGCCAGTATTGATGTAAGGTATTTGATTAATTTTTCATACTCTAAAATCAGGATTTAAAACTCCACAACATCTTTTGAGATTAAAAGATCTTTTTAATGTTCATATTTATCTCTTTCTATGGTATCAATTTCTTATTTAACTCAATCTACAAAATCTGATGACTCTTTCAAAAAACAACATATATTTATGATATTAATTTATTGATTTTCTATAACATTTATAGAATCCAAAAGTTCCACCTTCACTTTTAAAACTCTAATTAATAAATATCATCATATTTTATAGGTTCTACCATTTTATCTATAGATATCAAGGATACTTTGGGGATAGGATTGAACTCTGGTCGTACATCCTCTAAAATGTTATTATCATCTCACTCGTCATTCCAGATAAAGCTTTGTCTCTATAAATTACCTCTTAATTTGTGGTCTCTCATTTGATGGAATCCTTTTTGGGGATTTTTCATGATTCTTACCTCACATTCTACATCATAAAAGTTCCTTGAAAATGTAGAAGAAATTTTCTCTACTCTACCATAGTGATAACAAGAAAACCGACGTTTTCCATCAAATCTTCTCATTCCTCTCTTCAATTTCATGGAATAATATAAATTAGTATATCTTCATCATCACCAATAACTATATAAATAGAATTTTTTTTAGGAATTTGAATATTATTTTCATTCATAATATTTTTTTTGGATGTTCTTCATTGAATATCATTTCATAAGAAACTATAATTCTTTGAATATCATCAGGTAAAGTATTAGAAAGATTTATTTCATAAAGGGATGAAATTTTTTATTATATATAGGTGGTAGACTTATTTTGATTTTTATTACAATGTATATGTCATTAATTTCTTCTCCTATTCCTTGAATGGGTCTAAAAATTTAGTTATGTGATTAATCTAACTATCTATCTTTTAATATATATTCATTATTAGATCATCAAGATTATTGTGATAATATTGAGATACAATAAGAGTGTTATGATCTTTGTAGTAGGTATCAATAAGATTATTTTGATCATTGGAATATGCATCATGATGTGATTTTTCAGATTGAAGGATCTGATCATAAGTTAGAGGCATTGTGTAAGTATATTGATAATTTTTTATTCTAATATAAATTATACTCTTGGATAAGGTAATGTGGTCATGAATGTAATTACTATGTCATTAACAACATAAATATTTAAGGAACAAGTGGGAGAGTGGTGTCAGATGAGTTTGTTTTCCGAGACTATCTTGGGGATGGGAGAATCTAGTGGAAATTTATGTTCATATTCAGTGAAGTATGAATCATCACATGATATATGTGGTTGGGTCAATCATATATCAATCCCATAGTTTCAAATCATAATTAAAATCCATTATGGTGTGGGGAACATCGGTGAGTCTTCTCAGTCTCTGAGTAGAACATTATGTTTTAGAAAATATGTTTTCTTCTCTTTTTTCACTAATATATTAGTTAATGAACATTGAAAACCATTAATGGATTATTATATATATGTGGGTATTAAAAAGATGTATCATTATTCTATACGTCAATATTAGTGGTGGTGGATGAGAAGTTTGATTTTTGATTTTGTATCATGATTTATTTATTGTCAGAGAATAAAGTTTTATACTAGAAGTAAGTTGGAATTTTTTTTATCCCTTTCCCATTGTGGTATTGGAATTTAATAATATTTAAATCTATTTAATAATTTTTTTACCATTGATTCATATTGGTATGGATGTGATTTGCGTGATCATTGATCAAATCATGAATTACACACATTTCCTTCTGATTAATTGGACAAAACTAGAATAGCTTAGGGACATTTCTGTCCATATGATTGTGATACTTCATGTGATTTCCTATGTGTTTGTTTCTAATTGGGATATGATATTCATACTAAGGGATTTGAAAGTTTTTTAGGTGGTGGTGGGTTTCGAGTTTAAATTTGTTACGGAATAACATTCAAGGATAGATCTGTAGATATAGAGGGATATTCTGGTTCTTGAGGGAATTCATTAGGCCTGTGTTCTTGATTTCATTGGTTTCTAGGAAAATAATGTACTATTAGTTGAGTTTTACATTAAAAATAGTTATTATTAGTCAATAAAAATGTACCTAATTGACGCATTACATTGGAATACATGTAGATATACCTTGTGATTGGAAGAGTCGGGAGATTTTTCCTTGGTTGGGCTATTTTTTGTTTCAAGAAATGATGACAATTTTACAGTTGATCCATAAGTGACTTATCAGACTGTAGAGTAACTAGAGATCTTATGAAGGATATCGTAGATGGATGTTAGATTTTTTAGGTTGGAGATAATGTATATATTATAGTGTCACCTATATTTAGAAATCATTGGTTTGATATTTAGGTTACATTGGAACCAATGTTTCTGGACGCCTTTGAGATCATCAGATGACTTGGTAAGGTGGAATGTTAGTTGGATAGACCATCTCATTCGAATTCAACTCACAAGGTGTATCATGCTTCCCAAATAAATAGTTATTGAAAAAAAAATACTTCCCATGATATTTAAATTTAGGATTTTTATTTTTTGACTAACGCCAATCTAGTTGAGTGATCAATTCAGATTATAGATGACTGAGAAGAGGTGATGTGTGGTAAAAGGATTCCTTGGGTTCAAATATTAGGGAAGTGCAGACTAGATTGTCATGTGATGTGGTAGTAGGAATTATTGATGAGTCAGAAGTGGACATCAATATTTTTGAGTACATGATATTGAGCACATTATGGGGACAAAAATAATTTAGTGTGTGGATATTACAACACCTGTATACCATTAGTCATGTATCCATTAACACATTATTAGATTCCATTTTAGTTTCGGTGCATTGAGGGATTATCAAAGATAGAGAATCTGTGTTATAAAAATGAACAAAATTCTAGGGAAATAAGTTTTTTTTAATAAATTTATTTTGGGTATAAATGTGTAATTGTATTTACATTGTTCTCCTTGGGTACAACGAGCCTCAATAAATGGTTTGGGTATTTTCCCTAGAAAATTTGTACTTTACACTACCTATTAGACATATTCAAATAGTGAATGGGTTACTTAATGTGACCATATTGTAGGTAATATTTCATGAGTAACATTTAGTGTGTGAAAATTTAAAATTTATAAAACCATTATGCATCATGAATAAGACCATTAAGATTTAATTTAACTAGAGGTGACAAAATTTTTGGCATAATTAATATTCATGGAATTATTTCCATGAATGAAATTCCCAAAGTAAATTCATAGGGATGGATAGCATTAACCACTCTATATGTATAACCCATTTTTTAAACAGGTTTATAGTCCTTCATCTTGTGCTTAATGGTGATTTTGGGAGATTTTGGGTGATCTCCCTCATTCGAAAATACACAGTTTAGTATTTTACTACCTTGGATGTTGTGACCCATATCCATGGTAACCATGAATCCTAATTTATTATTTTTTTTCATAGATATAGTATTCAATACATTTATGATTCAGCTCGTCATTGGTTGGTGTTTATTTTCAATCCTTTGAAGTTTTCATTCATTCTGAATCATTCAAAGTCTAGTTTATTGGTTTCAAATCTTCATTGTTGAATAATTGTTTGTTTCTATCATTATTTATGTATGAGTATCTATCTCAATGGACCTACATATTTAATTTACATTTGTTATAACCAGTCTCTTTGGATTATTGAATGAAAAGTCATAATCTCGTTTTTGAATGGGTTATGCAGAAAAGATTCACATTTTTCATTGGATTTGGATTAAAAAATGGGTTTTATTTAATATGATAATATGTTTTAATGTGACATGTACTATTAAAATATTTTTTAAAAATTTGAAAATTGGGAACATTGTGTGCATCAGTAAATGGACATGTCACTTTACTATGTGTAATAGTACTAGTGGGTTTGTTATATCAATACTCCAGGGAATGTCTCAATATTGGTTTGAAATAACATATTACATGTATATTCTACCTTCATGTCTAGTATATATTTCAAAATTAAATATCCCAAATGGATTAATTTTTCATTTAAACATATTTTATCACATGATCAATCATTTAATGGTTCTTTCCTCACATGATAATCATATGTTTGACCATGGTTGGGTTTACCTATGATAAAAATTATTTATTTTATCATTGAAATATTCCTAGATTAGGTGAATATGGTACACAATAATGTAAAATGAAGGAATGTTTACAAAATGTATTTTTTTACAAAAATTATTTACAAAATGGGGTTTTTATAAATCTATAGCTTCTACATTCTGGATACTACACCATATATAGATTATTTCTTAGTATCACAATAAGATATATCCTCACAAACTATTTTTTCATTTCAATGATTACATTACAGGATTTTTAGGACATAGGTAACCCGAAGGGATTCATGTATCCCCCCTAGTTCTACATTCATTCATTACAGTCAATGTGGGATGGTTTGGTGGTGATTATTGGTCACATGGAGACCTATTTAGTATTGTATGATTCATCAATCTGGTTTATCCTACTTTTCCTGAATTGTATATCCCATGGATAAGTATTCATTTCTTATATGTTTTAATTATATATGTCTTCAATTTTACATCATACTTTTGGTTATTTTATGTATTTCACCATGTTATGGACTATTCATCGTGTCATGTCTAGTTCACCTGAGTTTGACCATTTTAATGAAACCTTTTTATTTATAATAAATTAATTTTATAAGAAAAATTATACATTTTAATATATATTGTTTAATTTAAATATATATATTTTATATTATAAAAGTTATGTTTTATTTTATATTCTAAAATTTTCTATGATTCATTTTACCTATTATATTTCATAATTAATTTTTTAAAATATTATAAATTATATCTAATGAAATTTATTTCATATTTTGAATTAAAAGGACCAAATTAAATAATAAAGTGAATTTTGTTTTTTTTCATACATAGAATTTACATACACTAATAAAATTCAAAATTATATTTTTGTTAAATAAAAGAGGTTAAATTACCTAAAACACGTAAAAAAATGTGTCTCAAAATCATTGGTTGAGGCCATTATCATCCTTAACATAACTTACCCTATTTTCTCTCCACTATGAATCAATATTCCATGTTGAAAATGATTTATTTTTATATTGGGAAATTTAATTAAAAAATTATATTACCTTAACATAAAAATTATTCCTCCAACGACGCCTTTAAGTCTACACAAAAAATAATAATTCTTTCAAATACCACACTTTATATTCTTACCAAATAATTATTTTCCGAATTTTTTATATTCAATTATATTTTCATGGATTTATTTACAAGTAATGTGTCTTGATTTTAGAAATCTCATTTTATAAAATGGAAATATTTATTGATATGATCATTTCAAATTTCACTTAGCTTTGATTTTTGTGATATTTTTTTGAAAAAATTTATTATTGGGTGAATTGTGAAAAAATAGAATTTTTTTTAAATTTTAATTTCTTTTAAAGTATTTGACAAGATTTTTTATTTTTGATTGATTTTAACTTGAACATACTACTATTTAAATTAAAATTGTCCAATAAATTCATTATTAATCAATATTACATTTTCTTTTGGTAAAAAATCATTTTTATTCATTAAAGAGTAATTTTTCAAAAATCATTTGCATTGTGGGTTGGGGTTATTCATTAAAAATAATTTATACCATTTATACAAATTGAATCTTGGAAGTATTATTTCAAATTTTGATTTCTACAATTTAAATTTGGTAATGTTGTCAATTTCAGTTTTGTTCCTTATGAATAGTAACCTTCATAAATCTATATCACTAGGGTAAAGGTTAAAAGGGTGAAATAAACCAATTATAGTAAAAAATGAGTGATAAGGCCACAAAATATTATCATAATTCTAGTTATATTATTTGAGTTATAAAAGTATAACATTATATTATATATTTTTTTATTTTTGACCCAAATGAACATGATGGATACTTTATATTATTTTAAATCCAAGAATAATTACAAGAGCACCACTCCCATAACTTTTAAACAAAAACCTCCTCTCATTAGTTATTCACACAATATTAGTCATTTATCATGAAAAATTACATCACAATTAACTTCCCAAGTCCTAACACACATCCTAGTTATCATTTTCTTATCAAAATACAAATCCTATGAGGCATAAGATGAAATCCAAAGGGAGATATCTAATGAGGAATTATATGTCCTAACATACATATTTTAACCTTATCTATTCTTATAGGTCCCTAAATTATATTATAACCATGATAATTGATTAAATATCCATATTATAAAAGATTAATTGTTTTTAGGTTCATTGAAAATTAATTTCTATCTCTTTTCCATCCTATGGTAAATTGAAACAACAACTATCAATATGTTTATACTGCCACCTCAATGAAGGGATGTTTTTCTTTTTCCGTCACTACCTCACATGAATTGTTATAAGGATAGAATTATTGAATATATAAAATATTTATGAAATTATTATTATTTAAAATTTATAGACTTTACTTAACTTATTACCCTTTCTTTTTATAATAAATTGATATTGTCGCACATGTGTACATGTAAAATAACACCTCCAAAAAGTGATGTTATTAATGTTTCATTGAAGAATCACATGGATCTTCAAAATTATGTAAATAATGAATAAATTTCAAATATATATCATTAATATGATATTTAAAAATAAAAGTTTAGTCGTAATAATTATTACGCAATCAGAAAAAAAATGAATACCTCATTCACGCGTTCGTACGTACTACCGTCTCAATGAAACAACATGATTCATTTTACTTGTCCACCATACATGGTTGGTTTGAAAAGTGTATGTAATTTAAATATTTGAAAATTATAATATTTTTATAATTTTTCTCACAATGGAACAATATCCTCTATGACCACGGACAATTCACCAATGTTGTTTTGAAGTTATGAACCAAACGACCCCATAACAACCAATATTAACATAACTATTTTAGCAACTAATTAAATAATGGTAATAAATGAAATTAAAACAGTAACAATGAATAAATTAATATTAAAATGTTTTTTATGAAAATGAAAATGTAATATAATTTTTTTAATTAGGATTTATATAATCTACAAGGATATACGAGTTTTGTGGTTTTAGTTATTTCATTAAAGAATTTTCAAAATAATTTCTTCTAAATATTTTTCCTCCATATCCATGTACATATAAATGTTCTAATAATATTATTAATTAAAAATAAAACCTTTTTAAATTTAATTTTCAAATAATTTTGAAATTTTTTTTAATGAGTTAAAATTTACTATTAAAGAATTTATCGAATTAGTTATTTTGACATTTTTTCTATAGATACTAGAAAATTTGTGTTTAACATAAATAGATTTAGGAATTTTTCTCACCACCATATCCATTATTAGTTATAAATATTTGTATAATTTTTTACATGGTTATTTTCAGTGATAACATGTATTTCAATATTTAAGGAATTTTTAGTTTTTTTATAAACCTATAATGAAAAAATATTTATTGTATTTATGAGATAATCGAAAGGGTTATTGCATATGTGATTGAATTCCAGTTCAAATGGGTTTTCTAATTAAAGTGATATATATATTAAATTTACACATTTTATGGCTCTAAGAAATTTTATTTGATTACAAGGTCATCCCTATATAGCCCTAATGATTGGTGAGCCCGATATTTCTCCACAATGCATTGTGTAATGTGATAGAGTTTACTAGTGATTTCTTTCTCATAAGGGATATGTGAATTATCTAGTTAGATGGTTCCACTAAAAGGGTTCTTGTATGATTTCATGTAATGATAATTCTACAAGGTACCTAAATTATATGCATTAAACGGTTAATAAAGTCATACATTTTATTTAAAATGGTAATATAACGAGGTAATGTTTCTATGGAATGTTTATAACTTTTATTTTTTAAAATAATGTTGATTTGATTGTTTTTCAAGGAAATGAATTCACAAGTTTTCATTTTTTAAAATAGAATCATATGATTAATATTTTTCATCTAATAAGATATGAAATGTTTTAACAAAAAACTATTATGAAATTAAGCTTCATTCTTGGAAAATAAAATTAATATTTGAGGTCAAATCTTTTATCTGAAACTATAAAATTTTATTATTTCTTTTTCATGTTTGAAAATAGACTAATGTGATTATTTTTATGTCTAAAATATGGTTTTTTTATTCCACAATTTTAAATGATTTTTACATGGATTAATGATTATTATTGACGTTAATGTCAATTTTCATGTTATAGGAGTTACCATAAATGTATAAAATGTGTATTTAACAAGAAAATGTTTTGATGAGAAAGTTGACACTGTGTGGAAATGTCCACATTGTTTTGCAATGTTTGACCCAATTCTCTAATACTGTTATCCAAAAATATATTATAAACTTATTTAATTGAATTGATTTTTATTAAATATATATTAAGGGGTTGAATAACTTGTGGGTCATTTTATATATTCTCTAGAGATTTCCCAAACACATTATAAATCATAAAGGTTTCCAATGTGAGATAAAAATATTTTCCAAAAATATTTTCTCCCCCATATTAATTCACCCACTCATTGTTATTATACAGATTATTAAAATATATATTACCCATTATAAAATAGTAAAATTATTATTATTATAATATAACAATATTTTTATATTGATATAATAAATCTAATCTACCTTACATTTTTCAATAGTAAAATGAAAATGTTGATTGTGTTTTTGCGGACTACATCACCATAAAAAACCTATCTCATTTTCCATTACTATCAAAAATGGATGTTTATATTAAATTTTTTACGGAATAAATATGTTACTTAAAATATAATTAGGATTCTTTAGTTATATATGAGGTATTCTATAAACATTACCATTCATTAAAAAAAGAAAATGTCACTCAAGTATACGTAAAAAATACTACCTCCATTGACGAATTATCTATTTTCATCCCAACATTACATTTATGTGGTCAATATATATTGTATGAGAATATATGATATTAAATATTAATATATATCATCAATATGGTTCTGAATGTATAGAAATTTTATTGATCATATTAATGTAATATGTTGATATCTATAAATTAACAGAACCAGCTCATCAATGATTTCATTCTATTAAATTTGGATGATATTTTCCAACAAATTAACATGGGTATGTATAAATGATTGAAAAAAATTTATTTAAATAACCTACCTAATATTTTAATGATGAAAACGGTATCATGGAATGGGTTTCTACGACTCTATTGATAAATATGTGCGAAACAATCGAAATTATCAACATTCGATTGTGAAAAAATGATAACTAACTAATGATTGTATTTTTAATAATTAAAATTAAATATTATAAAATGTTATATATTTGAATAAGGTTTTGAAATAAGTTTTTAAAATTTTTATATTTATTATACATGATGTGAAGGTTTTTTTATAAAACTAAAGAGTAATTTTAAGTGCTATTTATCACCCAAATATTCATTCATTGAGTTATATTGTTTCTTGAAAAACAACATTATTATATTCTAATGTTATTCTAAATGAATATTTTATTATATTATAATTTATCATTATTTATGGGGAATATTAAATTCAAAATTTCATGCTTCTTACTTGATTTATATTTTTCTCATAAAATAATAATGTTTTCATGAATAATAAATATCACCATTAATGATTATTTTTTCAACGAAATATGTTTTGTTGCATTCAAATTTTATTTTCCTTATCATTCATAAATATATATATATATGTATATTTATATATTCATGTTACCATATTATTTATCTTTAAATATCCTTATATGGTTTTATTTTTATCATTTTTCCTATGTGGGTTTTAACAAATATATTTAAAAAATATTAAAAAGGTTTACTATCTCACGATTTTATTTTTTATCATGCACTAAACAATTTCTATTGAAAAAACTTAAAACTTTTTTAAAATATTATTTATTAAAATTTTAGGGAAATGAATGTTCAAAAAATTATTCATGTAAACTTTATATTCTTTGTGAAAAGTGAATTATAACTTCGTCTCCATAGGATGATGTTATGAATTTTTTTAAATGCACTTTTCATTTTTATGTTTGATTTTCAAGTTATTTCCAAATAAACTATTTCTTATAAAGTAATGACTTATTAGTCCCCTTATAAATGTATTTATATAATAGTTTATTGGGTGATTGAATTTTTATTATCGACCAATATAAATATTAAATCCATATAATGTTATTATGTTTTGGAATGTTATGAAACCCATTTTTTCTTCATGTGTTACCAAATATATGATGAATTAATGATTTTTTATGGAATAAACTGTATGTATTTTTTTTATTGGGTATTATATCACCCAAAAATTAATTGGTTAAGGTTTTATATGTCATTAAGTAATATGGCATTGACTTACATAGATTTGTGTAAAAAATAAATGTTTTTCATTTTTTGATATGGCCACAACATAAAGGCTATGTCACATTTGATACACTCTCAATTTGATGATTTACCATGTTAATGTTTTTGCCATTGTTCATTTTTATACTATGTTTCAATGACCTTCCACATTATTATTCCATATTCATATGCTCTATGTATCAAGTTTATTATCATATTTTTCTAAACTATTATTCCATGGTATGTGTCTCTTCATTTGATATTACATATATTTTTATCAATACTTTTGGGAAAAAATGTACTTCATGTTAATTTTATTCAAATATTTATCCCTTGATCATTTTTTCTCACATTATTATGATTTAGACCTTGATTATATTTTGATATGCTTTACCCTCATTGAGTGTTTAAGCTCACCATTATTCTCTCTATATTCCATAGGTTATAAAATGAGTATAACTAATGAAATGTTTAATGGGGATGGGGTGTAGTGTTGATCAATTATAGTAAAATTTTTGATTCTATTATCGAGAATATTCTAAAAGTATTTCATAATAAGTTTTATATATATATGTTCCTTAAAGGCACTAAATGTTAAGATCTTGGGATTTTGTCAAAAAACTTATTATGTGGTGTATAAGTAATATTAATGATGTAAAATAATGTAGTGTTTTTATTGGGTATATTAGATTAGTGTCATACTATTATACAGTTTTTTAGCTATTAAATTAGTTATCTTTGGGATTAGGAGTAGAGTACATTGGTGAAAATACTAAGTTATGTGTACTAATATTGGGATAAATCCTCAAATTTTAGTAATGTATAGAATCTATATTTTCTTTACAATGACATCCATATATGGATATGGAAAAGTTAATGCAGGATCTATGAAAGGTGATCATAGTGGTAATAATCGAGAAAATGGTGGGTTGATTATTAAATCAATCTTCACATTGTGTATGAAAAGAGGTCTAAATGTGCACATGGTTTGGAACACGCATGGTATATGATTTGGTGTTTCACATACAATTTAAAAACAATTATTTTTTATTCATATTTTATTTGGTCATGTTTAAAAATATTAAAATTATCATTGGTAACCTTGATTACAAACAATATTTTCATAAATTAGCTTATATATTCTTTTCATGAGTTATTTATTAAAATTTTAATGTTTCAATTTTAAAAATGTATTAATTTAATTATTCTCATTAAATTTTCCTTACTAATGTCAATACTATATTAAGGGGGAATTGGGTTAGTGATGTATGTGACAGAAAATATGTTGATTACCCCAATGAGAATCCAAATGAAATTATGGTAATAATACAAAACCTCAAAAAAATTATCAATCAATTAACTAATGTTATGAAGGATAATAAAATATAAGTTGAAATCCAAAATACACCATCTAAATAGTAATAAGTTATATAATCCTTGATGATGAAATATTAACCATCAATGATTGGGACTTCAGTCAAACTAATTACTATGAAATGGATCAATGCAAATAAACAGATATTTTAACTTCCCTAGTGATCAGAACATGATAACATATAGTATCATTGTTTCATTTAGAGGGAAGGGCTAACCAATAGTGGATCCACATTAATAGTAAGGAAATAAAATAATAATATGAAACAATGGGATTATATGAGTTCAATAATATATTCTTCACTAAATATTTTCCTTACATCATTTTCATAAAAACAATGTGAGAATTTATAGAATTGAAATAAAATGAGGATGAATCCATTCGAACATACTAGAATAACATCATGATAATTACAATGTAGGCATTAAGATTAATTATTACCATGGAATGTATAATCATTAAATCCATTAGTATCCTTAAAAAAGGAATCTATGGGAATATTCCATAAGATACTTTTTTAGATATGAATGAATTTTTTGATGTGTACATAAGGTGGAAATTAAAACTGAGGGCCCTAATTTGTTTTTAGACAACAATGTGAAGATGGGGTTTCATGTAAAATTAGATGGAAAATATCCTTGAATAATTATATTAAAATCAACTAAATTCAAAAAAATTCAGAGGAATCACCCAAAAAAATTCTAAAATGGAACCAATAAATGATTCCAATGTTGGAAGGTAAACCATCAATATAATAATTTTTTATTAGGGGATAAGAGGACAGTTAATAAAAAAGGAAAGGATGGACGCAAATAATGATCCACCAACACATTAATACATTAAATGATTAGAGTTTGGGTATTATGAAAACTGATACCCTGATATAATTATTAATGAGGAAAATTGGCATATGCATCCTATTAAACTAGGGTATTATGGAAGGTCCAACGTAATCACTATAACCAGAGTGAAAAATGATGATAATGTATTTATAGATACACATATTCTCCACTATAGGTATTAAAATGAATTATTTTATTTAAATTATTCACACTATTTCGTATTATGAATGTTTTATATGAATATTGATTCTCCATCTCAACCATTAGATAATGAATTATCTATAAATATAGTTGGGTGGATTTATTTCATCCATTCCATATGAATGAAACCTAATTGTGGATGATGTGAATATATTTACTATATTTCATCTTATGTTACCCCAAGTGTAATTCAATGTAATATTTTCCACTTATTGACTCCCTCTATATTAAAATCATATCGATTTTCAGGATAAGGAAATATCATTTCATGTCCCTAATAATCATATTATCTAATATCAATGTATGGTGGATTGTGATATTCCACTAGAAGTGAATTCTATAATATGGGTCATGATACCCATTAACAATGGTTATTCATCTCAAATTATCATGACATAATTCAACATTGAATAAATGTATATTTTAAGGGAATATGATGATATTTCTCCCAGAAAAATACATGGTCTCTCCCCTAAAACGAGGTTGAGTTTATATGGAACTCATGCCTGGTTATAGGCCTATAATGAAGAATCCTCCAAATAAACCCCATTTATTTTAATTATTCAATTTCTATTTTAATGTGAATTTAGAATGGGTATTTATATGTCCATGTAATTAACAATGTGGTTCACCTTTCCACTTTGTTAATGCGAATGATACATTATTACTTCCTTTCATTGATTTATTCATTATAAACGTGATCATGATAAATAATAAATATCATCTAACTTATTTATATTTTTTATTTGATAATATTAGGGAATATAACTATTTTTGAAGGCTGGATCCCTTGTCTGGATATCATTAGCTAACGTTAATGAGGGAAGATATTCCCAAGACATCTTTTTGAACAACGCATGAACAATATGAAATAATATTAATTATAATTTAACTCATAAATTCCTAATTAATCTTTATGGATTTTATTAATAGATTCATTATATATTACCATGAAAATATTATGGTTGTCTTCATTGATAATAATATCAAATATTTTAAGAGAAAGGATGGATGTGAATATAATTTGATGGTTTTTCTAGTGACCCTATATAAGGTGAAATTAAAAGGAAAGTTCACCATGTGTAAATTTTTTCAATAAAAATAATCATATTTAGGTCATGTAATCATAATAGAGTGTATATATAGACCCATAAATGAAAGAAGTTATTTTAGAATATCTGAGACATACCACCATAATAAAGATCTGATGATTTCTCAAATAAAAAAGGATACTAATTACTATTTATGAGAAATTACTAATGATTGACAAATTCATTAACCAATATAACATATAAGTAGTTATGTTACATGTAATTAAGGATTTCAAGGAAAAAATAAATATTCTTGTAAATATATTTGTCATTACACTTGTACACATATTTCATTGAAGTAGAGAAGTGTTTTTAATAAACAGTGATGCTTTATAGATAGTTTTGGGATGAATCCTTATTCAAAATGAAATTTTAATGGATTATATAACATGTCAATTAAAGGATATTGAGAAAAATTACTATCACATGATAAATAGATGGCAATAGTTGTGTCCTCATTGAATATTTCACAACATTATATCTACGGTCAAATGTGTTATATTTATAAAATAAATAAAGTATTAATGTATATTCTAAAACAAATGAATCAGAATAGGTAATAAGGTGATGGTTGAAGTTGATTATTTATTATGACTACACAATAAATGACAACACTATGAAGTAAATAATGGTGGTCAATGCCCTGAGTATAAAATATTATGCTTCTATATCCTTGACGAGGATTTAAATGAGTCTAATAATGGTCGATTTGTAAATGATAAAACCTAAAAAAATATTTTAATGGGATAAATCCTATATTTACCAAATTAAATAACAATCATCCATCTATAAAAATGTCATAGAGGTACAAAAGGGATATATGAAGCTACATAATATGTTGTTGAATATTCAAGAGTCCCACATTGGTAGTGATGGAATTATAATATTTTTGAAACTAATATGTTTTCCATTATTTTTATAATCAATGAATGTTATATTGAATTATAATCATAGATGATCATTCCCTTTCCATCCTAGAATAAAAAAATGTATATTGATGTCTTGGATAATTTTTTTTGGATGACATGAAAGGGTGATTGTTGACTATATATCCAAATGCATGATATGTAAATTTGTTATGGATGCGCAACATAAGTTTGAAAGGATGATGCATCCACTATTCCTTAAAAAATTTAAATGGGATAAAAACACCATGTATTTCACCATTGGAGTCCCCTAAACATTTAAGTGACAAAAGTTTATTTGGGATATAGTTTATCACTATTTAAATTTAGCAGGATTTATTTCTACCAGAGAATATTCATTTACAAATTAACTTCTTGATATATATATAAGGGAAGTGGTAACGAAATATAGTGTAAAACATTCAATAGTATTATATTTGGATTCATTTATTACCGATAAATATTGAAAATTTATTAAAAAATATTTTTATACATAACTATGCTTGAATAATTCTTGTTATCCCAATATTTTTGGTCAAAAAGAATGGTCCTTTAAATAATTGGAGGATATAATGACATAATTTTGGTAGATTTTGTTCTAGGTTGGGATCATTACCTTCCTTTGGTGGAGCTTTCCTATAATAATGGTTTCCATTCGTGTGTTCAAATGGTACCATATAAGGATGTTTATGGGAAAAGGTGTATCCATCTATGATATTGGGACGAAGTAGTGGTGGGTGTGTTATTGGGTCCAAACCTATCTCATGAGATAATATATTTGAACCAAACTATAAATCTACATAGTAATGTTAAAAAAATGTACAGAATAACTATAATGTAAAATTTTGATGATATTTATAGTTTCAAGTCATATATATGGTATTTGTATGAACATCACCATGAATGAAATTCATTAAGGTTGGAAATAATGTGATGTTGCAAAAAAGATATATTTGTCAATATAAATCCTCAATCACTAGGGGATGGATGATTATATTCTTTCACTTTACCCAGGCATCCCCCAAGTACAGTATGTGTCCCATATAATGACCACTACATGATATGTTCAAAACAAATAGGGGGTTAGTTAGATTTGGGAGGGTTTTATAAACTAATTAAACCTTGTTATCCCTTTAACTCTTACATATATTAGGATATCAATTTTATTTTTCTATTATTTAATCATAATAAACTATATGAAATAATTTAATGAATTGAATACAATGTTTTTATAAGGATCAATACTCAATAAAAGGAAATAGTACTTCTTATGTATGTTAATAACCATTTCATAGACTGTACACTAAAATGAGATACCAAATAAAATGATTTGGACATAATATAATTATCATACAAGGTGTATATCCAAAACCATTAATATGGGGGTAGGAAAACAATCCTAAATCTTTGTACTGGGGAATACCTAGAACAAATCTAGCTCTTTTCTATTTTTTTAATGTATCAGTGCGAATAGTATTTATCTTTTATCATGTTCTAATAATCTCTAATGATTCTTTCAATTAGATATGGATCTTTCTAAATGTCATAGTGATTATTTATAATTATTCCTCCCTTATTGTTTGTATAGAAACCAATATTTATCTATTCCCTTTACTCTCTTTTGTTTTATGTGATTCTTATATTATCCTATTATTTAATGAATAAAACATGATTCCTTATTTAATTACATATATGAAATAACTCATATCCACTTATTCTAATATCTCCATTTAGAACCTCTCTTTATGATACTACCTCACCGGATACTATCCTTATGACACATGTTAATACTAAACCATCATATATTATTCATTATTAACTTCTTCATCTTCCAACTATTCATTTTCCACTTTATTGATTCTTTTGAAACCTATTCTGTTGGTCAGAGTGGAAACTCAAGAGGGGGGGGGGTGAATTGAGTTCCAATTTAAAATTTCTGTTGAAAACATTTAGGCTTAAATTCCCCCAAATTAAAACGGATCAGTTAATTAAGGAAATAGAGATATAAGTGACATATTGTTCAACAGGTTTCTCAAAGGTTGATTACTCCTCAGTAGAGTTAGTAAGAGAACTAATTCCACTTTTGAAACAATTTTACTAAACAACTCAGATATACACACTAACCAGAACTAACTATCAAATTGAATGTAAAAACGGATTTATGTTTTTGCTAATATAAGCATAGCAGATAGATGTTAAAATGAGTAATGAAAAGATGAACACAAAAAATTTAAACAAGAGGTTCAGTCTTAAGTAAATACATAGTCCTCTCCACTTGGTGATCACCTACCACCAAGCAATTATATTAAAAGTGATACACAACCTGTATCGGGCATTACAATAGCTTTCACAAACTGTCCAGGTTTTTCAACCTCTATCACAGTTCTATGTTGTAAAATAAACATCCAAGACACACAAGGCGTCTTCCACAGTTATAAGTGGGAAACAAAAAAAAGACAGTTTAGAATGGGGAATTTCAGTATCCCTTTGTTCAAGTACAAGAGTCAGTGTGTGTAACTCATACACACTGCTCACAAATGTAAATTATTTACACAAAGTAGATGTAAAGATAGTGGGGATGAGTTTAGAATGCTCTGATCTATTGGAAAATCTGCTCTGGATTCACTGGAATGAATGAGATGAACTTTTGGTCCTTTTCTGCAATTTGACTCCAAAAAAGAGTGTCGCAACTTTCAGGTTATGAATTCCAGATGTAGAGATGATCAGTTTTTTGGATGTTAAGCTCTTTGCAGCACACCATGATAGATCGAAGAAGATTATTTCAATAGATCTTCGTGAGGATCTATGTTCTTATGAATGAGTGCTTGAGTGTTCTCTACCTATTTCTTTTATTCGGGTTCTAATTTTGTGTCTCTCCTGTATCGTTTATATAGTCTCTTGTTTTTCGTGTTTTGTTGTTCAGTAGAGGCCAACATGAGAAATGTTTCAACCACGTGTGGTCTTCCTCGTACATCGTAATTTCTCTTGATATCCCTACAAATAACATTAAATAATGTCAGGTGCATTAATTTTTCCAGACATGACCGTTATAGTAGTATTAATAAAATTGGTAAAGGAAAGAATAAAATATCATTTGACTGGAAGTAGATGCATTTCACACAGTAGACTTCAAATGTGGTCTTTCCAACTGTGGACTTCATTGGTGTACTATTCAACTATGAACATCATCGGTAGTTTCTTTGACTGTAGGCTTGTAACGGTGAACTTTGTGCTTAGTGGATGTCTTGTAACGGTAGCTATTTACTCTTTGTAACAGTGGGTCCTTATCGGTAGACATTGAGAAATAGTCGACTATCTCGACAGTAGGAGTTGTCCAGCAGTAGCCTTCTACTAAACTTTTCTAACTGTAGGCTTGAACAGAGTGGTTCTCAACATAAAACTTGAGAAAGAGTCTCACAGTGGACTTCTAACAGAAGCCTTGTCACAGCAATGACCTTGTGACACTAACTCTTTTTCTGTGAGCTTTGATAAGAAGATCATTGGTATACTTGGGACAGTAACCTTGTACTGATAGCTTCCAACAGTGACTGTAAATCTTCAACGGTGATCTTCTAGAATCAGTGACATAGAGTGAAAGTGAGTTATAACGGTGACAATGAACAGAAGGCTCATACTAGTAGACTTTAACAGTGAACATATATTTAGATAAATATGGACTGTAAGTTGATGCATCAAAGTCATGAGTCTTAAGAATATAAATTGATCCGAATAATATAATTATAAATTTATACTAAAAGGATTGGTAACTAGCTTAATGTATCATGATCTATATTTAAACATGATTTGGGATTATCAAAACATGTGAGTCCAAAAATCAACCCCTTTTTGATAATCACAAATTATGTCAGTATGTATTAATGATAAGTATCATAGATTAATAAGAGTGTAAAACCAAAAAATATTACTACATGATATCAGAGAGAAAGGCAGATAAGATTCAACATAGTATCATAGTATCATAGTAGCATATTTCTCCCCAATCATATGATTATTCTAGAATTAACACAATGTTTCTCAAATTAGCACAATATTTCGCAAATTAGCACAATATTTCTCCCCCTTTGTTATTAACAAAAATAAGACAAATGAGAGAACATAGTAAGATTGTATTAATAAACAGTTCAGTACGTGACCCGAAAATATTACATAGTCCCTACCAAAAGACAGAAACAGACTGAATCCACAACATCCATAGGTAAGGGGTCTTTCCCTTTGGAAGAAGAAGATGGAGAGGGAGCTTCTGGATCAGCAGGTTTAGGAATGGATACTGGAATGACCGGAGGGGTAGCAACAGAAGATCATGTGGGTCTGTAATGGGTATCTCATTAAGGTATTAGTGGAGTAAAGCTTCTAATAGCTCCAGTAGGAGACATGGTGGAAGAACCACTGGGTTGAGAAGCAGGTAAGGCATGAGGAATAATGATAGGGGTGTATTCCACATGAAGATAGGATAGAAGAAGGTTTCTGAAATCCATAATAATGCTTCCTCCTCTTTCCAAAGCAGATAAAAAATCATTTTTATTCTCCAAAAAATTATCCAAATAAGGTGTCAATTCTCTCATCTTGCTGACCTGCTCCATGAATGCCTGAGTCACTGGACACAACTTCATATTCTCAATCATGATCTTGAAGTGGTTGGACATTTGATTCTTGGTATAGACTTTCTCAAAGAAAGAATCCACCTTATTCTTAATGGCCTATTGAGAAGCAGTAGCTGCTCGCAAGTGGTCACGAACAAAACTGCTGACTTCCCTAGTGGTAGAAAGTATCTAAGAATCAGAGGTGCCACTGGTACTGGCCTTAGCAAGCTCTTCCTGGATCACAGTTCTGATTTGGTCAATGTTCACAAAGGAACTAGATGAGGGAATGAGTTTTACCGAGAAGGCCACTGTCTCTTTGAAAGACTGAGTCAAATTACTAATCACCTTCTGAACAAGTGCATCTTGACTGTTCAAATGTTCTTTTAATGATGTCTTAAAAACCTCAAGTACTTCCACAAACTACTTGACTACTTGTTTAATATATCTAATCTTAGCATTCACATGGGTTTGAGAACTATTCCTGGAAGTCAATGAAGCAATCGATTATCTTAGAGCAACCACATCTCATGTACAGCTCTCAATTTTACTATGGAATACTTTAACTTCATCCATCATTTCCTTCACTGGATTAGACACAACACATCCCAGAGATAGCTCTAGGGATTTATCTACACTCATCAGTTCTCCAACCAGGACTTTCTTCAAATATGCCACTGATTCTCTCAGTGCTTCTTTCAATTCAGCCTTTAAGGACTCAAGGTCCTCTTTGGTTGCCAAATTTTCAGCCACAACAGGTAGGATAACTGAATCCCTTTGGGGCCGGTCTTCTTCATCAGAATCTCCATAATTGAGTCCACGTACCATATATCCTGGATCTAATGACCATCCTTCGATGCCATACAATACAGAAACTGAACAAAGATGATCCCCCTCACTTCGAGCATTCTCCTGAGGAATCTCTTCTAACTGTTCTTCTCTAGGTAACTCAACAACCACCTCTGCAACTTCAGCAGATTCAACAACCATTTTCCTTGTTAGTTCAATAGTAGGGTGAGTCTTATCCTTTTCTGAGTCATCAATGACTCCCTCATCAATGGAAGTAGAGGCCACTCCTACTTCCTAATTAGGCACTATCTTGACTGTACTATCTATCAGAGGGCTCAAACTGAGCTCTTCTTCTTCGTTGTCCTCATCATCATCTTCAGCAACAGCCTCCTTTTCTTCATGAGTAAAATGACCTGACTCAGTAGACTCATCCTCTTCAAAAGTGTCCTTGACAATATTCTGATATGATTCATCCTTTTCTTCTTCAGTGGTCTCAGTATCACTATCCTTCAGAAAAATCTCTCTCTTTGGTAGTTGTTTTGGAGGGCTAAATGCTCCCAAATCTACTATCCTTACAAGACTATATGGTAAATCAAAATCACTCCCATAATCAATGTGGGTGTTATCTCTTTGAGGGGCCACAGCTCTTTTAGCCTCCTTCTCATTAGAATAAACCGGTTCTGGATCATCAGGCTTCCGGCCTGGATCTCTTTTGTCTTTTGGCCTAGATGAGTGAGTAATAGGGTCAAACTTTTCATAAACCATTCCTTCATCATTCACCCATGCCTTTTTCTATTGATTCTATCTAATTTTCATGAACATGCAAATCACCTTGGAGATATAAACATTATTCTTGGCCACTATCATATCTTCATGATTTCCAGCCACACCCATTACCTTTATCATAACTGAGATAAGATTGGAATGGAATAAGGCATTGGACTTTTATCTTTCCTTGGTCATATCCTCCAATTGTTCCATCAGTAACCTACAAAGGTTAATCTTCATTCCAAGCATTAGTAAGTACATCAAGAATATTTCCTGGTACATCAGTACTGCAATGTCCCCTCTCCTCGAACTAAGGACATTCTGAATAAACTAGAATAAAATACTGTCTTATCCATTCATCTCAGCTGCAATGATCCTCCTTGATTTTCCATCACTTTCCAGTTCTTCCAGAGCTTTTTCAAACTCAAAAATAGCACTGCCTGGAGGAGACACTCCATAGTAGTAATCAAATATTCTGTCATGAGGAACTCTCAAACAGGCAGCCCACTCAGCAGACGAGAAACTAACTTCATTTCCATTGATTCTGGACATTAGCTTATGCACTTCCTCTTCCTCTTCTAATATCAGATATTCATAGAACTCTTTAAAAAGCTTCGGGTAGTATGGTACATTTTTGTTGGAAAAGCATTCGGTCCATCATTGGGCATCTAGTACATTCAGTACCAATGACTTGCTCGACAGCAGCCATTCTTCACATAACTCCTTCTCAGTAAAGATTTTTCTCTTGGTCAGATGCGGGTTTACAAATCCCGACGGGGTGTTACTGGTGCCACTCGATTCGGCTCGAGTTCTCTTAGGCATTAGCGCATCCTCACTGATAATCGGGGGTCGCTTTGTTCTGGACATAGAGATTGAGAGAGGTTCGAGGGCGCATGTGAAGGGTTAAGGTTTAGGAATTTCTATAGAAAGGTTCGAGATTGAGAGAGGAAGGTGGATTGAGATATGTTCGTTGCCACTAATATTATCATTTAGGGATTAAAACCAAATAAAATATAAATAATAAATAGGAATAAAATTGGTTCGATTTCTAGAAAAAATAAAAACAAATAGCAAGGTATCCAATAGTGAGATGTACCAGTGAGGACACCGGTGAGGTCCAACACTGAGGTATAATAGTGAGGTCCAACTGTGAGGTTCGACTGTGAGTTCTAGCTCTGAGGTTTGACTGTGAGATCTAACTGTGAGGTTCTACTCTGAGATCTAACTATGAGGTTTGACTGTGAGATCTAACTGTGAGGTTTGACTATGAGATCTAACTGTGAGGTTCGACTATGAGATCTAACTGTGAGGTTTGACTGTGTGATCTAACTGTGAGGTTCGACATTGAGATCTAACTATGAGGTTCAACTGTGAGATCTAACTGTGAGGTTTGACTGTGATGAAATTAATCATACCTAACTCATGTTTGATGTATTTTAACCTCTTAGAATTTATGGTCTTTCTCAATATATCAACCAATTGATGTTCAGTGCCAATGAATTCAATAGTGATATCACCCTTTTGATAATGATCCCTCAAAAAGTGATGTCTCAAATCAATATGCTTTGTCCTAGCATGAGATACTGGATTTTTGGAAATGTTAATAGCACTTGTATTGTCACACATTATAGAGACATGATTGAATTGATATCCATAGTCCAGTAAAGTGTGTTTCATCCATAGAATCTGAGCACAACAACTACCAGCAACTATGTACTCATCTTCGGCAGTTGATAATGCAACAAAATTCTTCTTCATGCTACACCAATATACTAGTGACTTTCCTAAAATGTGATATGTCCCAGAGGTGTTTTTCCTATCTAACTTGCAACCAGAAAAATCAGCATTAGAATAACTCAACAAATCAAATGATTGTCCTTTTGGATAAAATAATCCGAAGTTAGGAGTATGCTTGAGATATTTAAATTTTTTTACAGTAGTTAAATGAGATTCATTTGGATTGGATTGAATGCGAGCACACATGCATACACTAAACATGATGTCAGGTCTACTAGATGAACGATAGAGTAGACTCCCTATCATACCTCTATAGTTGGTTTGATCCACTAGTTCTCCAGCTTCATCAGCATCCAACTTATAAGTGTCACTCATTAGAGTGTCACTACCTTTACTACCATCCAAAGAAAAACGTTTTATAAGATCCATAATATATTTACTTTGATTTAAAACAAAGCCATTTTTATTTTGAAAGTTCTAAAATCCAAGGAAAAAGATGAGTTCTCCCATTAAACTCATTTCAAACTAATTTTTCATTATTATTGAAAAATCAACACATATTGAATTTTTAAAAGATCCAATAATAATATCATCCACATAAATTTGTACTATCAAAAAATCTTTATAAATCCATTAAATGAAATGAGTAGGATTAGCTATCCCTTTGGTAAAACCTTTTGAAATAAGGAAAGAGCTAAGCCTATCATACCATGCTCTTGGAGCTTGTTTAAAGCTATACAATGCTTTAGATAGTTTGAAAACATGATTGGAAAAAAATTTGATTCGTAAAACCAGGAGGTTGATCAACAAACACATCCTCAACTATGTACCCATTTAGAAAATAATTTTTATCATCCATTTTATAACGTTTGAAATTCAGATGAGATGCATAGGCAAGTAGTATCCTAATAGCTTCTAATCTTGCTACTGGTGCAAAGGTCTCCTCATAGTATATTCCTTCCTCTTGACTATATCCTTTTGCATCTAGCCTATAATTATTTCTAACTATATTCCCAGATTCATCTACTTTGTTCCTAAACACCAATTTAGTGCCTATGGTCAAGGTGTCCTTGGGTCTTTCCACTAATTCCCAAACTTTGTTCCTTTCGAACTGATTTAGTTCTTCTTGCATATCCATTACCCAAAATTAATCATTGATAACATCATTAATATTTTTGTGTTCAATCTATGAAAGAAAATCTTTATGTTCAACCTGGTTTCTTAGAGAATCTCTAGTTTGTGTTCCTCTATTCAAATCACATACAACAAAATCTAGAGGATGATTCTTATGTGTCCTAGTACCTTTAGGAAGGGTTGAACTAGATACTTCGTAGTTTTCTATTGGTTCAGAATCGATAGTAGCATATTCTGGAAAATTTCCAGAACTGGATACTTTTATAGGGGATTCACTATCCTTATCATTAATGTTCAGATTTGATAAATCTTCCTCAATATTTCCATGAGAGGTTTTTGGCTCATGTGGTTCAGTCTCATCAAATTTGATATGAACTGATTCTTCCACACATTTTGTTTTCTTATTGAACACTATATATGCTTTACTTGAAACAGAATAACCATGAAAAATTCCTTCATCACTTTTGGGAAAAAATTTGTCATGATTATATTTAGTATTAAGAATAAAGACTTTGTAACCAAAGACTCTAATATAATTAACCATATGATTCTTATTATTACAGAGTTCATAAGGGGTCCTTTTTAGAATAAGTCTAATTAAAACTCTATTGATAACATAACATGTTGTATTTACAGCTTTAGCCCAAAAATAAATAGGAAAGTCATACTCATTAATCATACTCATTACAATTTCTTGTATGGGTCCTATTTCTTCTTTCTACAACACCATTTTGTTGAGCTGTCTTAGGGGCAGAAAATTTGTGACTATAGCCATTGTGTGAGCAGTAAAATTCAAACTCATGATTCTCAAACTCAAGACCATGATCACATCTCAGGGTCTTAATTTTAAGTCCCCTAAGGTTTTCTACAGACTTGGAAAATTTGAAAAAGTAGGAACAAGATTTACTATTGTGAGCAAGAATGTACACCCATGTATACCTAGAAAAGTCATCTACAATAACATAAACATAGTGCTTCCCATTTAAACTTGAAACTCTTGATGGTCCAAACAAATCCATGTGAACCGACTCAAGTGGTTGAGAAGTTGAAACTTATTTCTTTGGTTTGAATAAAACTTTGTGCTATTTTCCCTTTTGACAGAGATTACACACTTTATCATTTTGGAATTCCAATTTCGGTAGGTCTCTAACTAAACATTTTTTGGATAGCTTTTTAAGTGAGTGCACATTACAATGTCCTAATTTTCTATGCCAAAACCAAGATTCTTTATGAAAATCATTTAAGCAGGAAACATTTTTTTGGCTATGGAGTTTAAATCAACAACATATACATTCTCATTCTTATATGAAGTGAAAAATAAATCATTTTTTGAATTAAAAACATTGCATGAATCATTCTCAAATTTAAAACTAAGTCCATCATCACATAACTGAGATATTCTAAGTAAATTATACTTTAATCCACCAAATAAGTATTTTAGAAATTAATATTGTATCTCGGTTACCAATCTGGCCTAAGCCGATGATTTTTCCTTTTGTATTGTCACCAAAGGTGGCATGCCCACTATCAACATTAATTAGACTCTTGAAGAATGAATAGTCTCATATCATATGTCTCGAACCTCTACTGTCTATATACCATAGGGTCTTACAGAAACTCCTTAAGCAACTTCCCTGCAAAACAGATTAAATATAAGATAATTTTGTTACCCAGATCTTCTTGGGTCCAGAAAGGTTAGACAATAAAGCTTTGGGAACCCATATTTTCTTCATAGGTTTTCTAAAATCCAAAAAAATATTTTGAGACATAAATACTATGTTCAGTACTTTAGAGAATTGTTTCTCAAAACATTGTCCAGAATTAGCAGTGAACAGTCTAGATTTTGGAACAAATTTTGATTTTCTAATGTGTCTCTGTCAAGGCTGATATCCTAGACCAGTTGTATATTTTGGTACAATATGTTTTTCTAGAAACTGTGTCAAGGTATCCCTACCAGCAGTGAACTTCTCAATATCCTTTCTTAATTGTTCATTAGATAATTTGAGCTAGGTATTCTCTTTCAGCAGTTGAGCATTCTTTTATTTTTCTACACTTATATTTGTTTTAATATTGCTAGTCAAGGCATACTGTTTTTTTAAAGATTTATCTTTATCTTTCAGTTCATTACAGGTATCTTCCAGTATATTGCAATATTCAAACAGTTCATCCTTATACATAATGTCATCATTAACTGAATCATTGTTATTTCCAGAATAATAATCATTTAGAATAGGGGAAACAGGTACCTCAGATATATTAGTCAGGAAGCACATGTTGGTATGATTCTTTTCAGAATCAGTGGCTTCTAATTCACTTGTGTTGTCTTCTGAAGCACTCCAGGTTTCTTTCATGGCTTTCTTATATTTCTTGTCCTTATAGTCATATTTCTTTTTGAATTTTAGCTTTGGACTGTCAGCCTTGATGAGTCCTTTCCCCTTGTATTCATAGCATACTATATCATCTTCCTTATCATATTTCTTCCAATCCTTCTTCCACTTACCTTGTTGATCATACTTACCCTTGTAGTTTGGTTTTCTGAAAAACTTCTTCTTCCAATAGAACTTCTTAAATCTCATGGATATTTGAGCCATTTCTTCATCACTGTCTGAATCTGAATTTTCACTAGATGAACTTTCAATAGGTACATGTATTTTCCCCTTGTCTTTTCTCTTTGATGCAGTAGACTTGAATGCCACATATTTTCTTTTTGGTTCATTATATTCTTATTTGTTCACATTCAGTTCCTCTTCATACATCATTAGTTTAACAATCAACTCCATAACTGGTTGCTTTCTGATGACATGTGACTCTTGGATAGACACAGATGTTCCTCTCCATCTGTCAGGCAAACATCTCAATATTATCATGATCTTCTCCTTTTCTGGAACTCCTTTTACCAGTGAACTCATGTTATTGAAAATCTCATTAAAAATAAGATACATATCAGAAATAGGTTATTTAGGTCTCATCTTAAAATTATCATATTTAATAGTATAAGTATTTAATATCATTTCCTTCAGGTTGGTTGTTCTTTCATGAGAAACATACAAGGATTCCCAGATTTCATGAGTTGTTTTACGTGCAGAAATTCAGTTAAATTACTCATCTCCTTAAGATCAGTAAAGGGCATTCATAGCTTTACAGTTATTGTTGTAGTCAGACTTTGAAGCATCACCCCAGGTAGATCTAGAAGTTTTTGGAATTTCATATTCTGATTCTATAGGAGACCAAATATCAAAACCAATACTTCTAAAATGAATTTTTATTTTGATTTTCCATTGAACATAGTTCACACCATTAAAGAAAGGTGTAATGTTAGTAATAGCTCCTTCTAGTCTATTTTCCATAACAAGATTTTAGAAAATATATTAAAGAGAGAAAATTTAGGACTAACAAAAATTTAAGATCATTAAGATAAAACTAAAATCACAGTTTGAAAAAAAGAGGATTTGAAAACATTTTATAAATAAGAATGTTACCTCTGATACCAAATGTTGGTCGGAGTGGATACTCAATAGGGGGTGAATTGAGTTCCAATTTAAAATTTCTGTTAAAAACATTTAGGCTTAAATTCCCCCAAATTAAAACGGCCCAGTTAATTAAGGCAATAGAGATATAAGTGACATATTGTTCAAGAGGTTTCTCAAAGGTTGATTAATCCTCAGTAGAGTCAATATGAGAACTAATTCCACTTTTGAAACAATTTTACTAAACAACTCATATATACACACTAACTAGAACTAACTATCAAAGTGAATGTAAAAACAGATTTACGTTTTTGCTAATATAAGCATAGAAGATAGATGTTAAATAGAGTAATGGAAAGATGAACACAAAAAATTTAAAGAAGAGGTTCAGTCTTAAGTAAAGTCATATTCCTCTCCACTAGGTGATCACCTACCACCAAGCAATTATATTAAAAGTGATACACAACCTGTATTGGGCTTTACAACAGCTTTCAGAAACTGTCTTGGTTTTGCAACCTCTACCACAGTTATATGTTGGAAAATAAACTTCCAAGCCACACAAGGCTTCTTACATAGTTATAAGTGGGAAAGAAAAAAAAGAGAGTTTAGTATGGGTAATTTCAGTATCCCTTAGTTCAAGTACAAGAGTCAGTGTGTGTAACTCATACACACTTCTCACAAATATAAATTATTTAAACACAATAGAGATAAAGATAGTGGGGATGAGTTTAGAATTCTCTGATCTATTGGAAAATCTGCTCTAGATTCACTGGAATGAATGAGATGATGTTTTGGTCCTCTGCACGTTTACTCCAAAACAGAGTGTCACAAATTTAACGTTATGACTTCCATATGTAGAGATGATAAGCTTTTTGGATGTTAAGCTCTTTGCAACACACCATGATAGATTGAAGAATATTCTTTAAATAGAACTTCGTGAGGCTCTATGTTCTTATGAATGAGTGCTTGAGTGTTCTCTTCATATTTCAGGTATTTGGGTTCTAATTTTGTGTCTCCCCTGTATCTTTTATATAGTCTCTTGTTTTTCGTGTTTTGTTGTTCAATATAGGCCAACAAGAGAAATGTTTAAATCACATGTGGCCTTCCTTGTACATCATACTGTCTCCTGATATCCCTGCAAATAACATTAAATAATATAAGGTGCATTAATTTGTCCAGACATGACCGTTATAGTAGTATTAATAAAATTGTTAAAGGAAATAATAGAATTTCATTTGACTGGTAGCAGATGCATGTCACACGGTAGACTTCAACTGTGGTCTTTCCAACTGTGGACTTCATTGGTGGACTATTCAACTGTGAACATCATTGGTAGGTTCTTTGACTGTAGGCTTGTAACGGTGAACTTTTTTCTTAGTGGATGTCTTGTAACGGTAGTTGTTTACTCTTTGTAACAGTGGCTCTTTATCAGTAGACTTTGAGCAACAGATGACTATCTCAACAGTAGGAGTTTTCCAGTTGTAGCCTTCTACTAAACTTGTCCAACTATAGGCATGAACAGATAGGTTCTCAATAGAAGACTTGAGAAGGAGTCTGACAGTGGACTTCTAACAGAAGCCTTGTCACAATAATGACCTTGTGACAGAAACTCTTTTTCTGTGAGCTTTGATAAGAAGAACATCAGTAGACTTGTGACAGTAACCTTGTACCGGTAGCTTCCAACAATGATTGTAAATCTTCAATGATGATCTTCAAGCATCAGAGACATAGAGTGACAATGAGTTATAACAGTGAATATGAACAGAAGGCTCTTACCAGTAGCATTTAACAAATGAACTTATATTTAGATAAATATGGACTTTAAGTTGATGCAACAATGTTATGAGTCTTATGAATATACATTGATCAGAATAATATAATTATAAATGTAGATTAAAATGATTAGTAACAGACTTAATGTATCATGATCAATATTTAAACAAGATTTGGGATTATCAAAACAGGTGAGTCCAACATATTCATTCAATGTTTATTTATTTGATATTGTTCTTCTAATAGCACTTGTTCATTCATGTACACAACATTATTCAGAAGTCCAATACATTGTACTATACATGTCATTCTATTTTCTCATTGTGTGATAAATCGACCCAAAATAGAATTACGATCAAGCCTCATAGACGAAACCTTACTCTAAAACATCACTTAATTAATAAAAATCTCAAATAAAATCCCCAATTTTCATTCCATCATGAACCTCCTCCCCTCTATATATCTAGTCTTTTTTTTGATAAATCATAGGGGGAAGAGAAAACATAAATTCAAATTTCCCACTAAAATTTTCAATTTACATCTTGAATCATTGTTAATTAGAATTTTCATGATCCCTAAAAGATTCGATTTATTACCAACGTTAAAGGAAACATTCCTTTAAACAAAATTATAATCAATGCTTCAAAATTGATAAAATATTGTCTACAACCACAATATTTGTTATGATTTTTTGAGACATTAAACATCTAACTCAACCTTATCACTATTTCATTTACCTAAAAACATTATCAGTATCATCAAAGTTTCATATAAAATGTCCTCCTATTAACTCCTCTATACGGTAACCTTATAAGGATATTATTATTATGGTCACTGTATGTGTGGTAAACAGTATCATTGTCTAATTCATAACCTTGTATTGTTATTCTTCATATGTGGTCTCTATTTTCTAGTTCATCTTCATAGTATTTATTTGTTTGAAAATTTTACATCAAAATAACTTTTTGAGGTTTACAATTTTCTTTCTATATGATGAATTCATAAAACTCTATTTGATTATTTTGTGCTCTGTTTTATATCTTTGTAGACTATATCTAATTAAATATCTTAGATAATTCAATTTTATTCAATTTCATAGAAATATTGATCTAAGGAATATTCTTGAAAACTTTTATCTGATACAAATTCATTTAGAATATTATATTTAATTTTCAAACTTAGAAGAATATAGCTAATAGAATTCAAATGATTCATTTATATAATTATTTTTATGAGACCTATGTTCAGTAATTAGGAGACATGTATTCAATTCACACAAAAAAAACGTTTTTTGATTACAAGAATACTATTCTTATATTTGATGAACATATAAAATATCATCCACATTACATTTTTAGACTAATATTCAAGGAATCATCATAAAAAAGAATCTATCTAAAATAATATTTTCTGATTAGATCTATCTACTAAACACATCATGGTATACTTTTCATGAATCCTCTCTCTAAAAATCATAACTCCACTAAATATCATCTGATTCTTCCTTCAAAAATAGTGTTCTAGAATCATGAAAACACTCATATAATCATGATTTTTTGTACATTTAAGATCATGGAATTATCACCTGATTTAATAAATTACCTAGAGGTATTGTGATATTAGAATAGTGAGAAACACATCCCCAAGAAAAAACTATTATAGTTTGTCTAATCATTAATTGTTTTATGTATATATGAATGAAATAAATCAAATAATTCCATCCAATATTCATTATATATAATCCATGATAATAACTATGATGTTCTTATGAACTTTATTAGATATTTTTTTACTTTAGAAAATAACCTTTCATCTCACACTTCATCATATGTTAGTATCTATCTAGATCAATCTATCTAGAAACCATTTACGTAATCTAATTAAGGAAACATTATATAGTTGTTAATTAATGAGATTCTATAAAAATCAATGCACATGTTACATAACATAGGATCACTCAGAAGTTTATATAGTTAAAATAAATATTCAAATAATCTTTATAAATGACACCAATTATCATCTAGCAAGATTACATGACTTCAAAAAATCTCATTTTCAACCTCTTAAACATATTAAATTTAATGAAATCATTACAAATCATAGAAAGACATTGGAAAAAATAAATTAACAAAAAATAAGATTCTCAATATCCCCCTTTGTATTTATTGATAATACCATAAAAATAAATTTACAATGAATGGGTCAATATTTTAATCATTATAATTATTTTCTATCTTTCTTTTAAAAAATCGTACACATACTATAAATGTATCAATATGTGAATCAGTTTCTTCTTTCTCTATTAATAATTCTAAACATTAATTTCGCATTCAATACTATATATTGATAATAATTAAAAGTTATTTAGAAAATTTGGTAAATTATTTATTGAGTATAGTTCCATCATCTATCTCACAATATGTGTATGTGATCCATGATAATGGAATATAATTAGTGGATTTTATTTAGATAACTAAGATTCCCCTTATAAATCGAACAAGATACCTCATGAAATGAAAACACACAATATATTTTGAATGTGATTTACACATAAAATCTAGCCGAAGATACCAATTATGACATGGAATACTTGTAGAATAAATTAACCATAAAATACTACATCTTAATTCAATAAATAGTTTGAAAAATTTAGTAAATAGTTGTAGGATAAAAATCAATTTAACAGTTTTATTTTTAATCCCATCTATTATCATTGATTTATTATGATTATCCCCCTCTTTATTATGGTGGTTATATTTAGTGTCCAAGAATGAGAGAATATGAATGAAGTATATTTTTCAATGACTCACCATAAAGGAAAGATTTATCATGATCATATTGTAAAGAGCCTATTCAATAAATGTACTTCAAGATTTATATGTTGAGACTAAACCAAAATATATATTTTCTTATGGTTATAAAATTTTCACACCTTCACAAGGATTAAAATTCTAAAATACATTACATATTAATTCTATTTTTAATATCGAACCAAAATCGGATATTTTTCACTTTTATATCATGTGTTGATAGAAAATCCTTCACTATCCCAGTTTATCCCCCTATATTAATGATTCAAATTTAATTACCTTCATTCTAAACACATTAATACTTTATTAATGTTAAAGGAATATTATGTCTCTTCATTTATTATTAATTTGAATAAAAAAGTAGATTATTTTATCACCCATGTTTCTAATTTTTAAAAAATTGTATTTTTCCCATTTCATAACATCAATTTTTGCTTATTTGTTGGTAGAATGGATATCATTTTTCATGAATCCTCATTGTGTGGATAGAATGACTTATTACATACATTGAGGTTCAGTGTATTCATGATTATTGTTATGGAAACATCTTATTTTAGTATAAATTTTAGACAATATTTTTTATTGTGTCCATATTTATTATATCATTAACAAGAAAATTCTAGAGAACATGGGTTTTCATTTATTGAAAACCACTCATGAGATTCCATTTTTTTATGTTGAATATTCATTTTTTCTTTCCCATTATAGTTTTCTTATGACTCTTTCATATTTTTATATTTCAATTGGTCTACTGGACACATATTTATGATATATTTTGATTCATTTGTAGCCTTATAAGTGTCACTACATGGGTTCTTCAATGATCATTTAATAATATAGCTTCCATGATATGACGCACTATCCTTTTTGTTATTATATTTCAATTTCATATAATTAGTAGCAATCATTCATGATATCTTTTGGGATAATTATTATTGGTAATATTATTTTTTTCCTCCCAAGGTTTCTTATTCTTTTCTTCACTAACATCTATGGTATTCCTCTATTATCTAAATTATATATATATAAAGATGAACATGGACCAATTTTATTGAAACAATTATTTATCACATCACATATATTTTTTTTGATTTTAAAATCTATATGATGTATATATACTTTCTTAATCCATATAAATTTCTTCACGAACACTTGTTAACACCACCTTAACAGGGGATTCCTTTATTCATTAACATTAGAGAGGGTTTTACCAATAATTCAATTCATTAATCCTGAAAAATTTACATCAAAAACATTGACCTGCAATACAGTATCATAATATATATACTCTATGTGATCTAGTCATTCTAGAAAAATGGGCACACATTTTTTGAGTTTTCATCACAACTTATTGGGATCTTTATGGATAAAAACATCATTAGTCCCTTTCATATGCACCATAGATATTTTAGAAGGACCATTACCACATTTATTTATCCCCAATAGATTATATTATTTTAATAATACACTATTTATAATGGAAGATTTAGATAAAACATTAAATGAATGTATGGATGGTATCTCTTTCTTGAAAACTACATGAGACAGATCATTAAAGAAAGTACACAATAAGAAAATAACATTTTAGGAGCGGTTTTTCATGGCAGTTTTAAATAATGCCGCTAAATTTATTTTAAAATATTTTTTATGAATTTGTTAATGTATCTTCTAAAAAAATCAATTTTTTAGGGTCAGTTATTTGAAAAAACATCCACAATTTTTTTTGAAAATTTAACAAAATTATTTTTTATTATTTTTATTTAAAATCAAATATAGTTTATTATTTATAATTTTAAATATTTATAATCTGTCAATTAATTAATAATCTTAATTTTTAGTCAATAATATTTTTAAACTCAAAACAAATCTTCAATAAGGAGAAAAACAAGCTACGACATCAAATAACAATAAAGTCTGCTCTGAAAGTCCATTTCAGCTCCACAACCAGTCAAATTGGAGCTTATAAAAACAGTAAAAACCAAGTGACATTTAAATTATATGATAATCAACGGAAAAAATATATTCAAATAACAGTAGTCAAAAATTGAAATTGAACTTCAACCTGCCATAATTTTTAATCTGGGTGTCTGTTTGGGCTCTACCACATATCAAATCGAGGCTTGCGATGAGATCTATGCTTTTTAAGTCTAGTACCAACTCAACATGTAATTTACCCAGTTTAATTCCTCTAGAAAAGCACAGAAAGCCTCTGAAACATGGGTTTTAGTGGTAGACACCAATTTCATAATATTGAAACAGTTATAACTTTCGATTCCGGTTTTCATTCGACATGTACCGCATATCATATAGAATCTCATTTCATGATCTTTGATTTAGCTGGTTGTGGTTTTAAAAAAGGACTCTCATATCATATTTTATTGTCATTTCAGTGTTTTTAGCGTTTTCAGATGTTTTCAACGTTTTATGATTTAATTAATAAATTATTTATATACATACTTATTATTTATACATTTATTAAATATTTTTCAATTATATTAATTAATTAGTTTTTATTTATCTATTATTTACTATTTATTATTTAATATTTAATATTTAATATTTAATATTTAATTACTTTTTATTTAGTTATTATGTACATATTAATTTTTAATTTATTTATAAATTAATAATTAATTAATAGTTACTGATTTATTAATTGTTTATTTTTCATAATTTTTTTAATTATTATTTTTTTATTCATTATTTATTATTTATCAAATAATTATTATTAATTAAATATTAAATAATTAAATAATATTTAAATATTTATTATTTTTTAAATATTAAATATTTAATGTTAAATATTAGATATCAGATATTAATTATTATTTAATAATTATTATTTATTAATTATCAATTATTAGTTATTAGTTATTAGTTATTATTAATTAATTATTATTTATTTTGTGTATATATATATATATATATTTTTATTATTTATTATTTATTATTTATTATTTATTATTAATTAATTATAAATTTATTTTTACATTACTAAATATTAATTTATTATATGTTTAGTATTCATTTATTATTTATTTAATTTTTATTTATTGATTATTTATTGGTTATTTGTTTATTTAATATTAGTTATTTATTAACTACTAATTTAATATTAATTATTGAATATTGAATATTAAATATAAAAAATTAAAAATAAATTATTAATTTAGAATTATTAATTTTATGATTGTCAATTTGTAATTATTAGTTATTATTAATTATTAAATATTAATTATTAATTAATTATTATCTGTTTCTCTATTTATTTATATATGCATTTATTTATTCTTTATTCTTAATTATTTAATCTTTATTATTTATTATTTCTAAATTTATTTTTCATTTAACAATATTAAATTATTATTTATTTATTATTCATTTATTACTTATTTATTTATTATTTTTTTTTTATTCAATATTCAATATTTATTAATTAATTATTATTAATTAATTAATAATATTTTAATAATTTATAAATTTATAAATATTAATTCTTAATTATCAATTATAAATTTTCTGTTATTATTAATTATTAATTATTAGTTATTTATTAATTTTTAGTTATTTATTATTATTTAATATTTATTTTTAATTTAATATTTATTATTAATTAATTAATTAATTAATTAATTTATTATTAATTTGTTATTTATTTATCACAAATTAAATTATTTTTAAAAAAATATTTATTATTTATATATTAATTATATATTATATGTTGTATATTATATATTATCTATTATATATTATAGATTATATATTATATATTACATATTACAAATTATATATTAATTATTATATATTATCGGTTATACATTATGTCTTATATATTATATGTTATATATTATATGTTATATTTTATATGTTAAATATAATATAATATATTTCATATTTTACATATTACATATTATTAATTATGAATTATTGATTATTTATTACTGATTAATCATTATTGGTAAATCATTATTGATTAAGAATTATTTAGTGTGTATTGTTTTTTATTTATTACTTGTTTTTCCAATTAATATATATAAGTATATGTGCATTAAATTTGATTTATTGATGACATAAATAGTTTGCTGGAGGGGAAAGTGTTTGGAGAATAAGCAAGAGGTAAGGGTTTCAAATCTCACCCAATGAAAAATTTCTATATATAGCATGGGCTTCTGCATGGACATGGACTTGTGCATAGACATGGACTTGTGTATGGACATGGACTTGTGTGTGGACATGGACTTGTGCCTGGACATGGACTTGTGCATGGACATGGGAATGAGCGTGGAAATAATAAATAAATATATAATGTGATTAATTAATTAATTAATTAAATAAAATATAAATAAATAAATAATTAATTAATTAATTTACCGAAATATAAAAATAATTATAATAAAAAATATATTACAAATATTAAAACAATAAAATTTTAAAAAAAAATTAAATATTTAACCATGGTTTAAACTACTTCTGAAAACCCACGGCTAAATAATTCTATGAAGGTTTTAAGAAACCACCCACAATTATTTTCTAACATATGATTTAGTAGCAGTTTCTCAAATCTCTCACAGAATGATTTAACGGCGGTTTGAACCGCCACAAAACGAAAAAACACTTCCGCCAAATACAAATTTTGTTGTAGTGGTAATGATCTTATTGACACATCTTAGAGGACTTTTAACATTAATAACATATATTAGAAATTAACAGAGGAAAATAATTCTTCATATTTTTTGAATACTAATTCTGTGTCTACTCATGATTGTCAAATTTGACTTCTAGTTCAAGAAATCCCATCCTGAGTTTATTCTTTTGATCTTCAATAAAAAAACACCTTTTATTCAT
The DNA here is from genome assembly GCA_963277665.1 of Viscum album. Classification (NCBI taxonomy): domain Eukaryota; kingdom Viridiplantae; phylum Streptophyta; class Magnoliopsida; order Santalales; family Viscaceae; genus Viscum; species Viscum album. The sequence goes on along the minus strand of OY728164.1, from coordinate 516,320,316 downwards.
AGTCATTCTTCATTATGTAAACCTATTGATCACGAATTTAATCATTATTTGTTAATAATTAGTCAATTCCCTTGATCATCATGGAATTGAAAGAAATTTTCCAATCATTGACACAAATGTTGTTTTCATCTTTTCTTTAAGTGAATGGATATTTTCATCAAGGGACTTATTGACTCCATCACTCTCTTTATCTTAGATAATCCTTATGTTTTCAAATTTCATGGAACATATTTCATGCTCTAGATTTCTAGTTTCAAATGCTCAAATATTTGATAAGAGATTCATACATTATAGAAACATTTATTTCGAAGTTTTCTCTATTCCAATTGATTGTTTAACAAGCTGAGTTATTTATTCATGCAAGCATTCAATGACTCCATAAAAAGAGATAATTTTATCAAGGGATACAATGTATAATATATATTAATCTATTAATAGTTATGTATTGAGCAGTTTTAAATAGTCCTTCAACACCACTTTTGATAGGATCTTTTTTATTAATGATAGTTTGTATACAAATTGTAATGAACTAGAAAATTCCATATTTTTTTTAATTTTTTAGAATTATTAAGAGTCTGTGAAAATTGACGTTTCGTGATTCCAAGGCTTGGTGTGACTGGAATGGATTTTTGATCTTTTTTAAGGTACGTTCAGTAAACTTGTGGGTGAGGTTTTCTATCATTTGAACTGGTGCCCAGATTAAAAATCTATGGACACCATTGAATCCATAGTGCCTATATTCATTTAATGGAGCCTTCACTTCTACCTCAATTGGTTTGGAGAAAAGGTTAGATTTTATATTTTTATTGAAAAATAAAATAACATATTATTGTTGTTTTGTTTTGTTTTTCTCCAACAGATGAGTAGTGGTGGTAGGACCAATGACTTGTCATGCCATTTAATGGATTGAATCATAAACTGCGTAACTCCACCATTGTGAATTATAAGAGGTTCATTAATTAATTTAATGAACCTCACTAATTCCTCAATGCATTAATCACATTTTCCCCTCCTACTTAAATAGGGCTCGAGGTGGGATTTTGGAATGAATTCTTCAAGCGAGGTAACTCTGGTGAAGTCCTTCGACAATATCCACCTGGAGGAAAATTCCAGATTCAAAGAGTGGGGACGAGTGCCAAAAAACTGATGAAAATGAAGAGGGATGTGCCGTCAATCATCATCAGAAGGAGTCTCATCCAGGTAAGGGTTTTAGTTTTTGGTATTATAAAATTCCTCATTCCCTGTTAATGATTTATACAAATAATGTTGATCAACCGACCAACTGGTTGATCTGCGAATCATTCTTTAAACATAAGAGGTTGACGTGGAGTTACAAGATGGGATTTATTTCTAAATTCTTTGTTTATTACTAAAACCCCCATATTAAAACGCTAATGAGGAGGGCACATTCCAATACAAAAAAGGCCCAAAACCTCATCTGATCTTGTCGTTCTTGTGTTTCCCATGCGTGGTTGAGAAACATGATATCATGGTAGAGATATGGGTTATGCAGTGGCAATGGTGATCCGAGAGGCTCGTAGGTGCAGATGACACCAAGAACAGACCAATAGAGCATGTCCAGTGGCCCATGGGATGAACCACAGGTGCTCCATTTTGACGACATCCGATAGTGACTAGAGGAGGAATGCGGCAACAGTCATGGCCGGTGGGAAGCCGGTGCGCCGTCGTGCGCTGTGGTGGCCAGTGATGGCTGACCAAAGCCGGCCGCGTGGGAGAAGGGCGGTGCCTTTAAGCGCCACCGATTGTAGAAGCGGCGACCAGCAGGCTGTAGAATGAGGTGGTGATGTGGGCCCATGCCACAATGCGTTAGATGGAGATTGATTGACCCCCCTGAACGATGTTACATGAGGTGGGGCATAACGCCACTAGCCGGATGAAACGGCCCCGCTTTCCCGGGGCCAGCAGGGGACACAGACCACATTCAGGCGGACATGGACGAATATGTTCCTAACCCATGGCCCAATAGGCCAGTGTTGGGGGGCTGAACCCCACCCAGTGGGTAGGCCATCCACGGACCAGGCCCATGAACCAGTCGGGCCACCACAACGGGTGGGACATAGTGAACTGGGCTGGACCCCAGGACTCTTTGCCTCTGGTAGACCTGACCGAGTCAGAGCGGGTGAAGCCCAACCATCTCCCGAATAATGAAACTCATATAACTGACGTATCGGGTGTCTTCTTAACACACCATCAGTGGAGTTAGGAAACCTTTTGGGAAGCGGTCCCATTGTCATATTTCGGTAGTCCCTACCGAGATGGGCCAGACCGTGGTGTGATGACCCCCATTTCATGGTAAGGGGTGTAACTAATAGATCATGTGTCAGATTGACCAACTGTATGTGTCATAAGGACCCTGGATATAAGGTGATCCTTTAGAGATACTCTAATTGAGTTTTTATGGAGTTTGATTTGCGACATATGTTCGATTAGACTGGAATCAAACTAGACCCTTTTTAAAAATATGCTCATATATCTCACAGACCATGCATTCGATCTATGCACAATCTATCACATTGGGACCCCTATAACAGGGCGGTCCTTTCGGTATGATGTTTTCGAGACTTCGTACCAGTTGAAATATGATTGATGACCTGTGGAGTAGATTATTTTGGATATCAGGCATGCTTCGTGCAAGAATCCAGTGGTTGGATGTGACATGATGAATAAGAGAGAATAATATGGGTCAACATCAGAAACTATAGAGTGGGATGATCTAGATATATGAATAATCATCCCTGGATCTATACTAGTGATCAATACAGGTCAGCACCGGTGACCAATAGAGGTTATCACCAATGACCAATACGGGTCATCACCGGCAACCAATACAGGTCCGCACCAGCGAGCAATACCAGACAACATCTAGAAACCAATATGGGTCAATAACCAGTGAATTATTTGGATCAGTAGTAGAGTTACTACAGATAGGATGATCTAGCTTTATGACCAGTAATCCCTATCCTAATAACCTTTATGTTATACCATTAAAGTGATCTGTTTCTTTTTTTTGGGCTTAATGATTTAGATCATTGTTGGGATATTACCTTTGTGCTATTTAATGTGATGTTTTACTTTGTGGATTACTGAGAGTCCTGTGGGGGTCTCTAGGGTCCCCCACTATGTTTTTACACACACCCATGCATGATCTCTAACCGAATGTGTGTGTCTAGTGAAGAATATTGATGCTCTAAGGCAGAATTTGGAGGTTCGAGATATGGTGGAGCTTGGTGCGACGGGAGAAGTCGAGATCCTCTTCTTCGACTTCATACATATAGTTACTACACTCCAGGTAGAGCACCAGGGAAGATTCATGAACTGTTTACTTTCTTTTCAGTTTCTATGTCTTTTATTTTGGCCCACGATTATTAGTTTACTGTTGTACATGTTGTTGTACTTTACCTTCCTGGTAAACCCTTACTTTTTTTTTAATTTACGTCAGTTTCCATTTTTGATTGTGTACAAATATTTAAGGAAATTCATTCCCTATTGGGGAAAAGTCATCAGTTGCTACTCACCAACCCCTGGCATATGGAAGGTGGGCTTGGGGTAGTCACGTCCAGGCCTCGTGGGACGAGTTGTGACAAAGTTTCATCTAAGGTCTGTTGGATCTACCAGAAGAAATAAGAGTATATTTTTAATAAGGAAATGGTGAAAAGTGTCTTAATATCAGTTTTTAGTACATGGATTGTAGTTTTTTTGTGGCATCCCACATATCTGTACACTAGGACCCTGAATTTTATTTTCTAACTCTATACATGAAAACACCAGTTGCTGGTGTTTGGAATAGTTTTCTTGATCCTTCTTGAGTCATCTCACTAGGTATAATATATTGATTGTGGTGCATCTATTTCTTACCTGATTCCTTCATGAAGATATCTAGCCAGGATTCCGGTTAGTGATCATGACACTGGCCCACCGAGCGATGATGGATCACAACATGGAACAATCATAGTTATGGAACCTTTGGGTTGTGTACCAACAAAACCACCACCCATTGAGCATCATATTCTAGCGTGGATCATTCACGTCGGATGAGTGTGTTGCCTAAGTTCCAGAGACAGAAGACTCCATGGTTTCGAGGTGAGATGGACCCCCAGGCATCATATGACTTTCTTGATGTGGTTTCACGAGTCTTTTTCTTAGTAGAGACACCCACCAAACAGATGGAGATCTTGGAAGCAAGCCTTCCTTAGGTCTCGAAATGATGGTGGTGGATCTCGTCACTCTAGGTGAATGATGAGATGACCCTCAACTATTAAGACATTAAAATTCATTTTAGGGCGGAGTTTATGCCAGTGAAACTACGCTCTGTGCATATTTAGGAGCGGTTGCATCTATTGTTGGGTAGCCAGACTATGGCTAAGTACTCAGAACGATTTACCGTCCTCTCCCAAAAAATATATCTACATGGTATGAGACCTTACTTCAGGCCCCAGACCTTTGTGCAGGGGCTCCGTCGAGAGATTAGAGCTGTGAATGTTTCTCTCAGCATCACAAAGATGGATAGGGTGCTTGAGAGAGCTTTGTTGATAGAGATATTCCTTTCCGAGTGGGCACCAATAGTGAGAGCCCCTACCAGATGACAGGTAGCGGAGTCATATAAAGCTATCTATAAACAGACGACATAGAAGCCCAAGGGGGATAGACCTTCCGGAGGGCGACCCTGGGGATGCAAGGTTTGTGGTGCGAGGATTGAGAGTCCGAGGGATCCACCAATGAGGAATGATCCATTTATCCGGGGGGGATGGGGTCACAGTTCTCAAGACTATATACCATCCCTCACAGAAGATCGGTAGATGGTGGAGGGTCCACCGAGGCAGCAGAAGAGACAGGAGAATGAGCGTCATCCAGGAGGCGGATGAGTCTAGGGAGAATGACATGCAACAAGAGGTGGTCGAGGTCACCAGGCACTACCACTACCTCCCCTAGGAGGTCCACCACAAGCATAAGGACTAGGGGGATAGGGAAAATCCCAGCTACATGCAGTATAGGCTCACGATCCTGATATCCCTGAGATGATACGAGGTATGATCTGTAACTTATCTACATTTTCTGAAGTGATTATCAACCCTGGTGCTAGCCATTATTTCCTTGACACAGACTTAGTTTAGGATTCTGAGATTCTAACTGTGCTTTTATATTGACCATTTCATTTGGATACTTCTACGGGAGGAGATTCACCGGTCACACACTTGTTCCAAGAGAGTGATCTAACTCTCATAGGATAGAGTTTTATAAGGGATATTCTAGAAGTGGCATTGACTCCCTACGACATCATTCTAGGAATTGAATGGCTGTTAGTAGTTCATGCACATATTGACTGCTTGATATGTACAGTGTGATGTATGTGTAGATATGGATGCCAATTTTCCTTTTTTGGTGAGAAGGAAAATAGAGCAGCATGAGATGGACTTGCGCCCAGGAGGGTTCATCTGATTACATATTAGCTGGCTTTCTTGATCGTCAACTTGGTGGATGTGGAAAGTCAACAGCTCCCAACGATGGTGGATGAGTATGGGGATGTCTTTCCAGATGTTTTCCCAGGACTACCTCCGGGTAGAGAGGTAGACTTCTCCATTGACATGTACTTTGGAACAACATCGATATCTACACCATCGTATCAAATGGCCCCTACAGAGCTCTGGGAGCTGGGGGTATAGCTGGAGGACATATAGTGGAAGGAATTCATAAGGCACAATGTTTCTCCATAGGCATCCCCAGTGTTGTTTTCTAAGTTGTCAGAATGAAGTTTGAGGATATGGGTGGAATTCCAGTGCCTATACTGGGTGGCTATGAAGAAAAAGTATCCCCTACTTAGGATCAATAATATGTTTGACCAGATGAAGGGTGCTCGTTGGTTTTTAAAGATAGACCTCAGATCAGGATATCACCAATTTAGGGTACGAGACGAGGATGTACCGAAGACAGCCTTTAGATGTCGGTGTGGCCATTAAGAATTATTGGTGACACCTTTCGGCATGAACATTGCTCCATTAGTTCTCATGGGGATTAGGAATAGGATCTTCCCTCCATACCTTGATCGCTTCGTGGTGGTCTTAATCAATGACATCTTGGTGTACTTAGTATCCAAGGAAGAGGACATTGTACTTTTTGGGATAGTTCTGGACACACTCTGGGAGCTCAAGTTATATAAGAAGCTCTCAAAGTATGAGTTATTGATATGGAAGGTACACATCTGAGGACACCTCATCTCAGATGCTAGAGTTGTACTGGATCCAATGAATATTGAGGCAATACTTTCTTGGGATCCACCCTAGAGTGTTACTAAGGTGCCGAGGTTCCTTGGATTTGCAAGATAATATCGGATGTTCGTACCCGATTTATACAGAGTAAAAGAACCTATTAATTCCTTGACAAAGAAGGGGAAACCCGTCTTATGGTCAGAGACAGGTCAACAGAGCTTTCAACAGCTGAGGAAGAGCTTGACCAGCACTCCCATCCCGAGGTTGCCGGAGCAGGGCACTGACTATGAAGTTTACTGTAATGCATTAGGGACTGGACTTAGTTGCGTTATGATGTACGATGATGTAGTGATTTCTTATGTCTCATGAATGCTGATGCATAATAAACATAATTATGTGACTCATGACTTGGAGATGGAAATAGTAGTCTTCTCAATAAAGATGTGGAGACACTACTTAAAGTGTTATACATTAATTGTTTACTCAGAAGACAAGAGTCAGATATATCTTCACACATAAAGATCTCAATCCGAGACAATGACCTTGGATATAGTTCTTCCAGTACTATAACTTTGAGATAATCTTCCCTCCTGGGAAGGTGATCATAGTGGCATATTTGCTTAGCTGGATATCGAGTTCGAAACTACTAAAAAAGGATTCAGAGCAGTTACCCTCACATTAGATATCCTCTGTTGATAGAGAAATGACAGTCTACCTCTTTTCAATGGTATTTTCCCCTCCAATCGTTCAGCGAGTCAAGGAGGCGCAACTCAGAGATAGAAGATGTGAGACTACACGTGCTCAGATATCCTCTGGCCATGCACCTGACTCATATTTTGAGGGTACGAAGCACAATATCCTTTTCAGAGGACGTTCATTTTTACCAGTGTCATTATGAGAAGTGGGTTTGAGGGAGTTCAATACATCCCCCTTGTAAGTACATATAGGCATGATGAAAATGTATCAAGACCTCCGATGACAGTACTGGTCACTAGGGATGAAGAAAGTTGTGGCAGATTTTTTTTCTAGATGGCTCACTTTCCAGCCAGTGAAGGCCCAGAACTAGGTACCTGCAGGCTTGACCAAACCCCTCGAGATACTAGAATGGAATTGGGAATCGATATCTAAGGAAATCTTGAAGGTGATACCACGTATTCCTCGAGTCCACAATTTAGTTTGGGTGATCGTTTTCCAAATCACCATGTAATTCCACTTCCTTATGATTCGATAGAAGGTTTTGTCAGGAGCTTGGGGTGTCACTAAATTCAGGAGATCATTCTACTTTACATGGTTCATTCAACTATATTCTTAGAAAATGACACACACTTCAAATCATGGTTGTCGAAAAGATTGCAGGAGGCATTCTGGACATAGCTTCACTTAAGCATAACTTATCACTCACAGAGTGATGGTCAGGTTGAGCGGACCATCCATACATGGGACGACATGCTTCTTGCATGTGTACTATACTTTGGTCATAGTTTGGAGGACCACCTACCCTTGGTAGAGTTCACGCAAAACAACAGATATCACTCCACCATTGGTATGACCCCTTTTGAGGTGTTGTATGGACGATCATGCAGATCACCCTTGTGATGGAATGATCCAGGAGAGCCATCACTCATGGGCCCACAGATGGTATGAGTTACCACTGAAAATGTGCAGGTCATGTGAGAGTGCACGATGACTGCACATAGCCGAATGATGTCCATTGTTGATAGGTGACAGAGACTATAAAAGCTCAAGGAGAGGGACCAAATATTCTTACGAGTCTCCCCTCATCAGGGAATAAGGAGATTTGGATGAGTCAGAAAACTATCACTGAGGATTATCTGATGATTCCTAGTACTTAGACGGATTGCAATGGTGGAGTACTACTTGGAGCTGCCACCGCAGTTGGAGAGGGTGCATGATGTCTTCTAGGTTTCCCAGCTGAAGAGATACATGCATGACCCATATCACATCATCGACCTTGTGGGCTGGAGATTGACGATAGGGTAACTTTTGCGGAGTACCTAGTGGAGATAGAGGATCGATGGTATTATATCCTTCATGGGTGGTTGGTACCTCTGGTGCACGTTTTGTGGCCGCCTGGGAATCTGCCGAAGATCACATGGGAGGTAGAGGCTCATATGTATGCCCATTAACCCTCTTTTCTATATCCTTGTTTGCCTTTTGAGGATGTAAATACCCCTGTTGGGGAGAATTTAGAGACCTAGAAAATTCCATGTAATTTTATTTAATTATTTTGGATTATTAAGAGTCTTCGAAAATTGACTATGCCTAATTCCATGTGCTGGTGTGCCCAGAATATGTTTTTTGAACTTTTTTATGATAAGTACAGTAAACGTGCGGGTGACGTTTTATATATTTTGAACTGGTGATTGGATGAAAAAACCACGGACATCATTGATTCCACAGTTCCAGGATTCTCATAAGGGAGGATTCTCTTCGACCATAGAAGGTTGGGAGAAAACATATTTTTTTTAATTTTTACAGAAATGTAAAATAACATGTAGATGTTATTTTATTTTCTTTTTATCCAATGGATGAGAGGCGGTGGAAAGACTGGGGACTTTTCGAGCCATTTAATGGATTGAATCATCAATTTCATAACTCCACCATTGTGACTTAAAAGTGGTTCATTAATTCAAATAATGAACCTCATTAATTCCTCAATGCATTACTCACCATTACCCATTCTATATAAATGTTGCTCAGGGTGGGGTTTTGGAATGACTTGTTCAAGAGAAGAATCTTGTGCAACGTCCTGTGGAAAAATCCACCTGAAGGATGAGACTAGATTCAGTGAGCGGTGAAGAGCGCCACCAAATCACAAACTGATGACAACAATGAAAGAGGTTTCGTTGATCATCGTCCTAAGATGTCTCATATAGGTAGGGGTTTTTATTATTATAAAATTCATCCATCCCCACTCATGATTTATATGAAGAATGCAGATCAACAGACCAACAGGTTGATTTGCGAATTTTTCATGAAACATGTGAGGATGATGCGGGGTTACAAGTTAAGAGTTATTTCTAAATTCATTGTTTATTACTAACAACCCTTGTTAAAACGCTAATGTAGAGGGTGCATGACAATCTAAACAATGCTGCTAACCTCCATCGATCTTGTTGTTCTTGTGTTTCCCGTGCATGGTCGGGCAATGTGGTGGCAATGCAAAGATAGGGGTCACACAGTGGCGGTGGTGACCCAAGAGGGTCGTAGGCACAAAATAAACCATTAAAGGACCACCAATGAACATCTGATGGCCTGCAGAAAGAACCACCAGTGCACCATGCCAGTGGCGGTTGATGGTGGCTAGAGGAGACCCGCGACAACTGGCCAGGGGCAGTGGTAAGGTGGTGCGCTGTCACGTGTTGTGGTGGCCTGAGGCGGCTGACCCGAGCTTGCCCCACAGGATAAGGGAGAAACCCAAAGGTGCTTCTAGCAGCAACAAAAGAGGTTAGTGGGCCACAATAGGAGGGGGAGGCACCACCTTGTGATGCGCAACATCGGCTAGAGACCAGTCAACCCCCTAGCCGACTGTTACACACTGTGGGGCAGTGCCCCACATGCCGGATGAAATGACCGCAAGTCCATGGGGCCAGCAGGAGACACATTCCACCTTCAATAGGACAAGGACACCTGAATAGGCTAGGCCCACCCAGCGGGCCGGCCCAGACCCACATCACAACATGCCAACGTGGGTGGGATAAACCCCACCAGGAGGGCCGGGTCAACCACGAACTAGGCCCACGAAAAAGCTGGGCCGACCCCAATGGTCCAGACCCACTGAACTCGGCCGCCCCTTAACATGATGGACCCGAGAGAGGTCATGTAGACCTCGGTACCCATTGCGTCTGGCCAGCCTGACCGAGTCAGACTGGGCCCAGACCCAACCGGCACCCGGATAATGAAACACATGTAACTAACGAACCATGTTTTCGTTTGACATGTCGTCAGGGGCATTAGGACCCATTTTGGGGACTAGTCTTTATGGCATATTTGGGAAGGCATGACCGAGCTGGGCCGGCTAGAGGTGAGATCACCCCCGTTTCACAGAAAGGTGTTTAAATGATAGACTGAGCATCCAATCGATTCCCTGTCTATGGAATAAAGACCCTTGTGAAAATTCAGTCCTTCGGAGATACTATATGTGAGTTTTGATCGAGTTTGATGTGAGATCTAGGTTGGATCAGACATGAATCCAACCAGGGCCTTTCTACAAAAGTTCCCATACCTCACATACTAGGCTTCTGATCGACATGCCGTCTGTCAGGTTGGGACCCCTATGATGGGGTGGTACCATGGGTATACTTTTTGTGAGATATTGTACGGGTTGAAATATGACTGATGGATTGAGGAGAAGATTCTTCCGAATATCAGGCATGATTCGTGCAGGAATGCAGTTGCTGGTGGTGGCATAAACAAGATGAGCGACTAATATAGGTCAAAATCAGAAACTCAATATTGTGATGATCTATTTATACCACTAATCATACCTACCTCTGTACCAGTGACCAATACGACTTAGCACCAGTCAGCAATATGGTTCAGCACCAGCAATCAATACAGGTCAGCACCAGCAACCAATACTAGCCAGCACCAGCGACCAATAAGGGTCAGCATCTAGCGACCATTATGAGTCATTATACAGTAACATAAATGGGTCAGCAGAAGAGTTACTACAGAGATGATGATATGTCCTTGCTACTAGTCATCCCTATCCTAGTAACCATGAAGTTATACCATTAGAGTGATCTATCTCTTTTGGTTTGGGCTTCATGGTTTAGATCATTCTTGTGATATTACCATTGTAGTATTTCTTAGGATGTTTTCCTTTTTGGATTACTCAGAGACCATCATGCATCTCAGGGTCACCTACTAAGTTATTATACTCACCCCTGCATGGGCTCTGCCCACACGTGTGTGTCTGGTGTAGACATCTTACAATCTGAGGTAGACATAGGAGGTTCAGAACAAGGTAGATCTTGGTAAGACAGGAGGAGTTAAGATTCTCTTCTTCAACTTTAGACTTAAAGGTACTACGCTCTAGGTATATCTCTAGGGAAGATGCGATATATGATTACATTGTTTTCAGTTTCTAGGGATTGTATTCCGGCCCAATATTATTAGTTTCCACTTGTACTTGTGGCAGTACTTTACTCTCGTGGTTATACCTTACTTTTTTAGATTATTTACTTTAGTTTCCCTTTTCGAGGGTAAATAGATCTATATATAAATGCCTTACCTATTTGGGAAAGGCCTTCTGGTGCTAGTCACCATCCCTTGGCCTATGGAAGGCGGGATTGGGGTAGTCACGTCTGGGCCCCATGGGATTGGTCATAACATAATTTTTTACATACATCAAGATCACATGACTTCCTTGAGTCCTTTGAGGTATGAAATTAATCCATATATTAAGTTTAAAGTTTTACCACATATTCATAACGTTATAATCCAAATACGTTTTATATGTTATCATATCATAGAGATAACAAGTTTCATTATTTCTCTTAGAATAAGAGGGCAAATTCATTAGATTTATTTTCCCTATTTTTCTTATTTTCTAATCGGCATGGTAGGAATCAAAATCACATCTCATTCACAAAAGTCATGACCAATACATCACGTTAATATAAAGTTTTGATGAAACTAAAATATTCAAAAGTGAATAACCTCAAAGTATAGAATCCAAGAGAGATGATCCTTAAATTGATACAATAATATAAAGATGAATTATGGATCTATTAAAAATTAAGAAGAAAGGGATGAAACATTTTTGGGGAATTTTTAAAAAAAACATCAAAATTTATAACATTACCTATTAGACCTATTAGGATATAAATTCTATTATTATATTATATTATCAAATGAAATTATATAAACTAATGTGGATAATTTAACACTATTTTTCTTCAAGGACCACCACTCCATAATAATATATAATTTTTTTATATATGGTGATTACCATTACAAGGGGAATCCACCAAAATGAGATACTAAATAAAGTGGGTTTTCCAATGAAATCCATAGCCTATGCGTGTCTTACTAAAATTTAAAAGGGGGATAAAAAATTGACCTAATCCCTTGACTGGTGAATGCTTAGTCTAGTTAAATGTCGTTATTATTCATTTATACTTCTTTTATAATGTGTATTCAAATTCTTTCGTGTTCTTCTCAACACCAAGAAATCCTTCAACTAGTTGGGAGCTTTTGTGTGTCTGGAACGACTTTATTCTTATTCCCCCTTTATTATATTCACATATTCATACAAGAAACTCCATCTCTTTTTTTGTTATATGAAAAGGAATAGAAAAAAATTTATTCATATTCAAGATAGTAAACTAGATAGAAACATTCCACAAAAAGATGAAAGAGTTCTTCATCTCTACTTTGTTTTTTACCATATAAAAAACATATCAATCTGATTAATCATCTCATGGTAAAATTGTTATATTACACATTTACCTATAAATTTTTTGTTATATCCCTTATTCTATTATTCATCATATCTTTATTCATCTGGTAAATCAATGATTCAGCTGATACATATTCATCCAAATTTTTCCATTTGATGTAGTAAAAATGATACCACTTGTTCTTTAACTACCACCTTCTCATTTAGAACTACAATTCTTTTTATGGTACAACATTATCTGTTAATTCATCCCAAAAAATAATTGTTATCATGATTCATGACTGGAACCTCATTAATACACTTTAGTTCTCTAGTGAAAAGTATATTTGACCCCAAAATCCATAATTCAATGGAACACCATCTCTAATTTATATTGTATGCCTTTTTAAAAAAACAAATGGAGAATAATAAATTTGATTTTGAATTTCTTGATGAAAATTCCAATTTCCTACTCAAATAATCATGCATTTTACAACCATTAAACAACCTAGAAGATAAGATTCAACATCATCTTCATTGACAAAATTCCATAAAACTCCACATTGATGAATTATTCAATAATATTGAATTTTCATATATAGTCATGACACATGTTTAATGATTATTGATGCTTCAATAATCTACCTAAAAATAATTATATTAGAATATATTTACACATACATTATTATGATATTCAAATATTAATTTTGTACTTATACATAACCAATAATCTATCCAGTAACTTCATAAATTTATCCTAAAAAAATCAATTTTCTAGTTGATTTTATAAACATTTCTCTATTCAATTGATAGTGTTACTCTATGTTATTCACCACATTTTATGTTTATTAATTATAATATTTCATTGTCCAAAAATTCTCTATCCAATTTACTCTCATTTTTTTCAACTCATTCATTGTGATGACATAATAGAACTACATCTGGTGACTTTATAATATTCAATCTAATGTCACTATAACACAATATGAAATGACATTACGTACAAACTACTATTTGAATATATTTCAGGGAATCTTTTAATGATTCATCTACATAGAAAATTTTGTGTGATATAATGTTTTTGAGAATAATTTTTCTGATTCCCTTTATTTGAATCATTTATCATATGGGATTCACATGATTCCTTTATATGAGGATTTTATTAGGAAATATATATTTTATTATTAAAATTCATGTATTGAATTCATTGGAAAACCCTTATCTATTTAATTTAGAACCATTATTCTTTAGAAAGAACTTATAAATTTCCATCTATATTTATTTTAACTAATTATTCTTTACAAAATATTCACATGATGAAATCCATGGGAAACAAATTACCCTAATCATATATTTCTTCTTAAACCCATCCTAGTATATTTTATTGGAAACTGATATCCAGAAATATTTTCTCCTCCACGATTCACTAACATATTCCTTCAGAAACAATTATCTAGAACTGTAAATACATTCACATAAACATAACATTTAGTATATTAAATATCATTGAAATATTGATATATTTTCTATCATTCCATATAGTAATATTAATTTTTTAATAGTTATAAATACTTCACCAATTTCCAATTGATATATTTCCTTCAATAATTCTTTATCCATCATATTTATGAATGTAATTGATCGAATATTTGGTTTGACTATTAATATGATTGACTTTATTCACACTAATATGATGTCTTTGTAAACACTATAAAAAGCATCTTGTCATTTAGATGTCATCAAATCATCCATTCCATCATCATCTATTAATTTTTATCTAATAAATTATATCTATAATCCTATTTGAAAAAATCCATATTAAATCCTAGTACTATTTTATAAAATTTACTTTTCAAATATTAAGTGATATGATATAAAAATCAAGATCTCCTCATCAATCACCAAAAGTTTTCTATATATTTACCAGATTTTATTTCAACAACACAATTTATCTTCTTCAATGAAAACATTACTTTTTAAATTCTCATTTTCATCTTCTAAAACAAATACATGAAACAAAAAATTTTATCTTTGTCATATGTATCAAATTTTAGGATGTTAATTCTCGATCCATTACATATAATAAAATTTATGTTCACACAATTGAAACATGATACACATTATAGAGAATAAATATTAGTATCTGAGGATTATAGTGACAATGTATTGTAAAAAAATTATTCATCCTTTTAATTTTCTTTGGAGGAATCATAAGATTTAGAAAGTGACAACAAAGCAAGAGAGGAAATGAAGAATTGTCTTGAGCATAAATTTCCATTTAATTAAAAAAATTTATGAAATATTTCTTCTATGGGATATAATTAATTACCAATTATTTTAAAATATATTTACCTTTAATAAATATAGAATTTAATATATTTCTACACATACAACACATATCTAAAATAAAAAATGATATATTTATTTGGATAAAATTATATGTAGTAAATATAATTTTTATAACGTAGACATGGAATTGGAATGTATAAATAGTGGAACCCTCATTTTGAAAACTATTTTAAAAGAAAAATATATTTCATTTTACTACTAAATTATTGATAAATTTAAATTAGGGTTTCAAAATAATGAATAAGGCCATTTTGTGGTTGAATTAATTTTTTCTAAAAATATAATTTGTTTATAGTATAAATTATTTTAAGAGGATAAATATATTATTATTATGTGATGATGAGTTATATTATTGAAATTAATAATATATTAACATTAATTTTAATTTTAATTTAAATGAAATAAGAATAAGAATAATAATGATAAATATTATTCTATAAAAATGGATTTTCAATAATTTGAATGTTTACTTTTAAAATTTAATTTCCTAAACAATAGAATATTAATTTTAAAAAATTAAATGGATTTTTCTAATTCGTCATAACAATATTCTCTTAGTATTAATTTTTATTATTTTTTGATAAGATTTACTTTTATGTGAATAATAATGAATAAATTTTTTGAAAATACTATCTTCTACTATATAATTAGGATATAAAAATTTCTTAAACTATATTAAAAAATTTATGGGTTATGAAATTATGATGATACAGAAAAAACAAAAACACAGACATGTGAGAACAATAATGATTGGTTTAGAAAAAAAACAACTACGTAAAAATTAATTAACATAATAAATTTCAAAAATCTATATCAGTTAAATAAAATGCTACAAAATATATAAATCATGTCAATAAAATATCTCCAAATGAGTGGTTCTTGAATATATATATTTTAACTTATTATTCCATAAATTATTTTTATCATTGGATCCAATTTCAATGTTGAAATTTATTTCATTTGTTATATTATGAAATTTTATTTAAAAAAATTCCATTCCCTTCAATTATAAAAGGAGCCTCCCATAACCCCTTAAAATCTCAAATAATTAAAATTAACTAATATATTATTCATAATTTACATCCCAAATATTAATATACCACATTAAATATCATCATTTCTTTATATATTTCTCAAATCCATCTTATATCACGAATGATTATAAGAATAAATCAAATTCTTCTACCGATGTTTTTCATCCCCTTTTATCATTCTTCCATTTCTTATATTCTCACTTTCTAATATATATTTACCCATACTAATTTAATTATAAATATAAAATATTATTATTTTATAATATTTATTTATATACCATTTTAATTTCTATATAAAAAAATATTATTTATATTGCATGTAGACTACCACCTCCATGAATGACTTCAATAATTTTATTAAGATATCACATGGACAACTATAAGATTGAATTCGATGAATAAATATGATAAATTTATAATAATTAAAAAATTTGAATGATAAATAAGTCATCATATTAATATTCATACTCATTATAAAATATAAATGTCACATGTGTGTACGTGCGGAATACTTCCTCCATAGACAATGTGTTTATAACCATTTCCATGAATCAATGAGTATAAAATATATCTGATAGATGATTATGATACTAATGAGTTATATAAAAAAGATCTAAATTTTTATAGGATGTATCAGAATATGATAGTTATAATGTAATGTGTTCATATCATAATGTTACCAAAAACTAGATCATCATGGATCATGTTCTCACTAACCATTCCCAGAATTTACATCAAATGATAATAGGTGTTTATAAATCATTAAAATAAAATGATTTTTATATAATATCTAATATATTAATTATGAAATCATTATCATGGAATGGGTTTTGATGTCTCTATCCTAAAACTTGGGTGAAATAATCAAAAGTTAATAACATTCTATGATGAAAATAAAGAATAACTAAATTACGAATAAATAATAAATTTATTAAAATCATACTCTATAAAATGTTTTAAATATGGATCAGGATATTAAATATGTTATTAATATGGTAATATTTATTATACATGCAGTTAACATGCTTTCCTATAATTCTAGAGTAAATGTAAGGGATATTCATAAAATAAATATCATTTATTGGTTTTATAATTTTTTTAGGTTCAATATTTCATTATTTGGAACTTGCATATAATTTTTTTAAATATATGATAATCTAAATTTATTTTTGGGAAATAAAATTTTTAATTCATGACACTTATTTCATATTTTTCCTTATCATAAAAGTGTAATGTTGTGGAGAATAAATCCATCACCCTTTAAAATATTTTTTTCACAATATCTCTTCTATTTAATTAAAAAAATATTTTTAATTCTCATTTTTAAACCAAAATATTTATTATCTCATGTGACCATTTTCTTTATATTTATCACTTCTTAAAATTATGTTTTTATTCTTCATTACCATGCTTGATTGAATAAATTTATTTTAAAATGATACAAATGTATTTTCTTTCAACACCATGTATTTCATATTCTAGAACACATTTACAGTGAATAAAATTTAAATATATTTCATTGTTTATTTAGTTAGGTTCATTGAAAAATACTGTTTCTAAAATTATACATATAAATTGTAACACCCCAAGCTCCCACGGTACGTTTCCCTTCGAATAATGCGATAGCGTGTGTTGTACGCAACCTCGAGTTCTAACACACACCACAACTAATTAAACTAGCCATTGTGAATAGTAATACCTACATTTTGAAATCATATATTTTTTATATTTCAAAATTTACTTCATTTTTGGATTCAGAATATTGAAATTAGCCTAGGGTGAAATTTTGGTACTTTTCGGATAACTTTTATATTTTGATGAATAGTGAAAATTACTAAATTTTAATTAAAATCAACTTTTTTAATCAAAATAATTAATATTGATAAATTATGAATTTGAGTGGTTTTAAAGTATATTTAGAATATATTTTTACCATTTAATTTAATGTTTGTCATTGGACATAATTTCACAATTAAACCAGACATAAACAAGTGTCAATCTTTTGATAGTTATTATCTCTTAAAAACACGCTTTTTATTTTAACAACGGGGATTAATTTTAAAATAATTTCTGCCACTTCTATGTTTTGAATTTTTAAAAATGGATTACATATTTGGAATCATGATTTCCAAATTATGTAAATATGTAACTTTTATTTTTACACATTTTGAATAATTACTGCGGTAAATATTTTATTTACCATGGTTAAAGGGTAAATCCGGTAAATAAGGGTTAAAAAATAATATTATAATAATACAAAATTACCCTAAAACGTGTCCTAACCTTATTGGTGGACACATAACCGACCATGGTCATCCTTGGGTCGATTTGGGAACCCCTTAGAGCCACTTGTATGTGGTAGGGACACATTATATTAATAAAGTTAAAATAAAAATAAAAATGGCATGAGCTTACATCTTTTAGAAGAACAATTTTTACATAGGGTTATGCATGTTGGATTTTCGATTATAAATATTCATTAGAAAGATAAAAATATTTCCTACATAATTATATTTTATTTATAATCTTTAGACATTAAATAATTTATTTTTTTTATGACAGAATGATGATTCAGTAATTGCTATAATAGTGAAAAATTAAAATAATTGATATTATAAATACCCAAATAAATATAAAATTAATCTTTTAATAAATTAATCTAATTTTCTAGGATAATATGATATATTAGGATTGATTTAATTGACTTTGTTCGAAGTAATCAATCTGTTATGAGTTTCAAAAAAATCAACTATTGAATAGTGTCAAAATTGACATAAAAGAGTTCTTAAAACAAATATTATATTATTAATTGATATTAAATTCCTAAAAATCTAAGTTTCGCCCAGGAGACTTATATCATGATAGGTTCATCATTAATGGACTACTTGGGGGTCTCTTGGATGTATGTAGTAAGTTTATTAACCATATTATATAAAAATAAAAAGAGACATTGTAAAAGTGAAACTAATTAACTTAGAGTTAAAACATAAAGATAAGGTTAATATAAGTACCCAAACCTGTCTAAATTCTATTGGATGAGTTGTTTTCGACCCATCCCCACCTTAAACTTTGAATAATCAACTTTGGATCCATTAGAAACCGAATATGAATTTATTATAAATTAATATTTCTAGCTTTTCAAAAGGTGCCCCTCACCCCTCTCATAAAAGGGCACTCCTCCTTCTCATTTCTTCACACCTTCAAAGCCTTTTTGTTCGGCCAAAATCTGCCCAAATACTCTCCCAACTTCCCTCACTACAACCTAGGGGCATTAGTTTGTTCAGAAAGCCAACCTATGGAGCCCTTTTGATCAAATCAAAAGGAAGAACCCAAAGAAGAGGTAATGATTTCACCACCCTTTTCTAAGTTCATTTCTTTTTCCACTTCTTCTTCCTTTGTTGTTACCATTCTAAAATAATAAATCCAGTATCATATATATACTGTGATGTTATTATAAATATGGTACAACCATATTCAGTATTCTATCCACCCTTTGAATAACATGTCACCATACGTGCGTACGTACGGCTTACCGTCTCCACGTCGTGGTGTAATTGTTATTCAATATAATATTATTTGGATGGGTATAATAATGATGTGTAACTCATGTAAATAATAAATATAACATGTTAATGATTCTGTATATATGATATACCATCCATTTATATATTATTTTAAAATCAAAAGAATGATATTGTCGCTCGTGCGTACGTACGGACTACCGTCTCCACGAACGCGATGAGATTCATTCTCCATCGTATCCATTCAAGTATAATTATCATTTGATGATTTAAAAATGATTTTTATGGACTTGATATCATTCTGGATATGAATAAGATACAACAAATATGGCTTATGTAACAAAACATATAAAATAAAATGAGTAAGTTAACACCCGAAACGACGATAATTCTAAGATATTATTAACAAATCAATGTTAAAAGATCGTATATGATATCATATTAATATATATGATTCTTGTATAATTTAATAACAATTATTTCACCATTATACAGGAGGTTAACCTACCCAAACCATGTAAAAGTACAAGGTAAGGTTTATTTCACAATCTCTTCATTATCCGAGGTTGTTTATACGTAATAATCTACTGGGATCTCGTTATCATCCACATCCATGTTTCTTCAAAATGTATTTCAAAACATTTTTAATATTTAAAAGAATATGGGTTAAATTCATTTATACCCTTGTTTGGCTTTTTATAAGAGGTTTATAAGGGAATCTTTCCATCGTTTTCCAAACAAGGTGCTTTTTAACCTTTTCGACAGAATTAAGATAAGAATGTTTTTTTATCTTATACGGCGGGTGCGATTATTTTCTGCCGTTATAAAATCTTCAAAGCTTCCCTTACAAGCTTATAAGAATATTTTCAAAGAAAATGTTTTATTTTATAAATATATGTCTCTTAAATGATTTCAAAATAGAAAGAGATATTTCTTTAAAAAGAGTTTTGATTTCATCTATGTCAACATCCTTTAATGGATTTTACGCTTATTTGAGGATGATATATTATGATACAAAACTTTTATATTGTATTGAAGGTTTTGTGATATGTTCGACTGTGGATGTGCTATTTTTTTATATACCATTCATGGTTTATGGTGAAAGTATTGACATTTCGTATGCTAGTTTTAATACGAATGTTTATGTTATGTTTAAACCTTTTCATATGGGAATGCATTGGACTTAATATGTGACGGGTGGAGCCTGCTATAGCTCCTCGATGCATCGGTAGGTCTCATTAGACAAACTAGTGTCTTGTCACAAGGCCTTGTCAAAATCTTATTTGTAGTCTTGGCACGAGGCCTTGGCTATGTGGTTATGATAGTCTGGCATTATGAATTCCATCATTATGAAAGTGGTTATTGATATTGCATGTGACTATTCGATTAGTAGAATATCCATGTGAATAAGTAAATGGAATTATTTCATTTTATTTATGCCATACTACGTTGAAGTTAAAGTTTAAAAGGTTTTTGTTTTAGTTATACATTGCCTTAAATGTTTATTCTTATTTATGAAAGTTTCCGCTATATTGTTATCCTTACTGGGCATTTGAGCTCACCCCTTTTCTATGTTTTATTTTCCCAGGATGTGAAGAAGTAAATTATGAATGACTTGGAGGGATATTATGAGGGGTTAATAGTGTGGACTATGGAGACAATATGTTTTTGTAGTAGTTTTTTTTATTTTGATGATGTAATGTAAAACTTATGAATATATCTAGTGTTTCCAAGGCTACTAAACCAATCTGTCTTTCGAGATTTGATCTTTCTTGTGATCATGCAAATGTTATGTAATTAATGCAGCGACTCTGGGTAACTGGGGTCGGGGTGTTACAGTTGGTATCAGAGGAAGTTTAGTACAAACCATGGAAGCTAGATTTAGATAAACCATGATTAGAGCACGTAGACCCAAGATGAACTTTGAGGATTAGTATAGAAGAACTTCCTAGAATTTTGGTATTGTAGAGATTTTGTGAGTTTTCCGAGCAATACATCCCGGTCTGGATACGAGCAGGTAGAGGCGGCTCTGGCACAGATGTACCTAGGGGTAAAACCCGAAAACACCGCTTTGAGCTAGACTCGAACAGGAACTAGTGCACGACAACGGGCCTTGCTGCACTCTTGGTTACGACACTCCCGGGGGATATGCTTAGGATAACTCTCATTTTATTTACAAATCATTTTGAAGGGATTATGAGTATATACTTCCTCAAAGAAAACATTCTTATGATTATGGATTATATCCATAAATAGTTCAATTTATGTTAAGTGTTTTATAAGTATGGGATTATGTATTTTGATTCATAAACTGATCTAGTTTATGCCATTGTTTAGAAATGGCGCCTAGTGGAAGAAATGGAAACCGTATCAATGCACGCACTCTATGTAGGGATTGCCCTCCTACTCAAGATAATTATAGTGGAGCTGGTGATGCAACTGGAGCCGATCAGCTAATCACCATACTGGGATAACTTACTCAGGTTATGAATAATAACCATACCCGTATGGAGCACCCTAATCCGCAGCGTGGAGGATCAATGTTAGATCGATTCATGAGGCAACAACCACCAACGTTCAATGGGAGTACAAATCCCTTAGTAGCTGAGCAATGGATAAATTCCCTAGAGAAAATATTTCAGGCTTTGGGGAGCAGTGAAAGGGAAAAAGTTATCATGGCAGTTTACCGCCTCACTAGAGATGCTGATCAATGGTGGTCATTGATTCAAAACATGAAAGAAGATGATGAAGTATCAAATATGGAATGGAGGGAGTTCAAAGATCTGTTTTTAGAAAAATACTTTCCTCGCGACCATCGAGCAGATATGGAAAGGCAATTTCTAAGTCTGAGACAGAAGGAGGATGAGAATGTCACAAAGTATGAGTCTAACTTTACAAGGTTAGCGAGGTATGTTGGAGATTATATTCGCAACCCAAGAAGTAAGATTGATCGTTTCTTTGATGGGTTAAAACCATTTCTCCGTCGAGCATTATTCTCACAATCCTTTTCATCGTACGAAGACATTGTCTCATGTGCTATCAACACCGAAAAGGAATTCTCTAAGTCTTATGACTTTGTAGCAAATAAAGAGAAGAAGAGGCCTGCTGATCAATCTGGGAATGGAAATAAGGGGAAGAAAGGAATGGTTGAATATCCATCATGTTGTAAATGTGGGAAGAAACACCCCGGTGCTTTCTTGAAGGGAATGGGAGTCTGTTATAAGTGTGGTGAAAAAGGCCACCAAGCTCGTGATTGCAAAGGGAAGAATGAAGCCACCAACGTTCAGTGCTACAATTGCAGGGAGATGGGGCATTATGTACATGAATGTCCTAAGCGTCAGGAGAACATACCTCAAAAAGGCCAAGGGATAAAGGTCAGGCTTATGCTATCACTACTGCTGAGGTAGAAGCTCTGAAAGATGTGGTGGCAGGTAATTTAATGGTTTCATCAAGTTTAGCAAATGCATTATTTGACTCTGGATCATCGCATTGTTTCATATCTTCCCAGTTTGCTAAGAAAATTAGATATTTCCAATTTGATTTAATAAGGGAGTTGTCAGTTAAAACTCCTAAGGGAAGTATCATTGCAACAAAGTTTTGTGAATCAGTCCCCATTAGAGCACATAAATTTTTTTTATCTGCGGATCTCATCGTCATACCTATGATTGAGTTTGATATAATCCTCGGTATGGACTGGCTTTCGGACTATGATGCAAAGATTTATTGTAAGAAGAAAGAGGTTACGATTCTTGATGATAATGATAAGGAACACCTTATTTTTAGAGCAGAATCGTCACCACCTAATTCTTATTTAGATCCACCCCCAATAGCTCAACTTAATTCAATTATTGGGGAGGAAGAGAATGAAATAACTGTCGGTGAGTAAAGGAATGTTCAAATAGAGGATGTACCTATTGTGAAAGAATTTGTAGATGTATTTCCGGATGATTTACCTGGACATCCTCCAGAACGAGAAGTTGAGTTTTCCATTGATTTGATTCCTGGATCAAGGCCTATATCGAAGACCCCTTATAGAATGGCCACTATAGAATTAGTCAAACTAAAGAAACAACTAGAGGAATTGAGTAATAAGGGATTTATTCGCCCTAGTGTTTCTCCATGGGGAGCCCCTATTCTTTTTGTTAAAAAGAAAGATGGATCTATGAGGTTATGTATCGACTACATGGAGATCAATGCTATAACGATAAAGAACAAGTATCCACTACCTCGTATTGATGATTTATTTGACCAACTGCATGGAGCTCAATACATTTCAAAGATTGACCTTCGATCTGGATACCATCAGTTGTGTGTAAAGAAGGAAGACATTCCGAAGGCAGCATTTCGAACCAGGTACGGGCATTACGAGTTTACCGTAATGCCATTTGGATTGACTAATGCACCCTCTATATTCATGGATCTGATGAATAGAGTTTTCAAGGAGTATCTCGATGAATTTGTGGTGGTATTTATTGATGATATCTTGGTATACTCCAAAACCTACGAAGATCATGAAAATCACTTGCGCATTATCTTGAAGACTCTGAGGAGGCATGAATTATATGGGAAGTTTAGCAAGTGTAAATTCTGGCTTCAGGATATTTCTTTTATTTGCCATATTTTCTCTAAAGATGGAATCTCTGTTGATCCTTCTAAGACCAAGGCAATCCAAGAATGGCCAGCACCTACGTGTATAACTGAGGTACGTAGTTTTATTGGTTTGGCAAGTTATTATCGACGTTTCGTCCAGAATTTTGCCCGATTGGCTAACCCATTAACGAAGCTCACACGTAAAGGGGTTAAATTTGTTTGGAAAAAAGAGTGTGAAGAATGTTTCGAAGAACTGATGAGAAGATTAGTCAATGCTCCTATATTGACTCTACCATCGGGGAATGATGGGTTCGTTATTTATAGTGATGCATCAAAGAAAGGACTTGGTTGTGTCCTTATGCAGAATGATAGAGTTATTGCCTATGCATCACGATAGTTGAAAATTCATGAACAAAACTATCCTACTCATGATCTTGAGTTAGCAGCTGTGATCTTTGCTTTGAAGATATAGAGACACTACCTCTATGGTGAAAAATGTGAGATTTATACTGATCACAAGAGTTTGAAGTATATTTTCTCACAAAAAGAACTCAACATGAGGCAAAGGAGATGGCTTGAATTACTCAAGGATTATGATTGTATGATACACTACCACCCGGGGAAGGCAAACAAGGTGGAAGATGCTTTGAGTAGAAAAGACCATGGAGTTTTGAACAATATGAGAATTGAAAAGGATCCAATTTTCATTGATCTAGTGAAGATGGACATGGGAATAACCAGGGAAGGTGAAACATCAATGCTTTTTCAAATGGTTGCCAAACCATCTTTACTAGAAAGGATTAAGAGTTCTCAGACCGATGATGATGAATTCCAAAAGAAGATTAAAGCTGTGAATGATGGGCGATTGAGAGACTTTGTGTATGAAGATGGAATTTTGAAATTCGGGAAGAGACTTTGTGTTCCCGATATACCTGATCTAAAAAGGGCATTTTTGGATGATGCTCATAGTTCCGATTTCTATATACACCTCGGGAGCACCAAAATGTATAGAGATTTGAAGGAACATTTTTGGTGGGACAACATGAAGAGGGAGATTGCTGATTTTGTGTCATGATGTATGGTTTGTCAACAAGTGAAAGCTGGAAGGAAACATCCTGGAGGATTCATGCAACCTCTTCCCATACCGGAGTGGAAATGGGACAATATTACGATGGACTTTGTCATGGGGCTACCAAAGACTCCTAGAAGGAATGATGCAATATGGGTTATTGTTGATCATCTTACCAAGTCAGCACATTTTCTTGCTATAAGAGAAGATCTACCCCTGGAACGTTTAGCAAGACTATATATTAATGAAGTTGTGAGACTTCATGGAGTACCATTATCAATTGTTTCTGATCGTGATCCCCGTTTTACTTCACGATTTTGGAAAAGTCTTCAGAAATCCCTGGATACTGAACTTCATTTGAGCACTGCTTACCACCCTCAGACAGATGGACAATCAGAACGGACTATTCAGACCTTAGAAGACATGTTGAGATCCTGCTCACTTGACTTTCAGGGTATGTGGGATCAATATTTACCACTGGTAGAATTTTCCTATAACAATAGCTTCCATTCGAGTATTCAGATGGCACCATATGAAGCGTTATATGGAAAGAGATGCCGTACACCAACCTGTTGGGATGATGTTGGTGAAAGAAAACTTGTAGGTCCAGAACTGGTGGAGGAAATGATGGAAAAGGTGAAGGTAATCCAAAATCACATCAGAGCAGCTCAAAGTAGGCAGAAGAGCTATGCCGATAATCGAAGGAAGGATTTGGAATTTCAAGTCGGTGATCATGTTTTCCTAAAGGTATCTCCATGGAAGGGAGTCATACGTTTTGTTAAGAAAGGTAAATTGAGTCCCAGGTACATCGGACCTTTCGAAATTCTAGAACGAATTGGGGCTATAGCTTACCGATTGCCAATGCCGCCAAGTCTCTCCAAATTTCACGATGTGTTCCACGTATCTCTGTTGAGAAAATACATGCCTGAACCAACGCATGTACTCACCTATGAAGAATTAGAACTGGAACCCGATATGTCTTATTGTGAAGAGCCTGTCAGGATTCTTGATACAAGAGAACAAGTACTGAGAAACCGGACGACGCGTCTGGTAAAAGTTTTGTGGAGAAATCATAAGATGGAAGAGGCAACGTGGGAACCCGAGGAACTTATGATGAAGAACCACCCGAGTCTTTTTATGCAGTAATACCCTAGAAATTGCGAGGACGCAATTATTTTAAGGAGGGGAGAATGTAACACCCCAAGCTTCCACGGTATGTTTCCCTTCGAATAATGCGATAGCGTGTGTTGTACGCAACCTCGAGTTCTAACACACACCACAACTAATTAAACTAGTCGTTGTGAATAGTAATACCTAATTTTTGAAATCATATATATTTTATATTTCAAAATGGACTTCATTTTTGGATTCGGAATATTGAAATTAGCCTAGGGTAAAATTTTGGTACTTTTCGGATAACTTTTATATTTTGATGAATAGTGAAAATTACTAAATTTTAATTAAAATCAACTTTTTTAATCAAAATAATTAATATTGATAAATTATGAATTTGAGTGGTTTTAAATTATATTTAGAATATATTTTTACCATTTAATTTAATGTTTGTCATTGGACATAATTTCACAATTAAACCAGACATAAACAAGTGTCAATCTTTTGATAGTTATTATCTCTTAAAAACATGCTTTTTATTTTAACTACGGGAATTAATTTTAAATTAATTTCTGCCACTTCTATGTTTTGAATTTGGAAAAATGGATTACATATTTGGAATCAGGATTTCCAAATTATGTAAATAGGTAACTTTTATTTTTACACATTTTGAATAATTACTGCCGTAAATATTTTATTTACCATGGTTAAAGGGTAAATCCGGTAAATAAGGGTTAAAAAATAATATTATAATAATACAAAATTACCCTAAAACGTGTCCTAACCTTATTGGTGGAGACATACCCGACCATGGGCATCCTTGGGTCGATTTGGGGACCCCTTAGAGCCACTTGTATGTGCTAGGGACACATTATATTAATAAAGTTAAAATAAAAATAAAAATGGCATAAGCTTACATCTTTTAGAAGAACAATTTTTACATAGGGTTATACATGTTGGATTTTCGATTATAAATATTCATTAGAAAGATAAAAAGATTTCCTACATAATTATATTTTATTTATAATCTATAGACATTATATAATTTATTTTATTTATGACACAATGATGATGCAGTAATTTCTATAATAGTGAAAAATTAAAATAATTAATATTATAAATACTCAAATAAATATATTATGAATCTTTTAATTAATTAATATAATTTTCTAGGATAATATGATATATTAGGATTGATTTAATTGACATTTTTCGAAGTAATCAATCTGTTATGAGTTTCACAAAAATCAACTATTGAATAGTGTCAAAATTGACATAAAAGAGTTCTTAAAAAAAATATTATATTATTAATTGATATTAAATTCCTAAAAATCTAAGTTTCGGCCAAGAGACTTATATCATGATTGGTTAATCATTAATGGACCACTTGGGGGTCGCATGGATTAATGTAGTAAGTTTATTAACCATATTATATAAAAATACAAAGAGACATTGTAAAAGTGAAACTAATTAACTTAGAGTTAAAACTCAAAGATAAGGTTAATATAAGTACCCAAACCTGTCTAAATTATATTGGTTGAGTTTTTTTCGACCCATACCCACCTTAACCTTTGAATAATCAACTTTGTATCAATTAGAAACCGAATATAAATTTATTATAAATTAATATTTCTAGCTTTTCCAATGGTACCCCTCACCCCTCTTATAAAAGGGAACTCCTCCTTCTCTTTTCTTCACACCTTCAAAGCCTTTTGGTTCGGCCAAACTCTGCCCAAATACTCTCCCAACGTCCCTCACAACAACCTAGGGGCCTTAGTTTGATCAGAAGGACAACCTAAGGAGCCATTTTGATCAAATCAAAAGGAAGAACCCGAAGAAGAGGTAATGATTTCACCACCCTTTTCTAAGTTCATTTCTTCTTCCACTTCTTCTTCCTTTGTTGTTACCATTATAAAATAATAAATCCAGTATCATATATATACTGTGATGTTATTATAAATATGGTACAACCATATTCAGTATTCTATCCACCCTTTGAATAACATGTCACCATACGTGCGTACGTACGGCTTACCGTCTCCACGTCGTGGTGTAATTGTTATTCAATATAATATTATTTGGATGGGTATAATAATGATGTGTAACTCATGTAAATAATAAATATAACATGTTAATGATTCTGTATATATGATATACCATCCATTTATATATTATTTTAATATCAAAAGAATGATATTGTCGCTCGTGCGTATGTACGGACTACCGTCTCCACGAACGCGATGAGATTCATTCTCCATCGTATCCATTCAAGTATAATTATCATTTGATGATTTAAAAATGATGTTTAAGGACTTGATATCATTCTGTATATGAATAAGATACAACAAACATGGCTTATGTAACAAAACATATAAAAGAAAATGAGTAAGTTAACACCCGAAACGACGATAATTCTAAGATATTATTAACAAATCAATGTTAAAAGATCATATATGATATCATATTAATATATATGATTCATGTATAATTTAAAAACAATTATTTCACCATTATACATGAGGTTAACCTACCCCAAACAAGGAAAAGTACAAGGTAAGGTTTATTTCACAATCTCTTCATTATCCGAGATTGTTTATACGTAATAATCTACTGGGATCTCGTT
This sequence comes from Viscum album, assembly GCA_963277665.1. NCBI lineage: Eukaryota > Viridiplantae > Streptophyta > Magnoliopsida > Santalales > Viscaceae > Viscum > Viscum album. The sequence continues at coordinate 516,291,387 of OY728164.1, read as the reverse complement.
ATCATCCACATCCATGTTTCTTCAAAATGTATTTCAAAACATTTTTAATATTTAAAAGAATATTGGTTAAAGTCATTTATAACCGTGTTTGGATTTTTATAAGAGGTTTATAAGGGAATCTTTCCGTCGTTTTCCAAACAAGGTGCTTTTTAACCTTTTCGACAGAATTAAGATAAGAATGTTTTTTTTAACTTATACGGCGGGTGCGGTTATTTTCCGCCGTTATAAAATCGTCAAAGCTTCCCTTACAAGATTATAAGAATATTTTCAAATAAAATGTTTTATTTTATAAATATATGTCTCTTAAATGATTTCAAAATAGAAAGAGATATTTCTTTAAAAAGAGTTTTGATTTCATCTATGTCCACATCCTTTAATGGATTTTACGCTTATTTGAGGATGATATATTATGATACAAAACTTTTATATTGTATTGAAGGTTTTGTGATATGTTTGACTGTGGATGTGCTATTTTTTATATACCATTCATGGTTTATGGTGAAAGTATTGACATTTCTTATGCTAGTTTTAATACGAATGTTTATGTTATGTTTAAACCTTTTCATATGGGAATGCATTAGACTTAATATGTGACGGGTGGAGCCCGCTATAGCTCCTCGATGCATCGGTAGGTCTCATGAGACAAACTAGTGTCTTGGAACAAGGCCTTGGAAAAATCTTATTTGTAGTCTTGGCACGAGGCCTTGGCTATGTGGTTATGATAGTCTGTCATTATGCATTCCATCATTATAAAAGTGGTTATTGATATTGCATGTGATTATTCGATTAGTAGAATATCCATGTGAATAAGTAAATGGAATTATTTCATTTTATTTATGCCATACTATGTTGAAGTTAATGTTTAAAAGGCTTTTGTTTTAGTTATACATTGCCTTAAATGTTTATTCTTATTTATGAAAGTTTCCGCTATATTGTTATCCTTACTGGGCATTTGTGCTCACCCCTTTTCTATGTTTTATTTTCCCAGGATGTGAAGAAGTAAATTATGAATGACTTGGAGGGATATTATGAGGGGTTAATAGTGTGGACTATAGAGACAATATGTTGTTGTAGTAGTTTTTTTTATTTTGATGATGTAATGTAAACCTTATGAATATATCTAGTGTTTCCAAGGCTACTAAACCAATCGGTCTTTCGAGATTTGATCTTTCTTGTGATCATGCCAATGTTATGTAATTAATGCACCGACTCTGGGTAACTGGGGTCAGGGCGTTACATAAATGTTTAAAAAATAATGTTTTCATAAGAGGCTCGTAACATCATCCCTTTATCGTGATATTATAAACTGTTTTCTAAAGTCAATTTTTATGTTTACGTTTTAATTTTCCATCAACCATATATATATATATACATATATATATATATATATCTTCGATGGAGTCATGTTTTATGAGTTATAATATAAATCCTTTTATGTTATACTACATTTTGATGAATTATTTTTTTGTACCAATTGATATATGTGTTGAAGTCATTTTTTGTGACATCATATAGATAATTTTCAAAGACCATTTTTATTATATGAGTTCTTTATTATATGAAAAATTATTGATATCATATGTAATATATACCTAATTATTTTTATTGTTGGTATACTATAACACCATATATTTAATTTTTTTATGTTTATATATCATGAGATAATTAAGTGTAGAATTATGTATATTTTTTCAATGTTAATGGGTCGCCTTTTAATATATGATCACCAATTAAAGGCTCAACCTTCATGTATATGATCACAGTGTAATGATTTCTACTTTTTATGCATTTTTCCTTAGTTTATTGTTATTCTATGTTTCTATGACATCCCACATATTTATCTCATTTGAAAATTCTCCATGGATCATTTTAATTATGTGATGATTCTGCACACATATTCAATAGTGTTTATATATTCCTTTTAGATCACATTCCCCTCTATCATGGATTATGGGATAGAATTATTTGTTCCATGTTAATTTAAATAGATATTTTTTCTTTCTTCAGGTTTTCTCAAATGAAAATAATATAAAATTTAATGAGATGTTTATAATTTTTACCTAACTAGATGTTTGACCACACATCGTATTATGTTTTTGATTTCTTAGGTTATGAAGATAAGTATAACATATGAGATGTATAGAAATAGATCTAGTGTGGTTACATATTGGTGAAATGTTCAAAATATATTTAAAATAATTTTCTTCTATAGCTGATCCATAAATATAAGTAATCATATGATGTTGGAATTTATATTTTGTTTTTATGATGTTATGTTTATCTTCTGAAAATGATATATTATAACATTATGATTTGCTTGGGTATCCTTTCTATATTAGCTATGTATCTTCTTATTATAACAAGTTATCTATTATTACTGAAATGTATGTTAAAAGAATTAAATTTAGTATGTTTCTTTTATATACCACATGATCCTCTAGATTTACATTATTATTGCAAACACTTGTGTTTATGACATAAAAGTTGTTACATGGTGGTGACCAACTTCTGAGAATATGATGCCCACCCAAAAAAATTCTGTCTTCTAAATGTATGCAGATACTTTTTCTATTTTCTCTAGATAAATATAATGTATCCAAGAATTATAGTTATTCATTAAGGAGCATGGGGTTTCATTGTTCTCTTTTCATGTATTTTGGTGGAGGGTTTGTATGGGTAGTGCAAAATGTTTTCTAGGGGTCTTTATAATCATGGTACCTCTAAATTTACAATTAATGCTATATATTAATATCAAGGTATCTATATATATAGTTTTTTCTACATATAATACAACATATATATTTTTATAATATTCAATGTTCATATAATAATTTACTATTTTTCCTTTTTTCACCTACACAATTTGTTAGGTTGTTGTTAATTTATTATGATTAGTGTTAAAAATTTTATTTTATATATATGTGAATAAATATGACATAGTTAATTTTATTATCTTATGTAAGGGAACTATAATCCACAAAAATATCCTTCATCCGCTGAGGATTTCATCATCATATACTGATCAATAGGTTAATTTATAGTGTTCTGGTGGTGTGATTTTGGTACTTTTTATGTATTTTGGTCATGGATGTTAAATAATGGTATTATAAAACATTATGGTTTATTATTATTGTAACATCCTAGGTAAATAAAGAACATGAAAATTTTAATATTTATTAATATTTTTGAAATAAATACTAATTGTACATTAAAAGGGAATCTATATTCGATGGCGTACCCGATATGCAACAATGGGTTTCATTGAAATCATACATTTCACACTAATAATATAATGTTATTATTGGTGGGAATTAATAGAACTAACTACAATATGATTATACATAATTATTTAATATTTTTACATTTATCAAATAAATTTTAGAGGCTCAAAATGCGAATGAATCTAAGCATAAATACTCTAATATTCATTTATAGGTCGGTTTACCACCTTTTGATGATGAATGCTCTTTAAATATATATTTTGTAATTTTTATATGTTAAATTTGACAAAATAAAATTCTTCTTTAGATTTGGGACATCAAATTTTACTTTGGGTAAATTTTTGGTATTTTTCTGATAAATTTCATTTTTTAATGAATAGTGAAAAATAAAATATTTTAATTCAAAAAGTGTATTTTATTCTAATTTATTTATATGGTTAGTTTTTTATTTTTATTGGTTATAATGTTTAATTAGAATATATTTTTACGAGTTAATCTAATGTTGGAAATTGGAATTAATTTCACTTTGAAATTAGAAATAAAAAAGTGTGAATCTTTTGATAGTTAATATTTTTTAGAAACACAATTTTTTATGGAGGGAATTAATATTAAATTAATTTTTTCCACTTTGGTGTTTTGAATTTGGAAAAATTGATTCCATATTTTGAATCATTAAGTCTAAATTGTGTAACTAGGTAACTTTTATTTTTAGACATTTGAAATATTTACTTCTGGAAATATTTTATTTACCCAGATTAAAGTGTAAATATAGTAAATAAGGGTAAAATATAATATTCTAATAATATTAAATTACACTAACATGTTTCCCAACACTATTTTCTGACACATATCTGACTGTGGGTATCCTTGGGTCAAAATTGGGACCCCATGGAGCCACATGGGAGTAATAATGAAACCTTATAATAATTAAGTTTAAATAATGAAAAAAATGTCAAAACCAAATATATTTTAGTAAATAAATTTTTACATGTGGTTATATAAAATATCATTTAGACTATAAATAATAATTGTAAAGCTAAAAATATTTCCTATGTCATGGAATTTTTTTATAATTTTTGGACATCATATAAATTAAATTATCTATGACACAATAATGATGCAGTTTTTACCTCATTAATAAATGATTAAAATAAATAAGATTATAAATATTAATAATGTAACACCCCAAGCTTCCACGGTACGTTTCCCTTCGAATAATGCGACAGCGTGTGTTGTACGCAACCTCGAGTTCTAACACACACCACAACAAATTAAACTAGCCGTTGTGAATAGTAATACCTACTTTTTGAAATCATATATATTTTATATTTCAAAATGGACATCATTTTTGGATTCGGAATATTGAAATTAGCCTAGGGTGAAATTTTGGTACTTTTCAGATAACTTTTATATTTTGATGAATAGTGAAAATTACTAAATTTTAATTAAAATCAACTTTTTTAATCAAAATAATTAATATTGATAAATTATGAATTTGAGTGGTTTTAAAGTATATTTAGAATATATTTTTACCATTTAATTTAATGTTTGACATTGGACATAATTTCACAATTAAACCAGACATAAACAAGTGTCAATCTTTTGATAGTTATTATCTCTTAAAAACACGCATTTTATTTTAACAACGGGAATTAATTTTAAATTAATTTCTGCCACTTATATGTTTTGAATTTGGAAAAATGGATTACATATTTGGAATCAGGATGTCCAAATTATGTAAATAGGTAACTCTTATTTTTACACATTTTGAATAATTATTGCGGTAAATATTTTATTTACCATGGTTAAAGGGTAAATCCGGTAAATAAGGGTTAAAAAATAATATTATAATAATAAAAAATTACCCTAAAACGTGTCCTAACCTTATTGGTGGACACATACCCGACCTTGGGCATCCTTGGGTCGATTTGGGGACCCCTTAGAGCCACTTGAATGTGGTAGGGACACATTATATTAATAAAGTTAAAATAAAAATAAAAATGGCATAAGCTTACATCTTTTAGAAGAACAATTTTTACATAGGGTTATACATGTTGGATTTTCGATTATAAATATTCATTAGAAAGATAAAAAGATTTAATACATGATTATATTTGATTTATAATCTTTAGACACTAAATAATTTATTTTATTTATGACACAATGATGATGCAGTAATTGCTATAATAGTGAAAAATTAAAATAATTGATATTATAAATACCCAAATAAATATAATATTAATCTTTTAAAGAATTAATATAATTTTCTAGGATAATATGATATATTAGGATTGATTTAATTTACTTTTTTTGAATTAATCAATCTGTTATGAGTTTCACAAAAATCAACTATTGAATAGTGTCAAAATTGACATAAAAGAGTTCTTAAAACAAATATTATATTATAATTGATATTAAATTCCTAAAAATCTATGTTTTGTCCAAGAGACTTATATCATGATAGGTTCATCATTAATGGACCACTTGGGTGTCTCTTGGATGTATGTAGTAAGTTTATTAACCATATTATATAAAAATACAAAGAGACATTGTAAAAGTGAAACTAATTAACTTAGAGTTAAAACATAAAGATAAGGTTAATATAAGTACCCAAACCTGTCTAAATTCTATTGGTTGAGTTGTTTTCGACCCATCCCCACCTTAAAATTTGAATAATCAACTTTTTATCCATTAGAAACCGAATATGAATTTATTATAAATTAATATTTCTAGCTTTTCCAAAGGTGCCCCACACCCCTCTTATAAAAGGGCACTCCTCCTTCTCATTTCTTCACACCTTCAAAGCCTTTTGGTTCGGCCAAACTCTTCCCAAATACTCTCCCAACTTACCTCACTACAACCTAGGGGCCTTAGTTGGATCATAAATCCAACCTAAGGATCCCTTTTGATCAAATCAAAAGGAAGAACCCGAAGAAGAGGTAATGATTTCACCACCCTTTTCTAAGTTCATTTCATCTTCCACTTCTTCTTCCTTTGTTGTTACCATTCTAAAATAATAAATCCATTATCATATATATACTATGATGTTATTATAAATATGGTGCAACCATATTCAGTATTATATCCACCCTTTGAATAACATGTCACCATACGTGCGTACGTACGGCTTACCGTCTCCACGTCGTGGTGTAATTGTTATTCAATATAATATTATTTGGATGGGTATAATAATGATGTATAACTCATGTAAATAATAAATATAACATGTTAATGATTCTGTATATATGATATACCATCCATTTATATATTATTTTAATATCAAAAGAATGATATTGTCGCTCGTGCGTACGTACGGACTACCGTCTCCACGAATGCGATGAGATTCATTCTCCATCGTATCCATTCAAGTATAATTATCATTTGATGATTTACAAATGATGTTTAAGGACTTGATATCATTCTGGATATGAATAAGATACAACAAACATGGCTTATGTAACAAAACATATAAAAGAAAATGAGTAAGTTAACACCCGAAACGACGATAATTCTAAGATATTATTAACAAATCAATCTTAAAAGATCATATATGATATCATATTAATATATACGATTCTTGTATAATTTAATAACAATTATTTCACCATTATACGGGAGGTTAACCTACCCCAACCAAGAAAAAGTACAAGGTAGGGGTTATTTCACAATCTCTTCATTATCCGAGGTTGTTTATACGTAATAATCTACTGGGATCTCGTTATCATCCACATCCATGTTTCTTCAAAATGTATTTCAAAACATTTTTAATATTTAAAAGAATATGGGTTAAAGTCATTTATACCCTTGTTTGGCTTTTTATAAGAGGTTTATAAGGGAATCTTTCCGTCATTTTCCAAACAAGGTGCTTTTTAACCTTTTCGACAGAATTAAGATAAGAATGTTTTTTTAACTTATACGGCGGGTGTGGTTATTTTACGCCGTTATAAAATCGTCAAAGCTTCCCTTACAAGCTTATAAGAATATTTTCAAAGAAAATGTTTTATTTTATAAATATATGTCTCTTAAATGATTTCAAAATAGAAAGAGATATTTCTTTAAAAAGAGTTTTGATTTCATCTATGTCAACATCCTTTAATGGATTTTACGCTTATTTGAGGATGATATATTATGATACAAAAATTTTATATTGTATTGAAGGTTTTGTGATATGTTTGACTGTGGATGTGCTATTTTTTTATATACCATTCATGGTTTATGGTGAAAGTATTGAAATTTCGTATGCGAGTTTTAATTCGAATGTTTATGTTATGTTTAAACCTTTTCATATGGGAATGCATTGGACTTAATATGTGACGGGTGGAGCCCGCTATAGCTCCTCGATGCATCGGTAGGTCTCATGAGACAAACTAGTGTCTTGGCACAAGGCCTTGGAAAAATCTTATTTGTAGTCTTGGCACGAGGCCTTGGCTATGTGGTTATGATAGTCTGTCATTATGCATTCCATCATTATAAAAGTGGTTATTGATATTGCATGTGATTATTCGATTAGTAGAATATCCATGTGAATAAGTAAATGGCATTATTTCATTTTATTTATGTCATACTATGTTGAAGTTAATGTTTAAAAGGCTTTTGTTTTAGTTATACATTGTCTTAAATGTTTATTCTTATTTATAAAAGTTTCCGCTATATTGTTATCCTTACTGGGCATTTGAGCTCACCCATTTTCTATGTTTTATTTTCCCAGGATGTGAAGAAGTAAATTATGAATGACTTGGAGGGATATTATGAGGGGTTAATAGTGTGGACTATAGAGACAATATGTTTTTGTAGTATTTTTTTTTATTTTGATGATGTAATGGAAAACTTATGAATATATCTAATGTTTCCAAGAATACTAAACCAATCGGTCTTTCGAGATTTGATCTTTCTTGTGATCATTCCAATGTTATGTAATTAATGCACCGACTCTGGGTAACTGGGGTAGGGGCGTTACATTTGGTATCATAGGAATTTAGTACAAACCTTGGAAGCTAGATTTAGATAAACCTTGATTAGAGCACGTAGACCCAAGATGAACTTTGAGGATTAGTATAGAAGAACTTCCTAGAATTTTTGTATTGTAGAGATTTTGTGAGTTTTCCGAGCAATACATCCCTGTCTGGATACGAGCAGGTAGAGGCGGCTCTGGCACAAATGTACCTAGGGGTAAAACCCGAAAACACCGCTTTGAGCTAGACTCGAACGGGAACTGGTGCACGACAACGGGCCTTGCTGCACTCTTGGTTACGACACACCTGGGGGATTTTCTTAGGATAAATCTCATTTTCTTTACAAATAATTTTGAAGGGATTATGAGTATATACTTTCTCAAAGAAAACATTCTTATGATTATGGATTATATCCATAAATAGTTCAATTTATGTTAAGTGTTTTATAAGTATGGGATTATGTATTTTGATTCATAAACTGATCTAGTTTATGCCATTGTTTAGAAATGGCGCCTAGTGGAAGAAATGGAAACCGTATCAATGCACGCACTCTATGTAGGGATTGCCCTCCTTCTCAAGATAATTATAGTGGAGCTGGTGATGCAACTGGAGCCGATCAGCTAATCACAATACTGGGACAACTTACTCAGGTTATGAATAATAACCTTACCCGTATGGAGCACCCTGATCCGAAGCATGGAGGATCAATGTTAGATCGATTCATGAGGAAACAACCACCAACGTTCAATGGGAGTACAAATCCCTTAGTAGCGGAGCAATGGATAAATTCCCTAGAGAAAATATTTCAGGCTTTGGGGAGCAGTGAAAGGGAAAAAGTTATCATGGCAGTTTACCGCCTCACTGGAGAAGCTGATCAATGGTGGTCATTGATTCAAAACATGAAGGAAGATGATGAAGTATCAAATATGGAATGGAGGGAGTTCAAAGATCTGTTTTTAGAAAAATACATTCCTCGCGACCATCGAGCAGATATGGAAAGGCAATTTCTAAGTCTGAGATAGAAGGATGATGAGAATGTCACAAAGTATGAGTCTAACTTTACAAGGTTAGCGAGGTATGCTGGAGATTATATTCGCAACCCAAGAAGTAAGATTGATCGTTTCTTTGATGGGTTAAAAACATTTCTCCGTCGAGCATTAGTCTCACAACCCTTTTCATCGTACGAAGACATTGTCTCATGTGCTATCAAGACCGAAAAGGAATTCTCTAAGTCTTATGACTTTAAAGTAAAGCAAGAGAAGAAGAGGCCAGCTGATCAATCTGGGAATGGAAATAAGGGGAAGAAAGGAAAGGTTGAATATCCATCATGTGGTAAATGTGGGAAGAAACACCCCGGTGCTTGCTTGAAGGGAATGGGAGTCTGTTACAAGTGTGGAGAAAAAGGCCACCAAGCTCGTGATTGCAAAGGGAAGAAGGAAGCCACCAACGTTCAGTGCTACAATTGCAGGGAGATGGGGCATTATGCAAATGAATGTCCTAAGCGTCAGGAGAACTTACCTTAGAAAATGCCAAGGGATCAAGGTCAGGCTTATGCTATCACTACTGCTGAGTTAGAAGCTCCGAAAGACGTGGTGGCAGGTAATTTAATGGTTTCCTCAAGTTTAGAAAATGCATTATTTGACTCTGGATCGTCACATTGTTTTATATCTTCCCAGTTTTCTAAGAAAATTAGATATTTCCAATTTGATTTAATAAGGGAGTTGTCAGTTAAAACTCCTAAGGGAAGTATCATTGCAACAAAGTTTTGTGAATCAGTCCCCATTAGAGAACATAAATTTTCATTATCTGCGGATCTCATCGTCATAACTATGATTGAGTTTGATATAATACTCGGTATGGACTGGCATTCGGACTATGATGCGAAGATTTATTGTAAGAAGAAGGAGGTTACGATTCTTGATGATAATGATAAGGAACACCTTATTTTTAGAGCAGAATCGTCACCACCTAATTCTTATTTAGATCCACCCCCCGTAGCTCAACTTAATTCAATTATTGGGGAGGAAGAGAATGAAATAACTGTCGGTGAGGAAAGGAATGTTCAAATAGATGATGTACCTATTGTGAAAGAATTTGTAGATGTATTTCCAGAAGATTTACCTGGACATCCTCCAGAACGAGAAGTTGAGTTTTCTATTGATTTGATTCCTAGATCAAGGCCTATATCGAAGACCCCTTATAGAATTTCCACTGTAGAATTAGTCAAACTAAAGAAACAACTAGAGGAATTGAGTAATAAGGGATTTATTCGCCCTAGTGTTTCTCCATGGGGAGCCCCTGTTCTTTTTGTTAAAAAGAAAGATGGATCTATGAGGTTATGTATCGACTACATGGAGATCAATTCTATAACGATAACGAACAAGTATCCCCTACCTCATATTGATGATTTATTTGACCAACTGCATGGAGCTCAATAATTTTCAAAAATTGACCTTCGATCTGAATACCATCAGTTGTGTGTAAAGAAGGAAGACATTCCGAAGACAGCATTTCAAACCAGGTACGGGCATTACGAGTTTACCGTAATGCCGTTTGGATTGACTAATGCACCCTCTGTATTCATGGATCTGATGAATAGAGTTTTCAAGGAGTATCTCGATGAATTTGTGGTGGTATTTATTGATGATATCTTGGTATAATCCAAAACCTACGAAGATCATGAAAATCACTTGCGCATTATCTTGAAGACTCTGAGGAGGCATGAATTATATGGGAAGTTTAGAAAGTGTGAATTCTGGCTTCAGGATATTTCTTTTCTTGGCCATATTGTCTCTAAAGATGGAATCTCTGTTGATCCTTCTAAGACCAAGGCAATCCATGAATGGACAGCACCTACGAGTATAACTGAGGTACGTAGTTTTATTTCTTTGGCAGGTTATTATCGATGTTTCGTCCAGAATTTTGCCCGATTGGCTAACCCATTAACGAAGCTCACACGTAAAGGGGTTAAATTTGTTTGGACAAAAGAGTGTGATGAATTTTTTGAAGAACTGAAGAGAAGATTAGTCAATGCTCCTATATTGACTCTACCATCGGGGAATGATGGGTTCGTTATTTATAGTGATGCATCAAAGAAAGGACTTGGTTGTGTCCTTATGCAGAATGATAGAGTTATTTCCTATGCATCGTGACAGTTGAAAATTCATGAAAAAAACTATCCTACTCATGATCTTGAGTTAGCAGCTGTGATCTTTTCTTTGAAGATATGGAGACACTACCTCTATGGTGAAAAATGTGAGATTTATACTGATCACAAGAGTTTGAAGTATATTTTCTCACAAAAAGAACTCAACATGAGGCAAAGGAGATGGCTTGAATTACTCAAGGATAATGATTGTACGATACACTACCACCCGGGGAAGGCAAACAAGGTGGCAGATGCTTTGAGTAGAAAAGACCATGGAGTTTTGAACAATATGAGAATTGAAAGGGATCCAATTTTCATTGATCTAGTGAAGATGGACATGGGAATAACCAGGGAAGGTGAAACATCAATGCTTTTTCAAATGGTTGTCAAACCATCTTTACTAGAAAGGATTAAGAGTTCTCAGACCGATGATGAAGAATTCCAAAAGAAGATTAAAGCTGTGAATGATGGGAGATTGAGAGACATTGTGTATGAAGATGGAATTTTGAAATTCGGGAAGAGACTTTGTGTTCCCGATATACCTGATCTAAAAAGGGAATTGCTGGATGATGCTCATAGTTCCAATTTCTCTATACACCCTGGGAGCACCAAAATGTATAGAGATTTGAAGGAAAAATTTTGGTGGGACAACATGAAGAGGGAGATTGCTGATTTTGTGTCAAGATGTATGGTTTGTCAACAAGTGAAAGATGGAAGGCAACAGCCTGGAGGAGTCATCCAACCTCTTCCTATACTAGAGTGGAAATGGGACAATATTACAATGGACTTTGTCATGGGGCTACCAAAGACTCCTAGAAGGAATGATGCAATATGGGTTATTGTTGATCGTCTTACCAAGTCAGCACATTTTCTTTCTATAAGAGAAGATCTACCCCTGGAACGTTTATCAATACTTTATATTAATGAAGTTGTGAGACTTCATGGAGTACCGTTATCAATTGTTTCTGATCGTGATCCCCATTTTACTTCAAGATTTTGGAAAAGTCTTCAGAAATCCCTGGATACTGAACTTCATTTGAGCACTGCTTACCACCCTCAGACAGATGGACAATCAGAACGGACTATTCAGACCTTAGAAGACATGTTGAGATCCTGCTCACTTGACTTTCAGGGTATGTGGGATCAATATTTACCACTGGTAGACTTTTCCTATAACAATAGCTTCCATTCGAGTATTCAGATGGAACCATATGAAGAGTTATACGGAAAGAGATGTCGTACACCAACCTGTTGGGATGACGTTGGTGAAAGAAAACTTGTAGGTCCAGAACTGGTGGAGGAAACGATGGAAAAGGTGAAGGTAATCCAAAATCACATCAGAGCAGCTCAAAGTAGGCAGAAGAGCTATGCCGATAATCTAAGGAAGGATTTGGAATTTCAAGTCGGTGATCATGTTTTCCTAAAGGTATCTCCATGGAAGGGAGTTATACGTTTTGGTAGGAATGGTAAATTGAGTCCCAGGTACATCGGACCTTTCGAAATTCTAGAACGAATTGGGGCTGTAGCTTACCGATTGGCAATGCCACCAAGTCTCTTCAAAGTTCACGATGTGTTCCACGTATCTCTGTTGAGAAAATACATGCCTGACCCAACGCATGTACTCACCTATGAGGAATTAGAACTGGAACCCGATCTGTCTTATTGTGAAGAGCCTGTCAGGATTCTTGATACAAGAGAACAAGTACTGAGAAACCAGACGACGCGTCTGGTAAATGTTTTGTGGAGAAATCATAAGATGGAAGAGGCAACGTGGGAACCCGAGGAACTTATGATGAAGAACCACCCGAGTCTTTTTATGCAGTAATACCCTAGAAATTGCGAGGACGCAATTATTTGAAGGAGAGGAGAATGTAACACCCCAAGCTTCCACGGTACGTTTCCTTTCGAATAATGCGATAGCGTGTGTTGTGCGCAACCTTGAGTTCTAACACACACCACAACTAATTAAACTAGCCGTTGTGAATAGTAATACCTACTTTTTGAAATCATATATATTTTATATTTCAAAATGGACTTCATTTTTGGATTCGGAATATTGAAATTAGCCTAGGGTGAAATTTTGGTACTTTTCCGATAACTTTTATATTTTGATGAATAGTGAAAATTACTAAATTTTAATTAAAATCAACTTTTTTAATCAAAATAATTAATATTGATAAATTATTAATTTGAGTGGTTTTAAAGTATATTTAGAATATATTTCTACCATTTAATTTAATTTTTGTCATTGGACATAATTTCACAATTAAACCAGACATAAACAAGTGTCAATCTTTTGATAGTTATTATCTCTTAAAAACACGCTTTTTATTTTAACAACGGGAATTAATATTAAATTAATTTCTGCCACTTCTATGTTTTGAATTTGGAAAAATGGATTACATATTTGGAATCAGGATGTCTAAATTATGTAAATAGGTAACTTTTATTTTTACACATTTTGAATAATTACTGCGGTAAATATTTTATTTACCATGGTTAAAGGGTAAATCCGGTAAATAAGGGTTAAAAAATAATATTATAATAATACAAAATTACCCTAAAACGTGTCCTAACCTTATTGGTGGACACATACCCGACCATGGGCATCCTTGGGTCGATTTGGGGACCCCTTAGAGCCACTTGTATGTGGTAGGGACACATTATATTAATAAAGTTAAAATAAAAATAAAAATGGCATAAGCTTACATCTTTTAGAAGAACAATTTTTACATAGGGTTATACATGTTGGATTTTCGATTATAAATATTCATTAGAAAGATAAAAAGATTTCTTACATAATGATATTTGATTTATAATCTTTACACATTAAATAAATTATTTTATTTATGACACAATGATGATGCAGTAATTGCTATAATAGTGAAAAATTAAAATAATTGATATTATAAATACCCAAATAAATATAATATGAATCTTTTAATGAATTAATCTAATTTTCTAGGATAATATGATATATTAGGATTGATGTAATTGACTTTGTTCGAAGTAATCAATCTGTTATGAGTTTCACAAAAATCATCTATTGAATAGTGTCAAAATTGACATAAAAGAGTTCTTAAAACAAATATTATATTATTAATTGATATTAAATTCTTAAAAATCTAAGTTTCTGCCAAGGGACTTATATCATGATATTTTTATCATTAATGTACCACTTGGGGGTCTCTTGGATGTATGTAGTATGTTTATTAACCATATTATATAAAAATACAAAGAGACATTGTAAAAGTGAAATTAATTAACTTAGAGTTAAAACTTAAAGATAAGGTCAATATAAGTACCCAAACCTGTCTAAATTCTATTGGTTGAGTTGTTTTCGACCCATCCCCACCTTAAACTTTGAATAATCAACTTTGGATCCATTGGAAACCGAATATGAATTTATTATAAATTAATATTTCTAGCTTTTCCAAAGGTGCCCCTCACCCCTCTTATAAAAGGGCACTCCTCATTCTCATTTCTTCACACCTTCAAAGCCTTTTGGTTCAGCCAAACTCTGCCCAAATACTCTCCAAACTTCCCTCACTACAACCTAGGGGCCTTAGTTTGATCAGAAAGCCAACCTAAAGAGCCCTTTTGATCAAATGAAAAGGAAGAACCCGAAGAAGAGGTAATGATTTCACCACCATTTTCTAAGTTCATTTCTTCTTCCACTTCTTCTTCCTTTGTTGTTACCATTATAAAATAATAAATCCAGTATCATATATATACTGTGAAGTTATTATAAATATGTTACAACCATATTCAGTATTCTATCCACCCTTTGAATAACATGTCACCATGCGTGCGTACGTACGGCTTACCGTCTCCACGTCGTGGTGTAATTGTTATTCAATATAATATTATTTGGATGGGTATAATAATGATGTGTAACTCATGTAAATAATAAATATAACATGTTAATGATTCTTTATATATGATATACCATCCATTTATATATTTTTTTAATATCAAAATAATGATATTGTCGCTCGTGCGTACGTACGGACTACCGTCTCCACGAACGCGATGAGATTCATTCTCCATCGTATCTATTCAAGTATAATTATCATTTGATGATTTAAAAATGATGTTTAAGGACTTGATATCATTCTGGATATGAATAAGATACAACAAAAATGGCTTATGTAACAAAACATATAAAAGAAAATGAGTAAGTTAACACCCGAAACGACGATAATTCTAAGATATTATTAACAAATCAATGTTAAAAGATCATATATGATATCATATTAATATATATGATTCTTGTATAATTTAATAACAATTATTACACCATTATACAGGAGTTTAACCTACCCCAACCAAGGAAAAGTACAAGGTATGGGTTATTTCACAATCTCTTCATTATCCGAGGTTGTTTATACATAATAATCTACTGGGATCTCGTTATCATCCACATCCATGTTTCTTCAAAATGTATTTCAAAACATTTTTAATATTTAAAAGAATATGGGTTAAATTCATTTATACCCTTGTTTGGCTTTTTATAAGAGTTTTATAAGGGAATCTTTCTGTCGTTTTCCAAACAAGGTGCTTTTTAACCTTTTCGACAGAATTAAGATAAGAATGTTTTTTTTAACTTATACGGCGGGTGCGGTTATTTTCCACCGTTATAAAACCGTCAAAGCTTCCCTTAGAAGCTTATAAGAATATTTTCAAAGAAAATGTTTTATTTTATAAATATATGTCTCTTAAATTATTTCAAAATATAAAGAGATATTTCATTAAAAAGAGTTTTGATTTCATATATGTCAACATCCTTTAATGGATTTTACGCTTATTTGAGGATGATATATTATGATACAAAACTTTTATATTGTATTTAAGGTTTTGTGATATGTTTAACTGTGGATGTGCTATTTTTTTATATACCATTCATGGTTTATGGTGAAAGTATTGACATTTCGTATGCTAGTTTAATACGAATGTTTATGTTATGTTTAAACCTTTTCATATGGGAATGCATTGGACTTAATATGTGACGGGTGGAGCCCGCTATAGCACCTCGATGCATCGGTAGGTCTCATGAGACAAACTAGTGTCTTGGCACAAGGCCTTGGAAAAATCTTATTTGTAGTCTTGGCATGAGGCCTTGGCTATGTGGTTATGATAGTCTGGCATTATGCATTCCATCATTATAAAAGTGGTTATTGATATTGCATGTGATTATTCGATTAGTAGAATATCCATGTGAATAAGTAAATGGCATTATTTCATTTTATTTATGCCATACTATGTTGAAGTTAATGTTTAAAAGGCTTTTATTTTAGTTATACATTGCCTTAAATGTTTATTCTTATTTATGAAAATGTCCGCTATATTGTTATCCTTACTGGGCATTTGAGCTCACCCCTTTTCTATGTTTTATTTTCCCAGGATGTGAAGAAGTAAATTTTGAATGACTTGGAGGGATATTATGAGGGTTTAATAGTCTGGAATATGGAGACAATATGTTGTTGTAGTGGTTTTTTTTATTTTGATGATGTAATGTAAAACTTATGAATATATCTAGTGTTTTCAAGGCTACTAAACCAATCGGTCTTTCGAGATTTGATCTTTCTTGTGATCATGCCAATGTTGTGTAATTAATGCACCGACTCTGGGGAACTGGGGTCGGGGCGTTACAAATAAAATATCCAAAACATGTCCAATTATTATTTGGCGATTTTATTTAAACCATGAGTCATATTAAATTCAACTTTAATGACATTTTGACCTGTTGAAACCAGAGATGAGTTTATAATAAAATAATTGTTTCAAACTTTCCTAAAGATCCCCTCCTCTTTCTTATAAAAAGCCCTCACTTCCTACCAATTTCTCACAATTATCAAGCCTTTGGCTCAGACATCCTCTGCTCCAATAATCTCCCAAGATCCATATATTCATCCTAGAAGTCATACCATAGGCAGAAACCACTTCAAGAAACCCTTTTGGTTCAATCCAAAGGGAGTTACCTGATTTAAAGGTAATGGTTTCCCTTAAATTCGTTTCATTTATTTTACATCTCCAACCCCTAAACTCTTTTTATTAATTTATTTTATAAAAACAACAGTATCCAAAATATAAAAGGATGTTGTTTTGATAATTATTTGAACTAAACATACACACACCTCTTTCTAACGGGTGATGAATATACTTTTTTTGTGGATGGAAAACTAACACCTCACGAAATAATGATTGTAAAATTATCTCCTACCACGTATCATGGTGGACATTATGATGAAAAATGTATTTATATATGATATATATTGTTCTTTTGTTTTCTATAGGATTCTGTAATTTTTATTTACAAACATACCTTTAGAATTTCCAATATGTGTAACCATGATAATTTTATTTGATGAAGTGAGGACTACCCCCTCCTCAAGGTGATATGATTTGTTCATGACATACATGGAACGTATAAAGATGGAGTTAATGAAAGTATGAAACATATATAACATATGATATTATAATGGAATTATAATATACCTATGTGTCATTATGTTTTCACACACTTAAATATTAAATATAAAATAAAGTAGTGTTCTTGCATACGTACGACTTACCGTCTCCATGAACATTGCATTTCTTTTCTTATCTCCAAATGTTATGTACTATTATTAATATATATATATATACACAGGATATATATAATATATATGATATCTAGGTCATTAATAACAATTTGGATATAATGGAGTTTTGAGCACATGGGAAAATTGTAATTATAACAAGTCCATTTTTAACTCAAATTCCGAACATCGACCAAATGTCCTATATGAACTCAAATAGTTAGATAAATGTTATTTCATGGTAATAAGTGATATAAAAGTAATAATAAAATTTAAATGATTATTAATCAATTATAAATTTACTTAAGTTTATTATTCAGGAATAACAAGGAACATATGTGTCAAGTTTGACACGAGGTAAGTGATTTCTTATCTCACATTTAATTTCATGAGACTTCCACTGTTCACTACATATTTATTACATGTGGTGTATTGAATAATTCAATTTGATATATATTATAATGATTCTATTTATATTCATGGTATTCCATGATTTATTAGGTGGTTATCAACTCTTTCTCATACAACTTGATTGATTAAAACCTGGTAAGGATTTTCATCTCACATTTTATTCCCGTTAGATTTATGCTATATTAGAAACTATCTCCTTGTGTGGTGGATGTACTACCCATGAATGTATTATTTTTTAATATAATATAATTTGTTTGTATTTAAATATCCATTTTTGATCTTTTTTTCATTGGCTGTATGTTTCGTAAGTTACGAAATCATTAATGGGAACCTTTCACCCTCCTCTTTTTAAAAGAATTATTTTTGTAATGTCTTTTAATTTAAATATTATTATGTTGTGATACGTTCTTCTATATCCTTATTGATTTATATATTATGTCCAAGTGATGCTATATCCTTTGGTATCTTTTCAAATTATTATTTGAATTTTAAAGTGATGTTGTTAGGCTGTCGAATTGCTATAAGAAAACATCTTAACCCAATTTCAATTTTTGTGTTAAACATCTACTTCTTTATTAAGTCATGATATGATTATGTGTGAATAACATCTGATTGTTTTACACCTAATATCCACATATAATGGGTGTATTTATAATTATCACACATAATTTTGTCATTAATTTATTCTTAATCTAAGGATACCATCTTTATAAGGGATTTCTTCTCAATTTACATTTACATTGTGACTTCATTGTTTATTTGCACCAATTAACTATTATATGGTGTATATACAGTAATTTGGAATATTCTATCATGAAAACCTTTATTCTCAGGATATTATTAAGTTTTTATTAAATTTAATTCCTCACTTTTTTGTATTCTAGGGTCTCTCATTTTGTTAAAAACTTTTTAACTAAAATAATGTTTTAAAGGTTTATTTTTCTAAATCATTCACTTTAATGTCCATGTTTTAAAAATTTGTTTATAGATTTATTCATATGGACATGAATTTTTTGAAATTTAAATTTCTTTGAAAAGATTCAAAGTGGTATGGGAAACGTTTATTCAAAAATCTCTTTATTTAATATTTTAAATTGTTTTAAAAATGGTTTGATAAAATCATTGATTTTTTCAATATTTTGAAATGATATATTGTGATTGAAATGCCGAAATTTTATCATTCCATTATGTTTGTTTTATTGGTTATGAACATGTTATGTCATTTGGGAATTTTTAACATATATGGGTGGTTCTATGACAAACCAATGGCAGGTGAGCCTGAGATAGCTCTCTAATGCATTAGGTAATGTGAAAGAGGTAAACATGAATGTATCTCAAAAACTATTTAGAGAGTATACTATGATGGGTATTCCAAATATGTGTCCCTATATAGCTTTGACAGTTACAATGTATATTTGATATGGATTTTACAAGTTACCTTTATGATTTATGATTTATGTGTGTTATTCATAAATCTTATGATTTCAGGAGGTATGTTATAATTGAAAAGTATGGTTTCATATTTTTTATTTATACATGGGATAATGTTTTCATTCCTTATTTTATATCCCTTACTAAGCATTTTATGCTCATCCCATGTTTTTAAAATGCTTTCTACATGACTTAATAAAGAATAATGGACAAGGAAGGGATGAAGGAATAGTCATGATGTCTAAAACATGGAACTAGGCATGAATCTTTTTTTCAATAGTTCTTATTTTATGAAAAAATGGATACTGAGTTGAATTGTATACATGTAATATTCATGTTTTTATGTAAATGATATGACCTAATTCTCTTAAAATCTAAACCCAAAAAGATCCTCAATGTAAATTATCCATGTAATTCAAGAATATGTAATGTTTAAGGCTGGGTCTGTATAATTATAACACATAAGGGTATCTAGGAGATTGTACTACTGATACACAGTTAATAACACACATATATTCATGAATATTCTAATAATGGTGTAATATTCAGTTACCTAGTGTATTCTTAGATTTATTTTTACTAAATATCATAGATATCCAATTATTCTCAGGTGCCATGAAACATTGTTGAAAATAGTAGGAAATAACTATTAGAATGTAATATCATATTATATTCGCACATGACACTAATTATTTTCCATAATATTATAACCAATTTAATATTTTATTAACTAAAACATAAAAAATGGAATAATTATCTTTTTTATATATTTATTATTAATGAATAGTTTAATATGAACGCATAGATTATTTTGATGGTTGATAAATCATTATCTACTTATATTGATGACTAGAAAATATATTTATTAAATAAAATCTAAAAAGTCACCAAATCAATAAAATATCCTTAATGGATAGAACATTAAATACTAAATTTAGAATGTTTCGAATGTTTTGTACATTTTGTTTAAAAAATAATTTATTTCAAAGAATAAACATCAATGAAAGTGGATGGGATTCAAATGTGACCAATGTTATTATGAGGTTCCATTATGATTTTCAGATCTTATAAATACATGATGAATTGTCTCTATAGTTCTCTTTTCATTGCCTAAGGTGATATTTATGTATCAGACTTATAAGATAATATGTGATTTTTAAGATTCTATATCTTAATAGGTTTTCAAGAATTATACCTGGGTAATTATCTATTCTTATATCGCTATATTAAATGGATATCTAAAAATGATTAATTTAGTACAATATTACCATTTATTGTATTATAAATCATATAAATATGATTCTTTTTTATATAAATGATATATTATATTCTATGTGACCACAATTATTCAAAACAAATTTTGATATATTCCTTATTGATTATCCTTACATAACAATGAAAAGTATGAAGATTATATTTTTCATGTACAGGGTATTTGAAAGTAAAATTTGAATGTTATTTTTGTAGTTTATATGTGGACCTCAAATGTTATTAATTTAATAATGTACAATATGATTATATTTTATCCAAAAAATATTACTTATTTTGACATTAGTCGTATATATATAATTTAATTTTTGGTAAATACTTTCTATAAACGAATTTGTTAATAATAGGATTAATTTTCATATAAAAGGAATAATTATGTTTTTTAATATTGGATGTAAAAAAAATTTATTCCTTAAGCTCAAATAATATATTTATATATTACTAAAATATAATTTTTTAGAAAATTATACATAATATTGAAGGGATATTGCGGTTTCAATTCATATCTAGTTTAAGAAATAAATAATTAAATTAATGTTTCTAATAAAACCATATTTCAATAATGATTTCATTATTTCTAGGGTTAAATATAAAATTATTGTTTTTTATAATTTATGTTCTATATTTTTTAATGTATAATATGAGTGAATAAATTATTTATATGGTATATTAATATTTTTTAAATTTTTTCTTGTATTAGTAAAATTAATAATGATTAGAGTGTTATGGAATACAATGTTTTTAATAATTTTAAATTAAGATAATGTTGTAATAAATATTATTTCAGAACAATTCTTTTTAAATTTAATTCAGTATATAGAGAATAAAATATATGTATTGCTTTTGTATAGTCATGAAAACTAAACTCATTATATAATGATATTAATAGTCTCAATTTTTAATTTATATGTCTGTGGGTATTTTTTTTATAGATCAGGATAAACACTCACATATACATGTTAAAAATATTTATGAAAAAGTTTTATTCAATTATTATTTAAACTGAGTTCTAAAATTATGCATATGAATTTCTTACATAATAACTATTTTTGAGGATGATTTAGAAATATGTGAATGGTTTAATTGATTATATATATGGATTAATGTATTTATTATTTATAAACACACTCTTAATAATTACAGTGGTATGTTATTAATTTTAGTTAAATCGTGTGAGATATTTTATTTCTCATGTCTATATATATGACTCATAATGATTTATTATTTTCTATACTGATTTTTATATGTGTTTTATTTAGTTATGATGTTTTTATCTATTTCTTTTATATGATTTCTTATTGCATAACATATTTTATTACTGTTTTCATGTCATTATTTAGAAAAAATATACCATTAAAAATTAAAATTAAAATTAAAATTTATTTTTAGAAATAATAGGTTTAGAATACCACAAAGGTATTAATATATTTTAATACAATTATTGGTTGATTGATACCAAATGTTTTTGTAATAACCTAGCATTTCATAAATGGAGTTTACTTCTTATAATTCCTTCATAAAACACAAGTATCAAATAGAGATCCAAATGAAAAAATTATTTTTATAAAGTAATTATGATATATTATTTATAAAAAAATACTATGAATTCCATATATTATAGCAGGAATACAAGTAGAAATATGATAATAAAAATTATAAAATAGGGATTTTCTCAATTCACTAGAATAACCACAGTCCTGAACAAAGATGTAAAAATACAACATAAATTTAATAATAAAATATTTATTTTGAAGACGAATGTGTATATATATAACATAATGGGAAAATTCAAGTGAAATATGAATGAATGAAATAATAGGTATTTATAGAAATTAAGGAACCAACATGATCATTATAAATCAAAATATTAGGAATAGTAATCTGGACATTACAATAGAACCCTCACCTACGAAAGTATTACATAAATTATTTATATTATAAATGAGGACATGATGCATTTAGATCATTGAATATGTAAATAAATGCTTTAAACCTGATAAAATTAGTTCTAGTGTTTTTTTGTAAAATATAAATGTTCATTAACAATTTATGACTAATATAACGATTAAGAAGAAAATTTATTTTCATAAAATAGACTGATAAGTTAATATTAAGATTTATTATTATTATAATAAAATTTTATGATACCTTAAAAATATTTTCATATGGTTATAAAATCGATTATAATATTAAAATTAGAATTTTCTGAGTAAATGATGAATTTACATAAAAATTTAAATTTTCATATATATATAATTATTTTCATAAAATGGATTCTATCATGGAAATATAAAAATTAAAAAATGGTCTTGGGGTTTTTTTTATATTTTTTAAAAAAATGTTCATTTTTTGGAGAATAGTGAAATATGATAATTTATGGTATTTAACATTATAATAAAAATACATTATTTTTTAGTCATGGATGATTTAATCACCCATTATCTTGAACCCCGCTACTTTATTTACTGTATTTATTAATATGAATCAACACTATCAATAATTTTTATCCAAATTAATAAACTAATTAATATAATAGTAAAAAACACCCCTCTCCTCCCCCAATAAATTATACCCTCACCACCCCATTTCTTCACACCTTATAATGATTGGATATTTTTAATATTCAATCCAATTAAATTCAGTATAATCTTACACATGTATAAAATCTATTAGACTCAACAAAAGGTCAATTCTATGATCCATAAGGGGTCCGTCAAGGATGTGGTATTCAAGAGGTAGCATTCTCAAATAATCTCTATTAATTTATTTTATTCTTACACATTATCTTCACCTCATTCATCTATAAAATTACAAAAACACTGGTATAATTTCTCTTCTAGATTGTTATATTTATAAAATAATATCATCTCTCCAACCAATTCCTCATATCCTATTACTCAATGATACAAATTTTTGGTCCAAATTATGATGATTTACTATCATCAAGGATAATAATTTTTTGATTTACATTACCACCACAAAGGATGATCATAAAAACATTATTAAATTTACAATATATTTTAAATTTTTATTATAATAATAATAAATAAAACAAAACATGTTCATGGGGTTGGAAAAACCTCAAAAATAAACTAAACATTTATCATTACTATTTTATCAAATGAGTCATCCTCAAACTAGAAAAAATTGATATGTGGAAGATTTTATACTTACGTATGTTCAGTAATACCACTAAATTTCACTGCTATATAATTATTATGATCTGAAAATTACTTCCATTACTATATATATGTGAACTGATCATGAATCTATGAAAATTAATGCTCTTGTAATGATGAAATTAATCTTTATAACTCATAGAATTGTCATTAAATGAACTAAATAAATTATTAACTAAAAAATATAAGTATAATAAGTACTGAATTATTTAGTTAATTAATCTTATTTTATTACCTAGGATATTAATCCCACGTCAGGAATGCATTCATACAAAAGGAAAGGGATCACTATATAACTTGACGTTTCCATTGGGTTAAGATTTTTCTATCTTTACCTCAATTTATTTCTTCATTCTTCTTATATTATTCCCATATATTATGTTTATCTATTCCAAAGATGTTTTATATCTCCATTCACTTTTCTAGGATGGGTAAATACATGTTTTAAAAGTATTCCTTCTCAATTCCTAGTGATAAAAAATAATGATTAAAGGGAAAATCTACATTTTTTACCCATTTTCAAGAAGAGTCCATAAACTATTTGAATCCTCCAATAGTTTGTTAAATGTGTTCCTTTTCATAGAGAATGGTTTTTTTGTTTTAAATCCACATTGGTTTGGTTATAAGAGTCTAAAAAGCATAGTTCGGGGACAACAAAACAAGGTTCGCATATCGCTAACATAGGTTCATGGAATATGGAAGGAAATCAATGAAGTAATGATTTCTGTATTGCATAGCTATATGGACTGTTAATCATTGTATGATCCTAACTTTTTCTATATTTATCTCATGTGCGTTTTCTAGGGACTTTTTTTATTTATGTTTCTTTTATGGGAGTTCTTTCTTGGGGTCAATTTTGGTTAAGTAAAGAATATTTTGGAGGAAAGGGACTACACACTATTGGCAGACTTTTGGAAAAAACTATGTGAATGCCTAAGAGAAACTGTGTGACATCTAGTCTTTGAATAATTAGCTTTAGCTTGGTAACGTCACAGTATGTGAGGCCATGTGAGGTAGTCATGTGAAGTGACCCTTGAATCAATCGTTAACACATTATTAGCAAACTCTTTGTCTAACCATGTGACTAAACCATACGAGGGCTGATAATGATATCTTAAAATTGTAGATCTCAATTTTTTTCAGCTTTTAATAACCCATTTCACCTCTTATGGTGCCCCAAATTAGGATTTTAAATTCTTAAGGATGAAGGAAGCTTATTCTATTGACCTACAAGGGTTCTAGGTCCTTATTATAACTGTTCATCAAGATCGAAAGCCCAAATTGACAACCAAGTATTCTCTCTATAAGTTGATTTCATACAGATGCTTATCTTGTCATTTCATCTATCATTTTTTATTGTTTCTGGGAATATATATCTTTTTATCCTCAACTAAAAAACATTGTGGTGATATATAGATATAGGATTTTGGATTCAGATCTAGAGTTTTGACATCTTGATGTATTTCATCTTGATTTTGGTTTAGGAATTTAGATATAGAACTTTTATCAATGTCATTGCTCTACTCAGATTATGGGGATTTTTATTGATCAATTCTACAACAATGAAGTAATATAGGAGGCCTAAATATATTTACCATAGTCATGTATTTGGTATTTATAGGCAAGATTGTTGAATTTCATACATCCATTAGTAATTGGTTTTCCTGAATTGTGTTTATTTAATTGGGCAATTGAGTTATCAAAGAATAGTTGAAATAGGTTGTTAATTCAAGAATTAATCATGAGAACAAAGGTCCTGCCTCTTAGATAATTAAATTAATGAAAATTTATTATAGGAGATAGGTTTCGTAATCGAAATAATTAATTATGGAATTAATTATGAGATTTTGAAATCTCAATGTTGAGATAATTAATTATGTACCTTTGATAATACAATCAAGATAATTAATTATGTAAATTATTATGGATAATGGATATTATAATGAGATAATTAATTTGGGAAAATGTATTTTTGAATATGAATTTTAATATTGAGTAATTAATTGATTAATTAATTAATTGTTTGAATCACTTAGTTACTTGTTGAGATAATTAATGGAATGGTTGTGTTTAACTAATTGTTGCGATAATAATGAGATTGATGTGGATAATTAATTGTTAAAATAATTACATGATAATGAATTGGAACATGTTCATTCTAAATTTAGAAGTACAAATGATAACATGGTCATCATACTTATGAGTAAAGAGAATGGGAACGTGTTCATTATAAATTATGAAATATATATGGTAACATAGTCATTATGCTTGTGAGCAAATAGAATGGGAATATGGTCATTCTATTAAGGAATATTCATGGTAAAATGGTCATTTTACAGATGTTTTTCATATTAGTAACATTGGAAATGTGTCTTATAAATGTGAAAATAAGGAATATAAATAATGTACGGTGAGTTATGGCCTCACAAGAGAATTTATGAACACTATCATAAGTGAAATCATGTATTTAGATATCATTTCACCTTGAATACTTTGAGATTCCTCTAGAATTGGGTATTAAGATATGGTATTTACTAGGGAGCCCATCAATCTATAGTGTGATATGAAGTTAGTATTGTGCTATGAGTATCCTTGGGAACTCTTATTTTAATATAATCAGTTAACAATAAATGAAAATATGATAAACTATTTGTTATTGCATTGTAATTATTTCTTATTGAACTGCATACACTATCTTTTGAATGAAATTGTTATAGGCATTGTTGGTGTTGGGATACTGAGTTATATCACACCCTATTTGGGATTCTAGATGAATACATAAATAGATTATATTTTTTTCAGGACTGGGTACGGGGAAAGGCCCTAGGATGGGTTCCTGATTTTGGATGGATCACAGAAGAGGGAACTGAACATGGTTTAGGACCCACATTGGGAGTCATAGTGTCTTTATTTTTAGCTTAATTGTACACACTTGGCATTTATATTGGCATAGCACGTTTATATTTCGGTTGATTATTGTATTTTCTTGTTTGGTTATATTGTGACATGAGTATTTTTATTCATATATATATTCTAATGCTATTGTTTATTTACATCAGCTAGAGCATTAATAGGATAAATGGGGGTATAGTGTCCCAATTACTAACATACCATACCCTCACTACTAGTTGGAAACCTGTAGAATATGGCGAGGTGCACATAAAACGATGTAGGGAACTGTCTTGGGGCATTGTCACGTGGAACCTGGGTCTAGATGATACAAAGGGGTATCAGAGAGCTTTACTTTCTTCATAATTTTTATTACTATTTTGGGAATGTTTGATAAGAGACTGGGAAGAGACGAGGCTTCTTTATGATATCCTTCATCGCTGTTTCATACACATGTTTGAGGGAAAACCTATTTTCTCATGTTTGGATTCTTGTTATTTTTTATTGTTGTTACAGTTGAATATTATTTCACATTGGATGACAAACATGTTTTGTTATGTGATTATTCTTTCTATGATTTTTTAGTATTGATTCATTGATGAGAATGAAATTAGATTTGGGTCTGCATACATTATTCTAGGAACATAGGGATATTGTGACATTAATCATTTTAAGAATGAATGTGAAAACAAACTATGGGTCAGTTGTTAAAAATGTATTTCTTTCCTTTTATGTGAGATTACAATGAAAAATGGTTCCTAAAATATATTTATTATGATTTTAATACGATTTTAAATGCTACTAATTGGGTTTCTATATGATAAAAATGATTATGATGATGTTTTTACCCTTTTTATACAAAACCATGGATTATTATGGTTAATGGTAGTGATAGAGACTCGGTTTTTACAATGTGGAGAGGAGGGGAAAAATAAATGTTCTGATTATTCCTCTTTGAAAAATGTTTTGAGGATATGTTATGATATTTTAGTCTTGTATTTGGAATTGTAGATAGTATTCACCCAAGTCACTTATTGAGGGGATGACTGAGGGGCATCCCATGAAATGTTTTTCTAGGTAGAGAGCTTGAGGCACCGATTGTGATAGTTGAAGATGAATGGGAGTAGTTTCAATATAACATCTCTCAAATCATAAAATTCATGGAAAGATACCCAGAGAGGTCATTGAAAAGTATGTATGAGTAGAAAATGGAGAATCAGTTGCAGCACCATCTGACTATTACTGGAAGTGGAGGTCCTGAGAGAGATGAATTCTGGGATGAGTCAACAAAGACAATACATGACAATTTGGAGACTCTGTATGATAGGAGGTTCATGATGGAAACATATATTCTACGGGGATCATTGAAGTGTTGGGGTGAAATTCAGGCATGAACTAGATATATTGATGATATGTTATGGAAGGTATTCATGGAGGTATTCTTGCTGCACACTTTTCTAGAGAAGCTGATAAAAGATAAAAATGACTTGTTCATGAATCTGACCTAGGGGAGTATATATATGATGGAATATGCTAGATTCTTCACATATCTTCAATGATTTTCTCCAATGTTATCATCAGACGAGACATCTATGATGAAACATTTTTTATATGAACAAAAGGGTGAGTTTAAGTCCTAGGTGAATATCTTCAGGCTAATGAAGTTTATGGAAGTGTCGGATCATTCTTTCATAGTTGAAGAGAAAATTATGGAAGAATCTAATGTTGGACATGGTGTTCTTATTAGATGATCATGGTGTTCAAAATCCAAGAGAAGGAAGCACCATTACGACAAATTTATCCATATTAGTGGGAAGAAGATTACACAGATAAAAGGGTTGGTTTGACAAGAACTTTCTGGGGTAATATTCCATCATTGTGGTAGGATAGGATACAGGCATCAACACTATTACCAACAACAAGTATAGATTAAATCTTAATAATGATGGGAAATATAAATAAATTATATAAGTTGCAACGATAGACCAGTACGGAATGATAAAATGGGTAGAGTCAAAGTATGGGAAATGGATCTTCTACACTAAATTGGGCTGGTAGTTGGAGTTCTGCTGGATAAGGTGGTAGAGGATGTGGATGTGGTGTTTATGGGTAGGATCTCCCACATCATCAGATTTATTCTACTCAGGGGAGTCTGACAGCATCAATTGGACGTGGGGAAAAAAATTACATACAGTATAGCCTACACATAAGGATAGTGAGGTTCGACCATCAACAATGAGAGGTACTATTCTAGAAGCTTTAACATTTGATAGTGACTTGTTTGATACATGTGCCTCTTATTCCATTATATCTGGAAAACAAGTTAATGGTTTGAGCCTAGAGGTGGAGTTTATGAGTGGGGTTATGAATATAGATACACGGTTGTGAGTGTGGTCTAGATATATTTATCTATGTAAGGGATGTTTAATAGAGATTGGGAAAAATCTTTTCTAATGGGATCTCTATGTTGTTGATGTGACAAGATTCAATACAATTATGGGTATGAACTGGATAGTAACATACCGAGACCACATCTATTTTTACTATAGGACGAAATTATTTGTGTCTTCTAAGGGTGACCAATATAGTAATTTTTGGGAGTGGTATATCCAGGAAGGATGAGAAATTCCATTAACTCATAAACTGGGATAGCTCACATCCCAAGTTGGTAGTCTATTATTGGATGATGGGGGTTTTATGAAAGATGTACTTCCCCCAATAGTGTAACTTTTCCAAGATGTCTTTCTTGAAGACATATCAGGGCTACCACATGAGATAGATGTCTAATTCAATATTAATCTCATGTTAGGGGTTGATCTTGTGTCTATTCCATTGTATATAATTGAACTAAATGATATTCAATAGATTAATAACTAGTTGGATGTGTTGGAGGATAAGGGATTTATCCATCCATGTATGTTTCTTTGGGGATCAATCTATTTGTTCGTAAGGAAGGATAGCGAGAGTTTACCCTGATGTTTCGATTACCAGAAGTTGAGTAAAATGACCATGAAGAAATAATTTCCTCATCCATTTATATATGATCTATTTGATAAATTTAAGTGATCTTGGTGTTCTCATGAATATATTTGATATTAGGGTATCATCGGTTTTGAGTATGCACTTATGATATAACAACGACTACTTTCAAAAGTAGGTATGGTCATTATGATATTTTGTAATTCTGTTTGTGTTAAAAAATGAACCATAAATGTTTATGGCCTTGATGAAGAAGATAATTCATCCGTATTTGGATAAAATTTTGGTGGTGTTTGTGGATGAAATTTTGTTTTACTCTAAGACTCATAATGATCATGGACAACATCTTTAAATCATCCTGGGTACACTAAGATAACATTAGTTATAAGCTAAGATGTCTATGTGTCTGTTTTTGATTGACCATGTACATTTCTTGGGGTGCATCATCTTGGAGGAAGGTGTGTAAGTGGACCCATAGAAGGTTTAGAATGTGGATTCATAGGAGAATCAAAATAATGTTTTCATTATTCAATTTCTTCTATGATTAGCTTGATATTAAATGATATTAATCTGAGACTCTTTCCATTTGGTGGTGTAACTTTTTGGATTGACCGAAAAGTGATTTAAGTTTTAATGGTATGAAGATTTTAAAGAATGATTTATTGGGGTTGAATAATCACATAACATCAGAACCATGTTTGATCATACATAAGTTAGGCAAGGAGTATACATTTTATTATGATGCTTATAGAAATAGTATTGGAGATGTGATGATATAGGGAGATAATGTTGTGGTATATGAGACTTAGAAATTGAGGAATAATGAATGCAATTACCCTATACATGATCTTGAGTTGGTAGTAGTAGCTTTTTTCTATTAAGTGTTAGTGAAACAATATTTTGGGATAATATATTATATTTTATATAAATCATAATATCTTGAAGTATATAATCTCAGAGCATGATATTAATAATCGGCAGTGGAGATGGTTCGATTATATATATTGTTTCGATTTTTAACTATCAAATATCCTTGGTAAGAGATGTTCTGTTGATGATTCCTTGAGAATGAAAACCCATACTCAGATTGTCTAAGAGTCCAGTGTAGAGCAGAAGATGGTGAACTTACTAGTTGAAATGCATGTGTTGGTTCAGGAGAGTTAGGAGATAATGAATCTAGTTTCAACAGAAGTGGAGACTCTTCTTTTCAGATAGATTTTGGATTTATAATAGGAGTATCAAATGTTATTATACTTGAGAGGAGTCCTTGAAGGACTGGTTACATCTTTAGAGTGGTTGATATATGAAGATGAGACCATCTATGTGAAGAATCGAGTTGTTGTGCCTACGAACATTTGAGGGGAGCTCATGATGGAATTTATTTCCTTGAATTTGGTAGTTCATCCATTAGTGAAAAAACGTTATCGTGTCCTACGATGATTGTTTTGGTGTCTATGCATGAAAATGAATATTCTATGGTTTTTGAAAAAATTCTTCACTTGTAAGAAGGTGAAGGAAGTGCATCAATGGCCCGTAGGTTTACTACAATTGTTGAGTATTCATAAATGGATGTGGGAAGACATGACCATGGATTCTATGGTTGGTATCCCAAATATTCTTTGGAAGAGCGACTCTATTTTGGTAATTGTGGTTTGACCCCAAATGGTAGCACATTTTCTGACAAAAAGGAAAACCCTTAGAGTAGAACAGTTGGGAGAAGGTATAGTTTATTCGGAAAATTATGGCTTCAAATCAGAGTATATAGAATTCCTATGATTATAGGGGAGAAAACCATGTAATGTCCAGGAATTTCCGTATAAATTTTACTTATTTTATTTTTTTATTTACAATTATTCCATTTTTGGGTTTTCTCACCGGAGGCCCATGCAGACTAAACTTAAGTCCTACCTAGGGTAAACACTCCATCATGAACACAAAAATTCCCATGAATATTTTATCCGAGTTATCATTTAAGATTTATTCCATATTTTATTGAAAACATCTTACGCGCGCTAGTTAAAACTCAACCAAACTTCGACGGATCATTCCGGGCACTCCAGGCCTCAGAATGTAATATCCGGGAAATTACATATTATTTTTTAATTATATGGAATTATTTAGAGACCGTGAAATCATACGGTGAGTGATTTCAAGGCCCAGAGTGCCCAGAATGATCTATCGATGATTGGTTGAGTTTTAATTAGCACGTGTTTTAGTTTTTCTAATAAAGCAGAATAACTCTTAAACGGAAACATGGATCAGAAATACAAGGGAATAGTTGTGTTCAAGACAACCGGTTTACCCTTGGCGCAACTTATGTCTAGTCGGTGCGAGCCTCCGGTGAAAAAACCGAAAATGGAATAATCGTAAATAAAATAATTAATTAAATTATTTTATTTTTAAAATTCTTATAACTCACAAATGGAAACTAGGATTGAAAATCAAAGACCACCACTAAACACATGAGAGTATTCTCTATTTAGGTAGATACTATCATTCGTCGGTGTATGCCACTAGTGAAAGATAGATTTTGGCCATAAATAAAATAATTATTTGACAATTATTTTGTTGTAAAATTCATAATTTATTAATGGTAACTCGGATTGAAATCATGAGTGTACCATTGTGTTCGTAGGGGTGTGTTTTTGATTGATCATCATTAATTTTTCTCTCACATTGAATCACCTCTCATGAGTTGCTTGCTACCCCTCTAACACGGAGGGTATTGGCCAAAGAAACATGGACCGACCCCTCCGTAAATATTGTGGTTCCTTTTTTATTCTTTATGATGGTGGAAGATGGTGACTGACACCAGTGGTGCTCCAAAACGGCGACCGACACCACCTATCGCCACGACGAAGGCGGTGGCACGAGCTCGCTGTCGGAGAATAGCCACGACCCGTCGGCCGCTATGGTAACAGAGGGTGGCCAATGATTTGGCTGGTTGCGGAAGCATAAGCGGTGTGACTGTGTGCCGCTGTCAGAGTAAGTGGTCACGACCTACCTGGCTGCGACAGATGGTGGAAGGTGGCATGCCGTTTTGTCCTACCGAGCTGGACCGAGCAGGATCCGTGGTGGGTCCCGTATGCTGGCTAGCAACAAAACGACTTAAACCATTTGGTGATTTAGGGAAGGGTGGGCGAATCCCCCCGCTTGCAGCTAGGCCAGGCCACCCATTGTAGGATGGGCAGCCTAGCGCAGGATGGACCGGACACAACGGACTGAGCCGGACCCAGCAAGTCGTGGTGCACCGGACCCAGTGGCCCGTGTCGATCTGATGTGGGTTGGGTCGGCTGCAGTCAGGTTGGGCTGAGTCAGTCTAACTAGGACGGACCAGAACCAGACCAGTTTCAAAACTATACGTTCGTTCGGACATAACATTGGCACCAGACATCTGTTTGATGAACCGTATACGGAACCAAAAACCTTGGGGGTGAGACAGTCTTGTTGGTATACCCTACAAGAGATTTGGATAATGTCGGGGTATGGTCGTGTTGGATCAAGCATGAATCCAACCAAGCCTCCAGACTAAAATCCTAATAACATACAGACCGGGTGTCCGTTTGATGAAATGTCAATTGCGTTGACACCCCTATGATGTGGAAGAACTTTTGAAAAATTCTTAGTGGGACTTCGTTTCATTTGAAGTATCGAACAATGGCTTGAAAAGTGAACCACCTCAAAGACAAACGAGCTTAGTGTGGGAACCCTGTAGCTAGATGTAAATGAGAAAGGGATCCTTTGTGGGTCTGTATTTGAGGATCCCACATATATTCGCTCTAGTAATATATCTGGGAATACTCTAGGATCATGTGTGGGTTTGTTGTACTAGGATCATGTGTGGGTCTGATGATGTACTTGGATTATATGTGGGTCTGATGGTGTACTTGGATCTTG
This sequence comes from Viscum album, assembly GCA_963277665.1. Lineage (NCBI taxonomy): Eukaryota > Viridiplantae > Streptophyta > Magnoliopsida > Santalales > Viscaceae > Viscum > Viscum album. The sequence goes on along the minus strand of OY728164.1, from coordinate 516,257,430 downwards.
TGTGGGTCTGATGATGTACTAATATCCTCTGTCATTCTGATGATGTACTAGGATCCTTTGTGGGTCTCATGAGGTACTAGGATCTTGTGCGGTTCTAATGATGTACTAGGATCCTGTGTGGGTCTGATGATGTAATAAGAACTTTTGTGCATCTGATGATGTACTAAGATCTTATGTGGGTCTGATGATGTGCTAGGATCCTCTATGGTGATGATGATATACTAGGATCCTATGTGGGTCTGCCTTTTAATTGAGTATGATGATTCAATAGTTACATCTAATCATAAATACTTGTGTACCTAAGTAATACCTGGTGTGATCTGACTCCTTACCTTCATAGTGATACCTTTTGGTATTATTCTATGTGGTATAACTATGTGGTACTTTCCTTCACGGTGATAAATTCGTGGTATTCTCCTATGCGGCATACCTTCATGGTACTTACCTTCAGGGTGATACATTTTTGTTATTCTTCTATGTGATGTATCATTGTGGAACTTAACATTGTGGTGATACCTATTTGGTATTCTTCTGTGGGGTGTTACCTTTTTGGTACTTACCATTGTGGTGTTACCTGCTTGTTATTCCTTCCTTTGTCGAACAGTTGAGTTTGGGCTTTTGTGTTGGACCTTGTTTTTCCTCAGTAATGAGATGGGTATACATGATAACTTGGGTATATATATGGGAATATACCTAAGTTGGGTTGTCATATGATTACATGATTTGTGGTTTATCCTTTTTGGATTACATTAGACCATTGATGGTATCAGGGTCCCTACTGAGTATCATTATACTCTCCCCAACATAGGCTACACCCGCACCTTGTTGTGTTTGTGGCAGATGATGGATTGTACTGAATGAGGATAAGAGTACCAGGACTGGAGGTAGAAAGGAGAAGGACATTAGATGAGACATACCACTGAGAAAACCATTCGAGATCTGTATCTACCCTTCAGGTAGGATCCATGGTGGTTGTTCATAGGAGCTGCTTCAGTTTACTTGTACTTTTCAATTTTCATATACTTCTCAGTTCGGATTGTATTCTCGCCCCAATTAATTACTGTACAAAATATTTTTACTATACAGTTTACTGGTGCTCGTATCTTATTGTGTGCTTGGATTCATGTGTTTAAAGGTTATAATGGAAATGCCTTTCCGGTTTTAGGGAATAATCCTTTTGGTCCTAGTCACCAGCCCCTAGCCTATGAAAGGTGGGATTGGGATAGTCACGGCATGGGCCCCAGTGGACGGGTCGTGAAAAATTGGTATCAGAGGAGTTGGTTCAACTGTAGAACTTAAGAATCTGATCTTTTTAATAACAATAGTGTTAAGTGTAGTGAGTTTGGTTATCATTTTAGGGAATCTAGTGATGGTGCGGCGACCGACGTATCCATACACCAGGACCTTGACTTCTGATTTCTAACTCAGTGCACAAAAATAATGATTGTGTGTGTCTTTTGAAAAGTTTTCTTTTATTTTATTAAGTCAGATCACCAGGTATAACTTAATGATAGTGGCGCACCAGTTCCTTATCAGGATGCCTCTATATAGACAACCAGCTAAGATTTTCGAAAGAGTATACGATGATGGACCACTGAGCGATGATGCTCCGGTGTAGGGCCCTCTTACTATGTTGGCACCTTTATGTGGTGTAGTACCAGCCACACCACACGGTGGGAAGCATATACTACCAGCCACATTAGCGGACGGTGCACGCCGACTGAGTGCGTTGCTCGAGTTCTAGCAGTAGAGGCCTCTGAGGTTTTAAGGCCAGATTGTTTCCCATGTAGCTGAGGGCTGGCTGGTGGCTGTTTCTAGAGTTTTCTGCTTAGTTGAGAAAAAGGTAGAGCAAATGATGATCTTAGATACTAGTCTTTTTGAGTGAGTGACCATGAGGACGGTCCGCATAGTGATGAGGCTTCAATACATGGACCATTAACCGAGATAGTACCTTCGGGTAGTGTGTCAGCTATATCACTACCGGTTGTTCTGTAGTTACAACTGGAGATACCGGTATAGTACACATATAGGCTTAGTACCTTACACATAATTTAGCATCATATTACACTCAGGTTCCTAGGTGAGACCGACTCACAGGTGGCTGAGGATTGGATTGGGGTGGTGGTTGAGGGTTATCTAAAGCTTCTACTGCTTCATCAGGATGACAAGTCAGTAAGTGAGTATTCATCGAGGGGTACCTATCATTCCTAGTACACGATTTATACAATACGATCAGTTCTTTGGGTATCATACTTTCAAGTGCATTGTATTTAAGGATATATGAGCCGAAATCATTCATCTTTTCATTCCTACTAATGTTGGGGTTCTAGAGAGTACCTTTGTGGTTGAATGTTCTTTGGATGAGCAGATACATCCATTAACTGTTAGTAGTGGGTAAATAAGAAACTGCACAAGTTATAGAGACTTGGGCACATGAAAATGATTTGGGAAGAAGAAGATTTAGGGACAAATTAATAAGTAGGACTGCAGATGTGGAAGAAAAGCTAGAAGAGCAGCATGAGGTGGTGTACATTTCGACATTTTAAAACCATCACCCTCTATGGTCCCAACAAGGCTCAGGGAGCTGGAGGAAAGGGGAAGGGACTAACTGCATATGGTCAAGTTGTGGGACCCAATGGGCTCTATGAATGATTTGATGGGTGGTTTTTGTCTACGATTAGTGGCTGTATTAATAAAAAGAGGTACCAATCATTCCATCCTTCCAAAAATCTTGTCGAAGACCTAGAGTTTCTGGTTAAACCATTTTATTGACCCTCAAGTCCAGAGATACCACTGGAAAGAGACTCTATAATCACACTTATGCCAACTGTGTAATCTGACCCTTAAGGCGAGAGTTTTGGTTCGATCTTCATGGTGGAAATGTAGAGGACTTATTACATTAGTCTCGGCATTGAATGGGCATCCACAGTTCATACTCAAATTGACTATATTAAGAAAAAATTTTCTGATTTATTCACAACATTGGGATGAGGTTTTCCTTAGTCGGTGAAAAAGGAATCCCGGGAAGCACGGGTTAAAATCTTGTATAAGAGGGTGCAACCGATCACACTTGAGTCGACCAGCCTTACCCTCATGGTAGTAGACGTTTTGTGTTTTCAGTTCCCATGGGAGTGGTAATATTTCCTCCAAGACTATGACTTTGACATAGTCTATACTTATGGGAAGGGGAATGTTATAGCAGATTCACTTAGTAGGAGGTGTGTCCAGTAGCTACTGAGTGAGTCGATAGAGTAGCAAGATGCTTTACAGATATCCTATGTGGATCAAGATGGAACAACTTATCTTTAGTCACATATATTCACTCCCCCAATTCTTTAGTGAGTTAGGGAGGCGCAGCGTGGGAACACTAACTGCAATGCTCGATGTGCTCAGATATCCACAGGACATGCACCTAATGGATTTTTTGATGGTGGGGATCATGTCATCCTCTTCAAATGATGTACTATGGTACCAGTGGAGATACGAGAAAAAGTGTTGAGGGAGTTCCATACATCCCCTCTAGTGGTACATCTAGTAGTGGAGAAGACGTACCAGGACCTCTGGAGTTAACACTGGTGGACGGGAATGAAGAAAGTAGTATCATAGTTTTTCTCACGGTGCCTCACTTGTCAACATGTGAAGGCAAAACACCAGGTTCCAACAGACTTATTTCTACCATTAATGGTGCCAGAGTGTAAGTGGGATGGATTTTATATGGTCCACTTGATGGGTCTTTCTTGCACGTCCAAGGGACATGATTCCTTTTTATTGATCGTTGACCGACTCACCATGTCGGACGACTTCCTACCTATTAGAGAGTAGGGTTCATTAGAGGGATGTAATGACTCTACGTACAGGATATTGTGCGGCTAAATGAAGTAAACTCAACAATTGTTTCTGATCGTGATACATGTTTAACTTCCCAGCTATGGAAGGGGTTGTATAAGGGTTTCGGGATGCAACATCATTTGAGCACCGCCTACCATCCTCAAATGGATGACCAGACTGAGCGGACCATTGAGACCCTAGAAGAAATGAATCATGTTTGCGTCTTCAACTACTATCGCAAATAATAGGATCAATTTCCATTGGTAGAGTTTTCATACACCAATATCAATCGCTCCACCATTGGGATGACACCTTTCAAGGCTTTGTATGACCAACCTTACACATCACCTTTGTGCAGGACTGACCCTGGGGAGTCAGCACTCATGGGACCAGATATGCTAAGAGCAACCATGGAGAAGGTGAAGATCATCTAGGAGTAGATGAAGACTGAACAGAGCATGAATAAGTCTTATGCCAATATGAGATTGAGACCTCTGGAGTTCGAGGATGGTGACCACATCTTCCTACGGGTCTCACCCCGATGAGGTTTGGAAATATTTGGTCGAGGGGGAAAAGTTATATCCTAGGTTCATCGGAACCTTTCAGGTCCTCATTATAGATGATGAGGTGGTTTACTTCCTATCACTTCCCCCTCAATTGCACCAGGTGCAGGACGTCTTCCACGTATCCTAGTTGAGGAGATAATTGCATGATCCTACCAACGTCATCAACCATGGTGAGCTGGACATTGACGATGAAGCGACGTTTACGAAGGTCCTAGTGGAGATTGAGGATTGATAATATTAGGTACTTCATGGTTAGTAAATACCTTTGGTGTGAGTATGTTGGTAGTATGGGAACCTCCAGGAGAGAAAATGGGAGCAGGAGGCTCAGATTTGTGCTCAGTACCATCTTTTGGTTGATTAGCCTTTATAGTGGCTTTAGGGGACGGAAATCCCTATGCTGGGTAGAATGTATTGTCCCAAAAAACTGTATAATGTTTTTAATTATATGGAATTATTTGAAGGCCACAAAATCTGACGGCGCACGATTATGAGGCACGAAGTTCCAGGATTGATCCATCGAAGTTTGGTTGAGTTTTAATCAGCACACTTATGCAATTTTCCTGAAAAAGTGGAATACATCTAAAATGGTAACTCCGATTAGAAATCTAAGGGAATCGTTGTGTTTAGAAAGGTGGGTTTACCCTAGGGGTGACTTATGTTTAGTCGGCATGGGCCTCCTGTGAGAAAACCCAAAAAAATGGAACAATCTTAAATAAAATAATTAAATAAAATATTTTATTTTTCAAATGATTATCAATAAGAAATGGTAACTCATATTGAAAATCTGATACCACTAATGAACAGGTGAGGGTATTATCTCATTAGGCAGATACTAACATTGGTTGGCATGGGTCACCAGTGAAATTTAGTTTTTGGCCACAAATAAAATAATTATGTGACAATTATTTTATTGTAAAATTCATAACTTCTAAACGGTAACTCAGATTTAAAATCCAAGAGTACCGTTTTGTTCTTATGAGTTCCTTTTCGATTGATAATTGTAAATTTTCCTCTCACATTGAATCACCTCCCTAGAGCTACTTGCTACCGTTTTAATGCAAAGGGTACGGGCCAGACAAAAAATGCCCCACCCCTTCACAAATCTTGTGGTTCTTTTTGTGTTCTTCGTGATAGAGGAGGACGAAGACCGACACTGGTGTGGCTTGGGGATGGAGATCGGCACCCCGGCTGGCTGCGACGAAGGCTGCGGCATGACCGCCCCTCTGGAGAAGAATCGAAGATTTTCAGCCGCGACAGTGATATAGGGCGGCTGATGCTTCGACCGACCGCAAAAGCATGGGCGGTGTTACTGCACGCCACCATCGGAGTAAGGGGCTGCGGCCTACCTGGACGCAGCGGATGGTGGAAGGCGGCCGACGTTCGATTGTCTATAGAGGGGTGGCGGAAGATGCGATGCTGGGAGGAGAAAGGGACCGGCCATTTTGGTCGGCCGAAAAGAATTGAGTGGGACCCGCGGAGAGGCCTGCATGCTGGATGGTGACTGAACAACTTCGGTCATTCGGTGACTGAGGGCGGGGGTACGTGACACCCTATGACCAGTTGTGACCCTATACATTCTTCGGGCCATAACATTGGCCCCGAGAATCCATTTGATGAACTGAATGTGGTGCCAGAAACCTTGGATAGAGACAATTCTTTTTGTATACCCCACTTTAAATTTGGATAATGATGGGGTATAGTCGGGTGGGATTGAGCCCGAATCCAACCGGGCCCTCAGGACTATGAGGCTGATAACATAGAGACCGAGCATCAGTTTGACGCACCATCTGTTGCGTTGTGACCCATATGATGTGGATGTCCTTTGGGACACTTTTTCATCAGACTTCGTGGAAGTTGGAGTGTTGAAAAATGGTTTTAGGAGCAAACCCTCCCAGAGACAAGCGAGCCTAGTGTGGGAACCCTGTAAGTAGTTGTATCATGAGAAAGGGATTTTTTGTGGTTCTGTATTTGATTATCCCACATAGATCTGCTGTAGGAGTCCATTTGGGACTACTCTAGGATCCTGTGTTGGTCTGCTTTACTAGGATCCTGTGTGGGTCTAATGATGTACTATGATCCTATGTGGGTATGATGATGTACTAGGATCATGTCTGGGGATGATGATGTACTAGGATCCTATGTGGATCTAATGATGTAATAGGATTCTGTGTGGTTTGGATGACGTTATAAGATCATGTATGGGTCTGATAATGTACTAGGATCCTGTGTGGGTCTGATGATGTACTAGGATCCTATGTGGGTCTGATGAAGTATTAGGATTCTACGTGGGTCTGCCTCTTAGCAGAGTAAAATGATTCAGTAGTTACATCTATTCACCTTTATTTCTATACCTAATTAATACCTAGTGTAAGATGAGTCCTTAACTTCACGGTGATACCTTTATTGCATTCTTCTTTGTAGCAGACCTGTGTGGTACTATCTTTCATGGTGATACCTTTGTGGTATTCTCCTATGTGGCATACCTTAGTGGTGATACCTTTGTGGTATTCTTCTATGTGATGTATCTATGTGGTACTTACCATTGTGTTGATACCTTTGTGTTATTATCCTATGTGGCATAAAATTTTTGGTACATACCTTTGTGGAGTTACCTTCGTGGTATTCCTTCTGTTGTGGAAAAGTTGAGCTTTGTGATTTTGAGTTGGACCTTGTTTTTCATCATGAATGTGATGGGTATACTTGATAACTTGGGTATATGTATGGGAATATACCTAATTAGGTTTTTTAAATTTTTCATGAATTTTGGTTTTTCCATTGTGGGTTTCTTGGGAGCATTGATGGTCTCAGGGTCCCTCTTGCGTATCGTTATACTCAACCGTGCACGAACTACGCCCACACCTTGTTGTGCTTGGTGTAGACGACAGACATTACTGACTGAGGACAAGAGTACCTGGACTGGAGGTAGACTGGATGTGGACTTTATATGAGGCGTACCGTAGATATGGCCTTTCGATAGATGTATCTACTATTCAGGTAGGATCTTTAGTGGGTGTTCACAGGAGTTGTTTCATTTTACTTTTACTTTTCTGTTTTCTGGTACATTACAGTTGGGCTTGTATTCTGGCCCCTTTTACTTACTATAGACACTCGTTTTAATATACAGTTTACTTCTGTTTTTATCTTTTTGTATGCTTGGTTTCATGTGTTTATAGCTTATAAAGGAAACGCCTTCCCGATTTTATGGAATACGCCTTTCAGTGCCAGTTTCCATCCCCTGTCCTATGAAAAGAGGGCTTGGGGTAGTCACGACATGGGCCTCAGGGGATGAGTCATGACAAAACGATATTGTTTAAATAGGGTGATATCACATTCCTTCTAGTGACTCCAAGGTTGGGTCACCATAGGATATGATGGATGGGCATGTTGGGGCCCAGGTTTCTTGAACGTTTTGAGATAGTGGAGTGAATCGGGATGGTGGTATACCGATTGGCTATTCCAGAGAGATAAAATGATATGAATGATGTTTTAAATTTATTAAAACTATGGAGGTATCATCTGAACCCTTCATATGTGATCAACGTGGATAAGGTTGACATTGAGATAGATGCATCCATTAGGAGCATCCAATACGCATGTTGGATCACAGTGAGAATGTATTGTGGGGAAAAATGTGACAATAGTTTGTGAGTTATGGAATCATGGATGTGTGTAATAGGAAACATGAGAAAATGATGAAGATATCAGTGCTCAATATCCTAATATTTTTGGCTAATTTTCGTAGGAAGGAATTGAAGTGATGATCGAGGACAAGTTGTTATCTGGTGGGAAGATTGTAAAATACTGACTTTTTATGGAGTTCTCTCGAGTTCGTTTTCATGGTAATTTTTTTAATTATTTAACATTGATACTATATATTTTTTATGGGGCATTTGGTTGATGTATAAGAAAATTTTTATGAAATGTGACTATGCACGGTTGGAAGATGGTTTGAACAAACTGTGTGCCTTCGTAAGAGAAGTCGTGCGATATTAGGTCTTTGAGGAAGTAGATTTTTCAAGGATAAATCTTGGATTGTATAGATGTGTGAGGTATCCATGTGAGTATCCACCATGAATAATTTTATAACTCATATATAGTGCACAATTTTTCTAACTATTTGACTAAACCGTGTGTGGGACGACAGTGAGATCCTAAAAATGTGGATCTCACTCGTATTCAAATTGTAATAACCCACTTTACATCGTATGCAGCCCAAACATAGGATTTTACTTTAATAAAAATAATTAAATGTTATCCCATCAACCCAGAGGGATTCCAAGGCATTACAAACACTGTTCTTCATGGTGGAAAGCCTAAATTTGTGACATTCTTTTCTCTAGATATGTGGATTTCATTCTGATGGTTCCTATGTTCTATCTTTTATCTTTCTGTTATCTTTTCATGGAATATATGCTCTATTTCCTTAGATCTAAACCTATATGGTAATATCTAGATCGATGATTTTTGATATAGATCTATATTTATGAGATATTGAATTCATTGATCTGGATTGTGGTTTAGGTATTTAAGTATTCTACCTTTCTCAACATATTTTTTCTGCTCGGATTTTGGGGGTTTCTGCTTGGAAAACATCCATCAAATAATTGAGGTAGGTGGTGTAAATATAATTCCTATAGTAATGGATTTTATATTTATATTAAATATTTTAGAATTTCATTCCGCATTTAGTAATTTATTTTCATGAATTTGGATTATTATTTTGATTAATGGAGTAATCGAAGCGTGTTGGAAATTGGTGATTAATTTGGGATATAATCACGAGACTAAGAGTATTCCCTATCATATAATTAATTTTGGGTAATTTATTATAATATATAGGGTTTCAATATATACAATTTTTCAAGGGATTAATAATGATATTTGGAATTTTCAATTTTGGATATTTAATTTTGATTAATTACGTTCATTTGATAATATGATCTAGATAATAAATAATGGGATTAACTTTGTAATGTTGATATTAGAATGAAATAATTGTGTTTTGAATATAAATTATGGAATATTAGTTATGATATTTGTTAATTAATTGATAAAATAATTAATGTTTTGAATAACCTAGTTATTTATTGAGTTTACTAATGGAATGGATTTGTTTAACTAATTGATGGGTTAATAATGAGATTTAGGTGCATAATTAATTGGTAGAATAATTATTTTATTTGGAATGAGATCATAGTTATTTTAAATTGATAATAAAAAATGGAAACATGGTCATCATTCATATGAGTAAAGGGAATGGGAACATGGTCATTGAAAATTGAGAAGTATACATGGAAACATGGTCGTTATGATTATGAGTAAAGAGAATGGGAACATGGTTATTCTATTGAATAGTAATCATTGTAACATGGCAATATTACATACATTCTTGATATTTGTATCTTTGGGAATGTGGATTATAAATGAAAAATTAAAAAATATAAATAATGAAACTCCAAGTTATGGCCTCACATGATAACATTAAAACTCTAACATGAGTTGAATTAGGCACTGAGATATCATAACACCTTGAATAATCAGAGCTTCAACAAGAATTAGGTATTAAGATATAGTATTACCTAAGGAATTATTCTAGCTATGGTACCAGATGAAGTTAGTATTGAGGAATGAGTATCCTTGAGAAACTAGAAGTAATATAGTTAGATAAGAATAACTGAGAGTGTGATATACTATTTGTTATTGCATTATACTTATTTATTACAGAGCTATATACAATATCTTTTGACTGGACTTGTTCTATACCCCATTGGTGGTGGCCCACTAATTTTTACTCATGCCCTATTCAGGCTACATGATAGGTACCCGAATAGATTATATTTTTTCCAAACTATATAATGGAAAAGGCCATGGTATAATTGACTGATTGGGGATGGATATTGAAGTACGGAACCATACATGTTTCATGAACTGCTCGAGGAGTTGTAGTTTATTTATTTTATGTTTAATTATAGATATTTGACATTTATATTGGCACACAATGTTTCCCTTTTAGTTGAGTGTTGTATATCTTATTAGGTTATCTTGTGACATGAGTATTTTTATAGATATATATATTTTTATTCTATTTTTATTTAGTTCCACTGGTGTTTTACTATTATAAATGTTTGTATATCCACCCATGATAGACTTTCAAGACCATCACTACTTGTCTCCAACATCTAGAATATGAGAGGCATGCTTATGGGGATATGGTGAATATTCATAGGGCATTGTCGCATGTAACCTGGGTGAAGACATTAAAAGCATTGTACACAGACTGCTTAGGGTAAATGGTTAACAATATGGCCAATAGTTCGAACAAGGAAACTAATTAAGAGAAGGAAGGTGGTTCATGGGATGGATCATAGTCTATATAAATGAGGTGGTGATTAGAGAATCTGTGAGGGTTTATTTCATGTAATAGACCAGCCACCAAAAATTAAGAGAGGCAGTATGTGGACCACAGAGGAAAAAATGGTTCATGGGTTAAGTAGTCCGTGGAGAAGGCTATACCGCATTGACTATTTAGGTAAAACAAATTATTGAGTTATTAAGATCTTTTGTCCTATATAAGTATCCCTAATCCTATCATTTTGAATAGTTATTTTGGATAGAAATATTAAAGGAGTTAGTTGAATTCCATTGTGGATCATGGAAAGAAAATTTTACATATGAAGTAGTTCACGAAAGATGATTCTGGGAACAGATAAGAGTTTCATGGAGGTTGTTCATAGAATGGGTTTTTGGGGAACTATAGCCTAGAAAGGATGTATAGTTCAGGGAGGAGAGGCGGTCCATGGGACATCACCCATCCATGGAAGAGGTGATGGTCCAAGAAATAAATAGTCCACAATAGGAAAAGGGTTCCACGATGTAAGGACGGTTCATAGAAGAGAGGTGGTTTGCAATGAACATGTGATACATGGGGAATCACATCTTATAAAGAAAAAATTCCAATTTTAGAGAAATAGTTCTTAAACTAATGATGTGTGGAATAGTGGATTTCATCTATGTTTAAAATTGGGAGTACATCAGAGAATCTATATACAGTTGAGAATGTGTTCTTTACGGAAAATTACTAGGCCTACATGTCCATAAACTATGTGTGGATGTCCCCAAAGCAAGTGAGGAAGGGAGATTTGTCAATAGTTTTCCGAGGGACGTAGTATGCTATCTCTATAACATTGTAAAGGTAGTGTTCCTCGAATAAATTGATTGTGTCTAATCACTTATACTACACAACTATTGAAGATTATTATATTTAGTTATGACTGACACATTATAGTCATATGCTCTTTATTTTATCCCTTACTGGTGAAATCGGTAAAATTTCAATGTTACCTCTCTGTATATGATTTTTTATTTACTTATAATTCTCATTCGACATGTATAATAAGTTCCTACCAATGTGGATACAAGATCCATCATATTTGAAAAAATTCTTAACACTGTGATTTACCCCTCCCCTTTCAGGGTGTTTCGGGTTCCTCCATATTTTTCACATAATAATTACTATAAAATTATTTAAATCCATTATTTCATGGTTAAAATTATGATACATCCTTGTTTATTCTTTATGACATGAATACAATTCCCAATTTTTTCTATTTTTAATATTAATTTTTTTTCCTTATGTTTTGTTTCATATTATGGAACATATATTCATGAAAATTTTATGATATGTTCCCCTAGATAGTACACTACTGTATTTGGTAAGGGTTTGTCTCATGAGATGATATGTATGGAATTGGGGAGTAAAAATAATCTACTTTGGGATTGATTTCATTATATGATATAGTGTTAGTAGTTAGACTTGACTCTTATTTATGTCATGAATCATGATTGTCTCACATTCCAATTTTATGATGACCATATTATTTTATCTCCTATATGTTATCATTCTATATTTTTATTAATGATTCAATCCTATTATGTTATCATGTTATTACTTCTAACGAATGTGCTATGCTTCCTTCCCATATTTATTCCCTTATTGTGTTTTATAGCGCATCGCTTTTTTCAATGTAATCCCATGGTTATACTATAATGTTGCATGATCTCAAAGGAAGTTTGGAGTTCATTATAAATATTAATAAAATTACGGTCTATAGTTTTTCATTGTTTTCTAATTATATTCACAGTCTTACCAGTATACTATATTTTCAACCCATGGTTTGTATTATTATGAAAATCACATAATATTATGTTAAAAGGCTACAATTATAAACACCCTTACCCCCGATGACCAGGTCTCATTCCTTTCCATAATATATTTTTATTATTACAATAATATTTCATCCCTAAGGACCAATCAATTTAGCAGTATAAGAAAACCAGATTATATACATGAACATTACATTACAACTTGAAATGAGAAAAAACAACAGAGGAACTCCATTGAAAAAATTTATAAATCCTACATTATCCATGGAATTCATTCATAATATACAAATTATCATCCTTGGTAAAATAATAACATTATTTTGAGCTCAAATTCTATGTAAGGGTATGTAATATAGTAGAAGCATAAATAATAAGGCATGGTGAACATCTAAAAGAAAACATTCTATTATAACAGAATCTTGAGCATAATATGATTGGAATAAATGATAATTAAATAATTCCATATTAAAACATCACCATGGATATTCTAATAGATTAATAATAACCTGGAATATAAATTTCAAGTGTTATAATGAGGGATATCATAATGTGGGACATCATAAACATGTCATCAAAGCCTCAACCACGACATATTAAAATACACGGGTAAGGCCTCAACCAAAACCCAATTCTGTTTTGTCTCATGACTCCTACTGATACATCAAGAGGCTATAATGGTCCCCACATATCACATACTATATACAATACATTCCTCATATGAAAAGGGTGAAACATAATCAAAATAAATATTTATATTAAAAACCCAGCATATGAAATGTGAATTGTTTAACCATAAACCATGGATGGTATCAAAGAGCACATCCACATTAAAATTGATCACAAACCGTTAAAGATAATATGGTAGATGTTATCATAATATATTAACCTCAATTAATTCCGAGATTCAACAATTTATGTTGGTATATAAGGATATACTGTTGAAAAATTATTGAGGAAAATAACATGTAAAGATTCTAATGTGTCCTATACCACGTTGTGAAATTTAAATCATAATCACTATGAAATAATCATTAAATGAAAATTTGAATTTAATGAGATTAAGAAGTCTCATTATATGATATATCATATGGTAGTACAAACAACACATACACAAAAAATAAGTGTTGACTAAGTCATATATCTTAACGAAGAAAAAGAAAGATGATAAGTTCCATTTTTTACTTTGTAAATAAGAGTTATTTTTAAATTAATTTCCATTTTTTATAATAAAATATTTTAAGAATTAATATCCTGGTAAATAATATGTAATTAATTTTAAATTATAATTTTTGCATTATTTTTTCCCACTAAAAGAAAATCATTTAAAAATTGTTTCTACAAAACATTAGAAATAAAACATTTTTTTGGGGTTTATGGAAAATATTAAAGAGATTTTAAAGTGGAAAGATATTTTTGTTTTAATAAAACCATAAAGGAACGAAAATATTCTTTCATGGTAAATTTTTTTATTTTAAAAAAATATTTATTGAGTAAAATGAATTATATATTTGACACAAAAATGGGTAGGGTTTCAAGAAGTTCCGTTTAACCTGGATATCTTATTATGCTGAATTATGAAGGTAACCTTGTAAAAATTAATTTACCAATAAATTTAATAATAAATGATATAGATATATTAGTTTTGAACATATAAAAAGGATATAGAATATTATAATAAATAAGTGATGTATTTTGGTAAATATAATGAATGAATAACCCGAAAGAAAAATAATGATTTGGGTAGAATCCTTTTCCACTTTATAGTCAATCGTATCATAGATCCCAAAATACATAATAATAAAATTATAAATAATATAATATAAAAAAAATATTCATGATATGATACATCAATTTTGTGTATAAATACACCATACAAAATAAATTCTGGTGAATAAGGAATACCTCAAAAAAAGGAATTGAGATGAGAAAACCATTATCATATGTTCGAATATGGTCTTCACTAGATCTAAATGTCATAGATAATAAAATTAAATACATTAATTAATGAGATCATAATTTTTTTATATTAACTTGATTAATTATAGATTTATTATGTTCCATTATGTCCATATTAATGTGGAATGGAAATAATTCTATAGAATTGAATTTATATTGTATTTATTAACTTACATAATTTTAAATGTTTATACAATTCAATTTCTATATGGGGAGTTGATTAATTATTAGACACAACATTAGTGATAATCGTTTAGAATGTTTTTGTGGTTTTGGTTCATCAAAAAGTAGTTTTGTTATATGAATTAATATTATCTATATATAGTAGTTTGAGAATAGTAAAATGATTTTAATAAAAATTTTATAGAATGGATTAACCATAAAAATGGTTTCATGTCCATACTAGAAAGAAAAATATAAAAATGAAAATCCATCATCCATAAAGCCTGAAAATCAGCACCACACAGACAATGATTTTGTTTTTTAAATAAAAGAGAGATAGAAAAGATATAATGAATGATATTAAATTAATAGATTTAATTATATCATATAGAGTATACTAGAGTTATTATGATCATTTTTATAGAGTATGTGAGGATACGATATGAAATTAAATATGAAATTGAATGGGAATTAAAAGAAAATAGAAAAAGGATTTACCTCTTGATTTATCCTCTACAAGAACATCCCTGCAGAACCATGGATTGATATTTCGGTGATACCATAAGGTCTTGGATGTTTAGAAGAGGCTTATTAAGATTATTTGTGTTGAATCCGGACATGATTCAAGGATTATAGGTGTGAGGAGAAGTGGTGGTGATGGGTGGAATTTATGGTGGAGGAGGGTGGTGTTTCATGAATATTGTATTCATTTGTCTAATATTTTGTCTCAAAATTATGAATATTTGGAGATTTGTCAAAAACTATTTTAATATAATGAAGTATGGTTCGAGATTATGGGATTACCTCATCCATACATCATCTATAACTCCATAATTTGGGTATTTAGCATTTATCGTAAATAATCTAATTTTGCTATTCACCAGATATTCATGTATTCCACAAAAATCTCATTATTCACCCCCAGAAATTTTAGACATGTAGAGTCTAAAAAAATAACACCTTTTACGAAAATAGTTTTCAACTTATGAGAAATTTCATTTTAAAATAAAATAACTATTTACATGATGAATACTTATTTTAATATTAAAAATATTTTTGAATATTTCAAAAATTAAATAGAATCATAAAATTATCCTATAATCATAAGACAATAAAATATTAATATATGAATCATTTTATTTAAATAAATTTTCCTATAAATTACTCAATTAATTATTAAATCGTAATTAAATATTTAATTAATAGATAATTTCCAACACTTAAATAATATCGTTTTAAATATTTATTTAATTATACTAGGATATAATTCTATCATAATTTTATTTTTGTGATTCATAAACTCAATTTATTCATTAACGGATGAGGTTACTATTCATTGGGATAATTTACTATTCATAATGGTCAAATTACTATTCATTAGGGAGACCTTACTATTTAATAGATCATCTTACTATTCAACAATAAAATTCAATTTATCTTATCAGGTTCTAGACTTCTTATTGATCGAAACCCTATATGTTTGTTTTTCAAAATTCAATTCATAGAAGTCGAAAACATATATTTAGTGTTAATCTTTTAGGTGTGGAAAGAAGGTTGTTAAAAAGAATATTTAAAATATAAATAAGTAAATATTTATAATATCAATATAAAATTGATTCCAAAGATCATAATTTGTTTAATATATCTATAATTAATCTATTATTATTTTAATAAATAATTTATTTTTTAATAAGTTTTTAAACGATAAAAAATAATTTTTAACTACAATGTAGAATTTTTCGCAATTCATCAAAAAATAAAACATTCTCAGTAAAATACTAAAAATTAAGCCTATGTTAATTTTTACATTTTAAATAAAAAATAATGTTTCTTTTACAAAATTAAATTTCTAAGAGTTTCAAAAATTATTTCTGTTATTGTTCATAAAACGACATAAAAAGAAGTTCCTTCAAAAAATATTATTTTGAAAAATTTATATATTTTACAAAAAGATTATACATTTTATTATAAATATTTATTATTTATGAGAATCAATTTTAAATAAAATTTAATTTTATTTGTCACTATTAATATTTATATATTTGATAGCTATGTTATAACTATAATTATAATAATAATGTGTTTTTCACATAGGCTTAGTATGGGGTGCATTACATTCTATTTAACATTTAATTATAAATCTAATGATCATTACATTATACCCACCTCAAATAAATTTATTCCTTCCAATTTTAAATTTTACATAAAAATTTAAAAATTTGTACTGTAAAATTACCCTGTGGGAAACCCACACCGTAAATAGGTTTAATAAAATAACCTCTAAAAAGGATAATGTAAATGAGGTGACAAGCACAAAATTATGATTTCATGTAAGAGAATATTAGTGGGAATTAAAAACATTGAAATGAAATATAAATATATCCATCATGATCTAATGGGGAATTATATAGGACATGGTCATTAGAAATTGAATCATCCTAAAACCATAAATTACAGTTACGAAACATTTCAGTGATATAAAAAAAATTATGATAATTTGACAAAACAAAATTTGATACTATTTTCCTCGAGTTGAGTAATTTTTCCTCTTTATATGAGTATAAATATAATATTATAATTCATAAACACAATCTTATTATTTGATTTCAACTTGAACTATATATACTTTATCTTATAGAACAGGTTATGTCCTGTGTTAATGTAATATATTAAGCTATAAATTCTCATAGAATGTTCAACATAAAACAGTTCATAAATGGTTAAGAATTTATAAAATATCATGATCTGAAACTTTAGAAAAAAGGTCACTAAATTTTCATAATGAAATTATTAATCAACATTAAGATTAACTTAGAAATTAAAAACCAACATGTGAGTGTATTCTCCTTGTATTCTCAAGAAGCATGGTAATAATTTGAATTACAATAAAAGCGTATTGAATAAATTAATGCTTCATTATTCCTTATGTAAAATATAGAAAATTAGATATATTCCTTAAAAAATTGGTGTAGACTGTATTAATGATACTATAAATCACTTTGTCTCCAACCTATTTTTTAATCCAAAATGGTAAGTGCAATGCAATTTATGTTATCGAAATTAGTAATTTATTTATTCCTAAATCTATATATTAGTATCAGGAACATATTAAGTGTTTTATTTACCTCAACCATATAATTTCACATGATATTAACTTTTTAATGAGTCACATTTCATTGGAACCATAATATATTCTTAAATACAAATTGAAACAGTATCATAGTACAATACTTATATATCTCATCATTGTTATAACTAATGAGATATTGAAAAAATAGTCAAATAATATAATTATGGAATTCAAAAACAGTATAATTAATTAATACTCTTCTAATTTGGTGGTATCATCGGCTTGATCATGATCCACTATCCTCTTTAGGTGTATATTCCATTGATAAACAAGCATATGACATGTGAATACTTTAACCATAAACCATGGATTGTAAGAAATTGCACATCGATAGTAAAACTGATCATAATCCCATAAACATAATATGGTAAATAAAATCACAATTTATCAAGAAAAATCATGTGCATGATTCAATTATGTAATTTGACATATATGAAGACACCATTAAATATTTCTTGAGGAAAATAATCATTAATGAGTCCAATGTGTCCCATACCACTTTGAAGCATTTAAATAACAACCCCTATTAATGAATAAAAAAATGAAAATTATAATTCCATGATGATAATAAGACTAAGGATAAGATATATCATATTGTAGTACATACACCACAAATACAAGGAATATGTTATGAAAAAGTCATATATATCATAGATGTAAAAGTTAAACGAGAAAACCTTTTTTCATTTGGAAAGTAGAGTTATTTTAGAAATTTGTTTTTGTCAATAAAAAATCATATTCTAAAAATTTAAATCATAAAAAAGAAAATATAAGGACCTGAAATTAAATTTGATTCATAAATTAAGTCCCACTTATGTTAAATCATGTAATAAATGTTTTTAACAATATTTTGGAAAAAACATTTTAGTGCCATTTATGGAAAATATTAAGTAAATATTAAAAGGGAATACATGTTTATTTTAATAAAAATAGAAATGAACCAAGACATTTTTTCATGGTAAAATTTTATATTTTATAAAAGAATTATTGATTAAAATTGACTCTATAGTTCACTTTGAAATGGGTAAGAATTCGGTATGTTCCTTTGTATTGGGATTACTTATCGAGTATAATTGAGTGGGGAACCTCATAAAACATGTATTTATAGATAAAATATTATTTAACAAATCTTTATATATGAGTATGGAACATATAAATAGAATAAATAATATGTAAAAAATAATAAAGAATAATTAAATTGTTGTAAATATAGAAAAATAATAAACTATTGGGAAAAAATGTTCGGGAAGAATCCCTTACCACTTTGTAATCATTCGAATAACATTATAAAAAATTAATAGTAATTAAATGATACATTTAATACAATGAAAATAAATAGATTCATGATATGATAAATCAATGTTCAGTATACACACACCATACACAAAAATAGTTGTGAATACGGAATATCAAAAATAATGGATGTGATAGGAGAAGACCGTTACCTTATGTCTGAATATGTTATGCACATGATTTTAATTTCACGAATAATAAAATTAACTAAATTATGCAATTAATTATGAACATATTACATATTTATTTTTTTATTATATTTTTACTAATTACATTTATGGCTTTATTAATGAGCTATAGAGTTTAATTTCATTGTTTATAAGTATTCGTTTTCATGGTTTTTATGATATGTCTACTTGTATATGAGTATGGAAGTTCATTTGGAATGGGTGTAATTAACCATAATTAAATATATATGATATTAATGAACATAAATAATAATAAATGGTTATATAATTCATTTGTTTATATAGGGTTATGATGAATTATTAGAAAAGATTTTAGTGATAATCATTTAGATTTTTTTGGCAGTTTTTGTAAATCAAAAATCCTTTTTGTCTTATTAATTAATATTATATATATAATAGTTAGAGAATATTAAATATGTTTTAATACATAATTATAGAATGGTTTATAAATATAATGGAATCATGACCTTCCTTAAAGCAGAAATTGAAGCAAGAAATTCCATCATCCACAAAGGATGTAAATCAGCACCTCATCGACGATGATTTTGTTTTTGAGGTAAAAAGGAGAGAGAAAGGATTTAATGAAGGATATTAGATTAAAATGACATAGTTAAATTACAAAGATGATAATGGAGTTATCATAATAATATTTATATAGGTGGTGAGGATAGGATATGAAACGAAAAATGGAATTCAAAGGAAATTAAAATAAATAGAAAACGAATTTACCTCTAGAGTTATCCACTTTGAGAACCACATTAAAGAACCATGGTTTCGTATTATTTTGAGACTATAAGGTATTTTATGTGGTTATGAGTCTTGGAATGATTATTTTGGAATCATTTGTATATGCTACAAGGCATAGAGTAGTGATGATAAGTGGTTGTAAGGGGTGGTATTTATAGTGGTAGAGAGGGGTGTTTTTTTGAAAATAGTAATCATTTGTTTAATATTTTTGACCAAGAATATTATATTTTGATAATTACCACTAAATATATTAAAAAATGAATTAGGATTCTAAATTATGGTCATACCTATACCTGAAATCATATATGAATCCATAATTCAAGTGTTTATCATTTATTGAAAATATTGTATTTTATTATAAAATAAAAATCCATAAATTTATGAAAAATCCAAAAAAATAACCCAAAAAATATTAAGACATAGAAATAAAAAAATAACTCTATTATATTGAAATAATTTTCTAGTTATTATAAATCTAATTTTAATATAAAATTACCATTCACGTAAAAAATAGATTTTAATCTTATAACTCTGTTTATGAAACATTAAAATATTAACTGAAGTATCATAAAATTCCCTGGTAATCATAATAAAAAATAGTATTATTATATGAAACTATTTTATGGAAATTTATATTCTTTTAAATGATTAAATTTATTGTAAAAGTTTAATTAAATATTAACTAAAAAAATATCCACAATTAATTAATAATATTTTTAAAATATTTATTTACTTATAATATGATAAAATTATATAGTAATTTCATTTATAAGATGCCAAAATTTTATTTATACAACAACATGTTAGGTTACTATTCAGTTTGCTGAATTACTATTCATAAGGGTCATATTAGTATTCTTAAGGGTAACATTATTATTCCTAAGTGAAAATTTACTATTCACTAAAGAATTATGTTGATCACATCAGACTCTAAATATCTTAATGATTTCAACCATGTATGTTCATTTTTCTAAATTCAATTCATAGAAGCAGCAAGTTTTCATCTTATTTTAATCTCGTAGGTTTGTCTAGAAGGTTGGAAAAAAGAATGTTCAAATGTTTAATAAGGCCTTATATATAATATCAATATAAAAATGGTTCCAATTATCTTCATTGGATCAATATATGTATAAATTATCTATTTTTATATTGAATATTAATTAAAATTTTAAATGTAAAAAACAAAATCTTTAACTACAACAATGTAATTTTCACTATTCCTAAAAAAAATAAACTTCTCAAAAAAATACTAAAAAATCACCCTATGTTAATTTTGAAATTCAAGATAAAAAAATGTTTTTATTTTACCAAATTAATTTTCTATGAGTGTCTAAAATTAATATTATAATTGTTCACAGAAGAACATAAAATGCAGTTCCTTTAAAAAAATAAATATTCTAAACATATAAATATTTCGCAAAAAATTATACAATTCATTATAAATATTTCTTATTAAAGAGATTCTAATTAAAATAGAATTTAATCATAGTTATTAACATTAATATTAACATGTTTAATAGGTAGGTTATAACTATAATCACAATAATAAAGTGTTGTTTCATAGAAACTCACTGTTTCATTAATTATATTCTATATTAAATTTATTAATAAATCCTTAGCCTCACAATGGTCACCATAGTTGGTATGAGAGAATAGTTTGGTTAATTTAGGGTATTTGGAATAGAATAAATTAATATGTACCATATGGATTATTTGATCACTATGGATAACCAATGTTGAAACTTAGTGAATCATATGTTGCGATATACTTTTAATTTAAAAGTTATTCCTTCAACATTTATGGGTTATTTTCTATTCCAATTAGATATATATTAATTCGAACTAATTGTATTCATTTTCCCATTTATTATTTAATGGAGTTAAATTGAAGAACATTTGATAATAACCAATGTTTTAGGTACTTTAATGTTTTCCCAAATGAAATTACAAATCCGGTGGGAAACAGGGATCAGAAGTTCATGATAGTACTATCTCAACTAGATCATGTTAGGAGTAATAACACAATTTTTTTTTTGAAATTTCCACTTTATCATAAGATATATCATGTTTTAGTAAAATCATTTATATGAAAATTGCCAAATATTTTTATTGGAACTTCTGATCCCCTCATTAGGGAAGAATGGAATAACTCGATTGAGAAGATATTCTATCTTCATAAATCCTCTGATGAAGATAAAGTGATGTTTGATGTCAATAATTTTTATGGGGGAACATATTAGTGGTGGGAACATATAAAAAACAAAAAGTCTATGGATAATATTGATTCCTAGGTTTAGGGAGGCCTATAGATTTGTTTTTTAAAAAATATTTTCACTGGACTATCTATTTTAAGATTGAGAGCGAGTTCTTCAGACAAAAGCAAAAGGAAGAATAATATATCAGGGATTATGAGGAAATTATTACAAGGAATTCATTATACGCCTCTAGCTTTGTCATAAACATTAAAATAGATATTTATTCTTCTTTAGTGGGTAAAATATGAGACTATGAATAACATTGGGGATTCAAGACTATTACCTATGAAAAGATTGTTTGTTTCAACCTTATGGTTGAAAATGAGATCATATTATCTCAGTGGCCTCATGAGATTAAAGATAAATATATTGAAATAGAGTTTAATATGTAAATATCAATAGATAAATCCCATTATAGAAGTAAAATCCAACATTCCACATGTTAAACATGTGGGAAGAGGCATCCTAGTAAATATCTAAAATGAGGGAAATTGTGCTTAGTATTTAATATAGAATGGGACAAGGATAATTATTTCTAAATATATTTGTAAAGGCCTGCTAGTGAAAAAGAATAAAGGATGTTTAAAATAAAAAACCAAGCTATAATGAAGTGTTTCAACTACAGGGACATGAGACTTATGTGAGAAAATCCCTATACCAAGGGTTGTTGGAGATAAAAATAACAAAAAACTCTAAGTCAATAAAGAAGGTAATATTCTATCACATTTTCTATGGTGGATCCCAATAATGATTTGGTGATAACTATGATAGTTATTCATTCAGGAATAAAGAATGTTCTATTTTATTATAGATCTAATCATTCTTTCATATCCTGATAGTTTAGTAGAAATACTCAAAGACCACCTAAAAATATAAAGGTTGAGATATATGTGATAATATAAAATAGGGAAATTAATGAATCTAATGTATATGAATCCTTCTGAATTATTTTTTACGAACTGAAAAACCATGAAAGTAATTCGACACATCATTTTGTAAATATGGTTTACATATTTTTAATAGATTAAACATCTCTATATAAAGACAAAATTAAATGTTAGGAAAGGGATAACACTCTTCAAATACTAAGGAATTCTTAAATTCAGAACAATTGCAATGGGGGATGAATCTACTACAGAATCACCATCTCAACTATGGATATTACTACCTTATGATATATCATATATAGATAAAATGATTGAGTCAAAGGTAAAGTTCATACTAAAATACATACCCATTGTGATGGACTATAATGATGTGTTCTGTGAAGAATTTGTTTGTCTTCCTCTTGACTGAGCAGTTGAGTTCTCAATTTTTCTCATACCAATATCTCAACTTATTTAAAATTACCATTATAGTATGTCCACCATTGAGTTATATGAATTTAATATGTAGTTATAATATAGTCTGTACAATGGATATATACACTCGAGTTCTTGACCCTAGGGTATTCATGTCATCTCCATCAAAAAGAAGGATTAATCAATGTTCCTCTACATTGATTATCATGAACATAAAATAATCATGATAATGATCAATAATCCCCTAATTTGAATATATGATTTGTTTTACCAACTATCTGAGGTAATGTATTTCTCTATGGTTAACCTTCATCTAGGGAATCACGAATTAACGGTGAAGAAGGAATATATTCCCATGACTACCCTCTAAATGAGGTATGGATACTATGAGTTCATATTTTTTCCCATTGGACTCATAATGGTATTGTCAGTTTTAGAGACTTATTTTATAGACACTATAGAGAGCAGGTTGAATATTTTTTTATACTCATTATAGATGATATTTTGATATACTATTAGAGAAATTATGTTCAAAAGGATAATTTTATTCGTATAATAATAAATTTGATAGGGAAATAACTTTTTTAAATGTTTACCTTCTCAATTTCTTATGATAAGGAAACCCGATTAATGAGAACTATATTTCTTACCCATTTCATATACACTCCATAAATTTTTTCATTCCATAAATTGTTTTATAAAAATAAGAATTTTATCATGAAATAATATTTTAGTTTATTTCTAATTTTATAGAAATAATTATTCCATTATCCCCATAAATGACTCTTTATTAATTTCACTAACACCCTACTAAAGCAGCACATTTCTAATGATACATAACCATTAATTTTCATTTTTTCGAATTTTTCAATCAAATTTTATAATGATCTATTATAATTTTTTCATTATTAATTTCTAAAGATTATTAAATCCCCTTATTTAATGGATACCGTTATGATTCACCCATTGGTTATACCTTATGACCTGGTTAGGGTACCCATTTAATTCCATGGGAAACTCTTTGGTTTATTCCTTATGTTTGATATCATATTTCGGAAAAACAAATCATTAGCATATTATGATGGTGTTACTAGATAGATCTTTCATGTATTGGGTAATGTTTTGTCTCATATGACATTATGTATGAGATTAGTGATTAAAAATAATATATTATGGGACTTTGTGTAACATGTGATATAGTTAGGGTAGATAGACTTGATTCATGTTTATATGATGATACATGTTGTATCTAAATTATAATACCTCCATGATCATATGTTTCCATGTTATATATGTTATGATTCCATATGATTATTCATTATCCACTCCTTTTATGTTATCAAGTGAGGCCTTCTAATGGATGTGCTTTAATTTATTCCCATTTTTATTCACCTAATATAATTTTTTATAACAGGTTTTTTATATGTAATTCTGATGTTATACTATGTAGTTATATAATCTTAAAGGCAGTTAAGATCTCATTATCTCAAATAATGATATTATTTATTAATGTAGTTTCATGTTTTTAAATTATTTACCAAGTCTTACAATGACACCATACTTTTTTCAATATTTGGTTTGTATTATACATAAAATAATGTAATATTATGTGTAAAAGGTATGGGTCACAATAATTTCATAGAGATTACTGTTTTATATAATTTTGGGAATATTTTAACAATTATTTAAAAATTGTATTATAAAATTGGGTTTATTTTGGTATGTTTACAAATGATTATACATGAATTAAAATGGGATAATAAAGGTTTATACTATTCTATGACACATAAGTTATTTTCATGGTTTTAAATAATGGTTTTTCCAATAATTTCAACTCAAATTTTTTATCTATATTTTATTACATACCATCAAATTAAACAAAAACTTATTTATAATAACTAAAATCATAGGATGCATGTTTGTTAGTGGTTGTTAATTTTAGGGTTGGTAAATTAGGTTTTATAATGTTGTATGACTATTTTGAGGATAAAAAATGGAATATTTGAATAATCAATATGTTTTAACATGTTTTTACCAATATTACACATTTATTGAAATTATTTATAGTTTATTTGTTAAATTATATTATAGTAAATGTTATAAATTATTAATATTACATTTTAATGAATTATAATATTATTACAATTTTTTTATATTAATAATGATGGTGAACTATATGTAATTGTGTATTTTTTATAACTAATTATCATTAATGTATGGTCTCAGTAGTGGTAACATTGTTAGCTCAATTTAATTGTGTACATGAATAAAATTTTATAGAATATGTAGTAATGATTTATGAAGAATCATATACTTAAAATATTAATGTAATATAAATAGTAGAACATTATTATTAAATAAAAAATGTGAGAAAAATTATCAATCCAATAAGAAATGTTTGGGGATAGAATATTCTTAATTCTTAGTTTACATATAAATGAATTTTGTAAAAATATATGTTATCATTACTGTATAAACTTATTAATTGGTATAATGCAATTATTGATTTCACTTTATAAGGTGTTTGATAGTTTTACCATAATATTATTTACTTAGTTAATGTCATGATAATGATATTTATTACCCAATGAAATGGTTATCAATTTTTTTTAACATGTTCTATTCATATATATTCGATAAATTGAATTTATTTTTTTAATATTGTATTTCAAAATTATATATGATTTATTTGAATTATTATGTATAATGTATTTGTGTTTTCATTTTCCTTAATATACATTAATTATTATTATACCATATGTATTAAAATCTCTACAAACCACTAAAATTTATTTCTTTTTGGGTAAAATATTGGATAAATGATGATGTGATACAAATTTTATATGGTTATGTTTCTAGTGTTGTTATTCTATATATTTGTAACTTTGTTTCCTTTATGGGTATAGGAAATATTTGTTTCATAAGTTTCAATGTTAAGGTAATCTAATAAGTTTTTTTTATATCACATAGTTTTTTTGACTATTCTATTGTTAAATTTAGTAGTTTTAGAATTTAATTAAATTTCTATATGTTTTTAAAAGTGGGGGAGTCACCATCTTCTTTTTTATTAAATATAGTAATCAATTTGATGGGTTTAAATATTATTTTGTGTTATTAGTGGTTGTTCTTATAAAATGATTATAAATACTTCTCTAGGATTATAATTTATTAGAATCTAAATGAAGATAATATTAATGGGTTTTTATTAAATATAAAATTCCTTCACTACACATAAACCCTAGTATTAGAAAATTCTAAATATTATTCCCAATATTTTTATATTATCACCCTTATTCCCTTATCATTTACCCATTTCATCACTCCATTTGTGGCCTCCTTTAACAATGAAAATTCAATCTGAATAGTTAGGGTGGATTATTCAATGTGTGTTGAGTCATTCATACCAAGGGATATTCTTCAATTATGTTATAATATTCATAATAATAATAATTATAAGCATGAGTGTGATGATGTAAAGTGTTTTCTATTAAACCCAATATAAAAATTCTATAGGAACTAAAATGGAATTTTGTATGAGGAAACTCTAAACATATTAAATATGGTTGATCGAACAATAAATGATTACCTCACACATACATAATTTTATTTAATCTCATTTATTACACATGATTCGTTAGGATAATCAATCATTTTATTGAGGCTCTATTTTATAAACCATCTTCCGGTTATTAATTGGATGGATTCTAAGACGTCTTACCTTTATTTCTGTAATTGTAATGATATTATAGAGACCAAGAGTACTTATTATTAAAATAAATAAGAAAATGTTTGGATAATACATTATCTATTATATGATAAAGATATGAATTGGTTAACAAAATATCATACCTGAATTCATCATTACATGGGAAAAATAAAAAAATATTTTCTTAAAAAAATATTTTTTCCATCATTAAAAAAACATCAGTTACAATATTTAATTACAAACATTGATGAAAAATAATGAGATTCATTTATGAAACATGAGACTGGATTAAAGATATACTAATCATGGTACCTCACTATTTGTTTTAATTTTTAGAAAAAGTGATTTTTCATCATTGATGACATCCAGGAAATAAACATTTCAACTAAATGATGTGGAATGAAACCTATAAAAAGTTTCCCCAAATGATGCCTTTTAGTACATATAAGGTAATTTTGAGTAAAAAAACATTCGGAATGATAAACTATTATTTATAATCCTATGAAATATGGTTTGCTACACAATTTTATTGATGAAATAAGACATAAGGATAAACTTCATGCACTCCTTATAATAGTCATGGACAATAATATTATAATGGTCTATGAAATTGAATAAGTTGACCTTATTTTTATGACATGATACATACATGAATATAAGAAAGAAAATTTACCAACCATTCCAAATATAATGGATTTGATTATAGGATGACCATTTGAATATTTTAAGGCTCAAATTTTT
Organism: Viscum album; assembly: GCA_963277665.1. Lineage (NCBI taxonomy): Eukaryota > Viridiplantae > Streptophyta > Magnoliopsida > Santalales > Viscaceae > Viscum > Viscum album. The sequence goes on along the minus strand of OY728164.1, from coordinate 516,229,394 downwards.
CAGAACACACAATACTAAAAATATTTCGATCCATGTAAAATGACCCACTAATATTCTATACTAGGAATAAACTATAACATTATTAATTTCATGGTTTAAATACATAACTTAAATTTTTTCCAACCAATTAATATTTTCCATATAAATAATTAAAATTATAAGAACCAAATTAGTAATTCAAAAAACCTATGTGAAAAATAATTAAATATGATAAATATCCTACTATGATAATCAAACTATCATAAAACCCATAACCAATCTATTTCTCTCCAATTAACTAATCAGTTTTTCATGAAAATAAAAAAAATACATTATGATGTCTTATACCAAAATAATAAAATTAAAACCACTAAAATTTGTAACTGATCAATTACAACTCTATTTTCCCATTTCCAATCTTTAACATGATTATATAGTTGCGTAAAATATTCTATTGAATATCAAAATGAAATAAATATCCTGATATGTGGTATAAAACATTAGAAACATGAACCAAAAATTCATAAAATAAATAAGACTGTCACATATCATGATAATAATGTTTAACCGCCCTTAGATTATGATAAATTATATTACAATTTGTATGATCAACCACCTCCCTAAATAATCATGACTTATGATCCATTACCACAATGAATAAGAAGAAAATATAAACATTAGCTGAATTATTCATTGAGGGAGATGTTATATTATTTGTATCTTAATATAATTTTTATTTATGAGATAAAAAACATACTCACCTAAACCAATTACAAAATGTATATGTGTAAACTCAATTGGAAATTCGCAAACAAAAAACCAAGTCCTTTTTCCTAATAGTGTAAGAACCACCATCTAAGGAACCATGTATCCTAATATTGAAGACCATAATTTTCCACACATAAATTTTGAACTAGGATAATTTTTTATGAATTTATATGTTAAAGGATTTAGTTTCATCATTTTTCTATATTATTGAAATTTTTAATTACATATTGATGTGCTCCAACCCGTAAATGCCACTCTCTAACTCACTAGTTGTAGTAATCATTTTCAATAGTGTGTATTATGGGATGTTATGTAAAAATCAAGAACTCTACGCACCCTAGATAAATCATCATCTGCAAAAATCATCCAAAATTATGTTCTAGAAAATAAATACTATTATACATTATCATACCATCTCGTAAAAAATAATCTCAATTTTCGATGTTAGTAATTGGAACATGACCAAACAATTTGTTAACATGAACCTTGACCTCAGTGTTTACAATGTAATATCTAAAACAAGGTATAATTAGGAGGGTTATGAGGTGAATTTCTTAGGGTGTGTTGAATTTTATTGTAATTAACATAAAGTAATTTTTTAGGGATTCTTAATTTATGAAGTGATTGATTGAATTTGTTCACAAGAGAGATATTTCCCCCCATTGAATGCCTGTATTTTTTATGGTTCCTATAATTATTTTTAGGATATCAAAACTTGAACCATTTTAATGAATAAGAAACATTCATTCTATACATAATTCTAACATTTATTTAGATAATTTTGTTTACAAAAAAACATTTTTTAATGGAACTAATCTTTTTTTCAATTTTGGTCAATGATAGTGAGATTGAAAAAAAATTATAAATTTACTTCTTTATATTTAAACCAAATTTATCTAAAGTTAAATTTCCTCCACACCTCACTCAATTATTCATTATTCCTGTAAAAAAATAACCCTTTCGGGTTTTATTTCATTTTCACTCAAAACAAACCATAAGAGAAGAATTTTTGAATTTTTGAGAAGGATTGAGAAAGATATTTGATTGAACCTTTAGGATATTCATGGTTTTAAAACCCACATTGTGACCCATAAGGTTGTTTATGAAAACAATTAAACATAACCCGCAAACAATAATGGATAATCAATACATATATCATGTATTTTTCATTGAAATAACTCATTATATCTTTAAAAGATGTAGTTTCTTATCCAATTACTAAGAGTTACTAAGAATGACTAATTTTTTTATATCCAAATAATGTTTTTATTATTTTTATTGTCAATAAAGATATTGATATTCCAAACTATATGGCATGTATTGTTTTAGAGTGTTCAAAAACTATATAAAGTGGAAATTTTGTAACATGAAAAATAATTAATCTTTCCTATTAACTATTTAGTAAAATGAGGGAGTGGTGGTGCATAAGTTCTTCTACTTCCTAGATTATTATTCGTGGAATAAAAAAAAATTAAAAATGCTTAATAAAAAAATCCTCACCTAAAAATTTGGAATATGATTAATTTCATATTAATTACATTTGAGGTGTATAATTCTTATGGTTCCTTCCAATTATTCATTTTAGAATTTTTTTGATATAGACAAGGATCATATAGAATTATTTTTATATGAATTATATTTCAATGGGGATGAAATTTTGGGATACCTAAAAAAATTTGAGAGGGTTTAATTAAAATGTTAGTATAAAAATATTCTCCTACATTTGTAAAATAAATTCATGGAGAAATGAACTTTTTATCTGATGATTTCCTAAGGTAGAAGAATCGTGGATAATAAACACGATGTCGATAAAATTCATCATGTTCCCACACTAAAAATTGTTAAACAATTAAAAACATTCTTATTACCCAATGGTTAAATTTGAAGGATCATTATTAACTATAACTCTTTTGAATGATCCATTCTTTCCCAAAATGTCATTGATACTCCTTCTGTATGGACATAATTCTTTGAGGAATCCTTTATGTAACTTCAGTCATGTATTATCTATCCACCCATAATGTAATATTTTATTTTGAAACTTCCTTTATAAAATCATGTATAATGCATGTGAATAATCTACAAAAACAATCATAGGAAAATGATGCATGAAAACAGTATAATCAAATATTAAAAAATAAAATGATTTAATAACCAATAAATAAAATACCCTTACAGTAATAATTAATTTATTAATATTGACTTTACCATAGATATATTTGTATCCCTTGCCATCAGACCCCTTCAAATATTTTTACCAATCATTAAATACTGAAAAAAAATTCAAAAGAATTATTCTATGGTCCGAATGATTAGTTGTTCCTTTTCTTTCAAAAGTGTTGATAAAAAATTAATTACAAAAGGGTGACAAAAAAGGTGTAGTTAATCACCTTATGGTATGAAATTTAGGGACAATTCATATAATAATTCAGTGTTTCATTCATTCCCAAATGAGAAGGCCAATTATGTGATCAGATTTACATGGGAGGCTGAAATAACTAACTTATTAGACAAATTCAGCATTATAAAATTATTGGAGACTCAACATAGAATGAAATTATTTTCTGATTTGAAATATTATGTGTTTGATAAACTGTACCTCTATAAGTTTTTTATTGACTATTTTATTAGTATATCTATCCCAAAAGACCCTTTAGAGGGTGTTATCAATTTATATCAAGGAGAGGCATGTGGAAAACCCTTTTCTATATCCCAAATAATTGTAATGATTTTTAATAGTGGTTTATTTTAGAAAATACTATCCAAATATTCCTATAAACAGTAATCATATAATTTTTCTAGGATTGGGAAAATAATTAGGCAGACATTCCCAAACTCTAAGGGATATCTCTACACATAATTATTGTTAATTATATCCCTAAATTTTATTATTACATTCCCAAATGTCTACTGATCATAATATGGTGATTTTAATACGTAAATAAAACATATTTTCAATATTATAAATTTTTAAGGATATTATTAGTGGATATAAAACTCAATTATGTAATCATAAATTCTCACCATTCATGAAATGTTTTGGATATCAAAAAAATATCCGACAACTCTCCACCCTCAGTCCAACATTCAATATGTGTTATATAATTGGTAAATAAGTATTGTCATTGAAAAAACTATCAATCTCTATGTGACATAATAGTTTAAGATGCTCTTACATTCCCTTTAAGAATATAATACCATATACAAAACCATAATAGGAATATCACCACCTCACCTAGATTATTTAAAAATGTTTTATTTATTATTTTAAATTTTGAACATAAAATTTAAGCCAATAAATAAATAAAAATTTTCCGTTTAACTAGAACAAAAAATATAAATTTAGACCTTAATGAAGTTGAAGAACTTATGATGAGTGATTATAAAATATAAAATTGTAACAAATATAGAGTTAAAGATTATCAATCTAGAAATCATATTCCTAAATAATTTATAAGTATTAAAATATATACTCATTTATAGTATTTTAATTTATTGACTCAAGAATGTTAAGGTTCAAATAGTTAGGGCTTTTCATTACAAAGCATGTGTACCCTCATTTGGAAGCTATGATTAAGGATACCACTAGTGGTCTTATCCTCATGGCCATTGTCATTTAAAAAAAATACATAGAGTAATTATATAACCATGACATTGAAATGGAGGTGAATGATAATTCAAATTAACTATATTGAATTTGATGAGATTTGTGGTCTACTTCCATATAAAGATATTAATCTATGTATTTTTTGATAGAATAAATATAAATTGTAAATATTTTCCCTAATATTAATTCCTTACAAATACTTGTATTAGGATAGAAAATGATTCCCAAATGATCTTCCACCCCCTGAGTAAAAATGATCCCATAAATATATATATTTTATTTCAAAAAAAATGATGATTATTAATTATTATTAAATGATAGATGGCGCTGAGTTTAAACAAAGGATGGTATTGAGCTTGATATATAATTTTGGACATTTATTTTATTAAACTAATTTTAGTATTTTCATGATTTTTCAATATTAGGTATTTATAAGAAACATAATATGTTAAAATATGTTTATAAAATTTAATTAAAATTTCATCTTTTCATGATATTACTTTTTTAATAATTAGATATAAGATAGAATAATTATTCTTTATTATATTATATTATATAATAATGTTTTGATAAATACAAATGACATATTAATTGAAAAACAATTTCACTTGAAGTGTTTATCAAGATATTAAATAATGGTCTATTAAGTTATTCATAGATGTGGATTTTTTAATTGAAACATGTTATTTTTTAGAGGAAATATGGAGACGTGATTACTACTATAGGATGATCATTAATGTGATGTTTTATCTTTATATGGAGATTATAATCCTTAAGGTAAGATCATACTTTCAGTATTTTGTACATACATGGGTAGGATGACATTTAAGAAATGTTAATCCGTATAGGACTATATCTTTACAAGGTCTAAATGGCCCTTACTATAATGTCTCCCTTATGAGATTTAATACATAGGTTGAAGGAACTATCTTTACATGAATACTAAATCCTATTAATTTCATTTTTATATAGTAATGACTATCCTTATATTAAGATGAACTTTATAAGACTTTATCATCATATAGGAAATATTATTCTAATAAAGAAGGTAACTTATACATGATTCCATACTTATCAAAAATATCATCCGTATAGTAATTCATGTAGATAAAATAGTTTATTATCTTGAAAAAAATCCATTCCTAAACATAGATCCTATAAATTTTGAAGATCACCCTTATTGTTAAAAGGAGTTAATCAATGTAGGGAGTTTGTGAATATATATATTTTGAAGGATGTTCTAAAAATTTAAATATTTAAATAAAATTATGAACATGATGTAATTAAACTATTGATAGAGATATTAAAATAATCAAAGACTGAGTTAGTGAAATATATTACATTCAAGGAATATCATGGGTCTAAGGGAGTTCGTAGTTGCTACCTATGAATGACTACATAAGATTTACTATTTCTAGAGAATGGATCATATAATAAAGTGTATATTAATTTTATATTAATTACGTTTACTCAAGACAATTTGATGAACTAGACTTTGATTATTGCACAATAACCTTTTTAAAATGAGCTAACAATTAAAAATAATTAATGAACTTATCGTATTTTTCGAGACAGGTATACTCACGTTTAAATTTTTTTATTCTATAAAGAATAAATTATAATATTAATTTTTTAACCTTAAGAATATTTATTCAATGTGAAATTTCACATCAGATCTATAATCTCTATACATATAGTTACTGATGGAAACTCAATGATTTATTAGCTTCAATTTGAAATTGTGCACAGTTCGGTTCATTATATTTTTTATTTAATTATTTAACTATTTATACACTCCTTGAACTTTGTGGGTTTAAATTTATTGTATAATTAATGAATAAGGAGATCATATGAGAGGTTCATGAACTATTGATCCATGTTGCAACTATTTTCTATAGATTATTTAGGCCCCAAATTAAATTATATGTTTTTTAAAAATTACAAAACTAATGTTGAGAGTTAGTCAGTGGTCTACGTAATATTCTAAAATCCCAAATCGAATATAATTCTATCTTAATAACTATTAAATTCATGATTTATACTAAATATCTATTTCAAATACATTGGGATGGTTTTGATTAGTTTTTGACAAGGATGGTTTAATTATATATAAAATCTATTAATGTCAATTCTCCAATACATTAAAATTTTGAAACCAATTGGGGAAACAATCGGTATCAAATTAGTAGATTTTTTGTTCTAATATCATACCAATTTATATTAAATGATCCTCTGTAATTTTATAAAATGGATTATATAATTTCATAAATAACTATATTTGTGGATTAATACCAAAATTGGGAGAATAATGGTTTTTGGAAAGTAGTAATGATTATCTAGTATCAGAATCATGGTTTTATGTCACCTCTTATGGTTTTGAAGCCGTATAAAATTATTTTCTAGAGAACCTATGATTTTTTGTGTTGATCAAGAGGATAATAATTACTAAATTCTAGAGTTATAAATTTCATCATCAATGGACATAAACATTATGATTTCAATAAGTTTTATTAATATGATTATACCCAAGAGATAAGGCGAAAAATATATATTTTTTATATGGGAATATATTACAAAATCTGAATATCATCACTACCAAATTAGGTTATAAAAATATTGATATATATTTCTTTATAAAAATTAACTTAATATTATATAGTCCATTATATTCTTAAGGATATTTTTTGGTCTCTGTATTAGAGTATTAAAAACCTTACATTGAATTAGGGTTCAAAAAATTTATAAATGAAATAATTGTATTACTTCACTCAGGGGAACCCCTTAAAACGAATCCAAACACACTAAAACATTTATATATGTTTAGAAAACCATTTCTAAACAAAGGATGAGATTTTTTATAGTAATGGGTCTTATAAATAAGGGTTAAATCCATTTATATAAAATATGATATTTTTATTTTGAAATAATTTGACTTTATTTCAAATAAAAATCATTTGATAAAAAAATATGTTTTATAAAAATATTATTCTAGGGGTTTTATGTATAAATAAGAAGAAAATAATTTTCTAAAACCATAATATTGTATAAAAATTCTAACACCAATTTAATTTTATATAATAATACAATGAAACAAAATTAGATTAATCCTTTAAAATATTTTGAAAATAATAAAAATTTTTAAATTAAAATTATACTCAGAAAACCTTATGAAATCCATGAGTCCACTAATATAATCACATTTAAGAAATAATCCTACTTAGGATGAGGGATCACTCCAAATTCCAAATAATCTCACTTGATACCCATGTTGTATGATTTATTTTAGGAGAAATGTTTTTTAGGTCCTCCTTTCTCAGAAATATTCTATCAAAAAAATTAAATAAATTACTTGTATTTATATACATTATATAGAATAAATAAGTTATATCATATGTTTATTTTATGGAGAATATCATTAAATTATTCCATAAATTATGAGAAATATTTCTTACTGCTTCCTGAAAATTTAGCCTATAAAAAAGATTCAATGATAGTTCAAGGATTGTTAATGAAAACTATTATATGTTTCCATTCCAATAATCATTTCTAACATTGAAAAAATTTAGTAAAAATTATATACATAAATTGATAACCATAAAAACTACATGGATTTATAAATAAATTTTATGATATAAACTCATTCAGGAAAAGGTGTTTTAAAATAAAAAATTATTCCTATAAATATGTGTTTTTAGAAAAAATATACACAAATTTTGATTTAATCGAAATATAGAAAATATAACAAATAATTCCATTATATTTTATTTTAAATAAGATATAATAGGAATAATCATTTAAAAAAATTCCCTTTACAAAGATCAAGAGTTTACTAGAAAACTAAATAAAAAATTATTTTGTTTTGCAAATAACCCCTAACACAGAATAACAGTTTTTATAATAAAACATAATTAGATAGTGTGATTTGGAAATATTTCCCTATAAAAAGGGGGTTTTTTAAGTATAAAATAATAAAATTATAGATTTATTATGTAACATTAAATAATAAAGTAAAAAATAGGATTCCATTACATTAATATTTTTTTGAATAAAAATAAACCACCTGAACATAATTTTACAGGTAGGACTCCATTACCTTATAATGATATAGCTTAAGTTGTCTATTAAGATATATGTAGGATTATATCTTTTACAATTCCATTATAAGGGAATGAAAAGATTACCTAGAAGAGAGAGAAATGAAGAGATTGAGATAGATAAATAGAACATTACCATAATAGTTTTATATGGAGAAAATAGACCCACATTAAAGAGAATAGACATTAAAATTGGTATATTTTGTTTAGTTGGTTATTAATTGAATATTAAAGAATATATCAATAAAACATCCTAATGTTATTTTTTTCTAATTTTTTTGTATGATTTACATATAAGTATATATACATATATATCAAAATTAACCAATTTCCACAAATCTAAATCAAATCCTAAATGATATATAAACATACATATATATATAAACATGTAAAAGAAATTATCTTAATGTCTAAAAGAATTCACATAATTGAATTTGTGTAGGTTCTGACTGTTAAAATGATCGATATTATATATATTACATAGTTTCTTCCTATGTAATATTAGGAGGAGGAAATGATGATCCTGGATGATCATAAATTAATTATCGATAATATTTGTTTTACATATTATACAAAAGTGTTGTTATATATGTATTTAACTTGTATCAAACCAGGTCGTTGCAATATTTATTATGTGAAAAATAAGAATGTATATAAAAAACATGAATTGTCCCCAAATGGAATATTCATTGATATGAGATGATAAGGGTGACGTCGAAATGGGCTACATGATTATTGTGGAAGTAGAATATATTGTAGAATGTGGAAAAAATATCATGTTGTTGACAGAATAGGCCATGATTGTGATGAAGAAGATGATTTTAGAAGTGATGGTAGAAATTGAATCAATATAATAAAGCTTGAATAATATAAAAATGTTTTTAAAAGAGGTGGTAGAATTATAAAATGAATTATATCCCACATCAAAGCTCCCTCAGTAGGTAAGTGATTAATTATAATTTAGGTTTCACTACATTTTTTGGATGGACGTAGCGTCTAGAATCCATAATATAACTCATACACACATACCTAATGGGACATGCCTCCATTTGTTGACCCACGAGCAAACCTTTGAGTACTATGATAAACTCTCCAACCAGATAATACATGGCCCACTTATTCTGTGCTCACCCAAGGGCTCATGTTCATGCACTAATTTCCTACCCTCATGCCATGCTTCCTGGTTAGGTTGAATCATCTTCCACATGGTTTACTCAAGGTACCATATAGTAGAGACAGGTCCTTAGTAGCTCATTGTTGACTAAACAGTTAATGTTATAAGGATTTAAATATATAATAATAATATAATATATATCAATATATACATGTACACATTTATTTAGTATTTTTAAATAAATTATATTTTTCTTTTAATAATAGTATTTTATTAACATAAAATAATTATAATAGTTTCAAATAAAAAATTTTCTTATGAAAATATTATAAAACACAAAATATTAATAATATTATTTACATTTAAAATTATTTTAATAATAATTTTCAAAAATGAATTTTATAAAAATTCAATGAAAAATGTAGTTCTACATTAAAATAAAATTTATACCATAATAAATTTAGTAATGAAAAATAAAAACATCATTTTCAAATAATGGTTCTTTTAAAAATTCATTTTCCTTTTAAATATACATGAATTATTAAATATATTACAATATATAAAATAATAAACTACTTTCATAAATTATAATGTATATATAAACCCATATATTTTTAAGTATTAAATGATAAAATTATTTATGTCGTCTATTTCAAAAATTAAACAAAATTATTATATTTACATTTAGAAAATAAAATACTTTAAGAAAACTAAATTAATTAAAATAAATATTGATTATATTTTTTCCTTCATAATATATTTTCACATTAAAACATGACATAGTTTAGTGAAATTATATAATTAAAATTATATTAATTTTTATAAATAATATAAATATGCTTAATATTTCTGGGATTTAACATTCCACCTCCCCATAAAGTAATTTATCTCTCACAATTATTTTATCATACGTATTGAAATTAGGAATTTTTATATTTAAAGTTATGAAAACAAGAATTCCTATAACTTCTATACTATTAAAGTTCACTAATATATCTATAACATACAAATAAATCATATAAATTATAAATTTTCCTCAATAGAAAATATCATAATATATTAATTTTCATAAACTATTTCTCTCATTCTAGATATGATATCCTAAGACCCACTCTCTCATATCTAGTGATATAAAAATTATATATATTTTTTACACAAGTTAGAAAAAAATATACATTTCTTTAAATACCCATGAATATTTTATGGTCTTTGTTTTTGATGGTTAAGAAATCCGAGAAATATATCATAGTTTTATAAAATTTTAAATGAAAATTATATTTGGCTTCACTCACACCAGATCCTTAGAATTTTACAAAACACATTTCAACTTATATAGATAATATGAAAAACATTTTAAAATATATATGGATCATAAAAATTCCCATTAAGGGGACTGAAAACATGTCATGAAATTGTTTTATAAATAATATTTAATATTTCTATTGAAAGCATTTTCTTATATATTAATTAGAAAACATTTGATATAAAAAATTTGTTTTCTAAAAATATTATCAAGATGTTGTCATGAAAAATTAATTGGAAAATAAATTTTAAAAACCATTAAAAGATATAACATTTTGGAAACCCTTTTAATATAAAAATCGGTTATATTTAAAAAAAATTAGGATTGATCCTATATTTCTTAATGGAAAAAATATATTTTTTATGGATCAAAATGTTACATTGAAAATAATAAGTTAACATTCATATATTTTTAAAGAACATAGTAATCATAAAATGATAACCTTAAAGTCCACATGGAATTTATGAATAAAATTACTGAAATAAACTCTTTTATGGAAATGTATTTTTAAATTGAATCTTAATCATGTTTTTTTGCGGTTTTAGAATAGAATATAAATCAAGGTTGTTTTAATTAGAAAATATTTATTTTAAACTAATATTACATTATAGTAGGATCTAAAAAAATATTTGGAATTATAATTTTAGGAAATAATTTTATTTATATAAATTATGAGTTTTATAAACATAAAATCATCAATTATTTCTCTATAAATTAATCCCTTAAATAGAATAAAAAGTTTGAATATTAAAAAAATAAAATATTTGTATGATTTGAAAATTATCCACTTTTTTAATTTTTTTTCAAATTGATAAAATATTATATAAAACATAACCTCCCAAACAGAATATTGTTAATTTTGAAATATAATTATATTAAATTAATGTGTTTTGAAATCAAAATAAACCACCATTGTATAGTATTAAAAATATGCCTCTCTTACCTTATAAACTATTTGATTATGTTAGATCTCCATATATCTTAGGAAATTGTGTTTTCATTCTACTTTTAATGAACATAATAGAAAAATAAATAGGTATAAATAGAGATAATTCATGGATGCAAGGTTCTCTCAAGAGAAAATAGATTCCCTTTAAATAGATACCCGTTCCAACTGGTTTCTTTAGTATAGTATATTATTACATAACATTTGATATATCAGTATTTAAAATATACAATTTTTTTTTGTTTTAATGTATGATTCATATATATGTATATATAAAAATATAAACAAATTACCTTGATATCTCAATTATTAAAAATTAACATGAATGAGTTTATATATAAATATATAAATATTTAAACAATATGATATGAATGTCTAGGATAATCCATATACATGAATTTTGGATGGTTATAAATATTAATGATATATATATATATATATTGATATATAACATATTTTTTCTTCTTGTGTAAGATTTGGAGGAGAAATGAAAAATCATGTGATATCTTAAATGATATATGGATAATATTAGTTTTAAAAATGATGGTTAAATTTAGTTGTATATATATAACTCATTTCAAACCAGTTTTTTACAACATGTTTCACTCAAGTATAATCATTGTATATTACAATATATATTTGAGGCACAAATGGATTAGTCATCAGTAGAATGTGAAATAGGTGCCATTGATTTGGGCCACATGCTTATTTTTCAATAAGATAGTGTTGGAAGAGGAGGAAAATTTCGAGATTGGGGATCATTTAGGTCAAGGTCACGAGAAATTAGGTGATCATTGATGTGATTAGATGGATAACATTAATATGAATGTATGGTCATGATATAATCATGTGTTTTAATGAAACCATACAGTACCCATGAGTTCTCAGTCACACATGGAAATATTTCTCAGTATCTAAGTGCTTAATAGGCATTAAATTGTGTCAAATTAATTGAGCTTGTAGAGGGGTTCGAAACCTGCAGCATAACTGACAGAAACATGCTTCACATGACATTACTCCATGTGTTGGCATATCGAAAATATTTTAGGCTAGATTCTTAACTCTCATGTGGGTGTATACACATCATAGGCGATGTGTTCTCTACCGAGAACTCATGTGAAATCACAATGATCCTACCATAATATCATGTTTACTTTTTTAATTTGACCTATATCTGACACAACTAACCCAAGGTCCCATGTGGTTGAGGTGATTCACAATTGGCTCATGGTTATCCAATTGTGTTAGTAGAATATTTTTTTAAATATCAAATAATTATATAAGATAAATCTAAAAATTCATGTACACATTATTATTAGTATAATTTTATCCAAATAACATTATATTAATTTCCCTTGAACAAATTTTCATAAAAAATTAACATGAATTAAAATATATCATTATTAAAATTTACATACAACTATAATTTATTAATAATTTTAAAAAATAACAACTATCAAAATTTAATAGAATAAGTTCATTTTCATTAAAATAATTTATAAAATTCAATAAAAATAATATCCAAATACAAAACCATAAAAATTATGATAAAGGAACTTCTAAATAATATTTTTATTATATATATAATTTTATTAATAAATGATATTAAGTTATTAAATAATTAATTAATGTTATAATTAATAATCTATATTTATAATAATATCCTTTAAAATATTAAACGAAAACATAATTGACTATTTTTTGGACATTTAATAAAAATTTATTATAATTACATTGTGTAATTAAACTACTATTTCATTAAAAATAAAATTTATGAATACATATTCTTATAATAGGAAATTAATATGTTTTCATCATTTTTCATATAAAAATAAAACCAAGTATATTTAAATTATAAAATAATCTAATAAATTATCATTTATTTAAATGATTATTTTAAATATTTACCTATGATACATGGATAATGTTAGACTATAAAGGTAAATATATCTAAAAGAAGGTTTGACACTTTCTAGAAGATAAGTAGATCATTAATCACCGATATAAATTTTTTACTTACTGAAATTCGAAATATTTTTACAACCCTAGAACATTTTATACATGAATAAGGGAAACTCTAATAGTCCATAGATTTTTACCCTCATTGTTGAATAACATATCCACTATCACTTGGTTGTCAAATCCTATTGTATATTAAAAAATTATTTAACTTATTTGATCACCAATGTTTTATGATTAAAAAATTAAACAAAAAAAATGACGATAATAAGATTATTAAGAAAGAGAATTATTCTAAAAAAATTATAATAAAAAATATGATACGAAATCCAAATAAATATTATCTTAAATCTCTTTATATTATAGAGACACAAAATCATCATGTTCTGATAATTATATTGTTTAGTTATCAAAAAAACATTCACAATATCTACAAATATAGAATAGGATAGTGAAAATTCTTTAAGAAATTCAAAAAAAAGCAAATAATAAGGAGTTAATGTGATAATCATGTAATAATTTGTCACAAATCAAAAAAAAATTTACTCAATTTAATGATAATAATAAATCTTGGATACAGTTCTAATGAAAAATTGAATTCTTGAATAATGGAAATAAATTTATGAAAACCCTAATGTGTGTTTTAAAATAATACAGTTATAAAATTATTCTAATTCGGACACTAATAAATGAAATAATATTTATAAAATGTTGTTCATGATGCAAATACATAAGGTACAATTCATTAATCCTCATAGTTAGAAATCCATTTCAAAATCAATAAACCTATTCTTTGAAGAATTGAATGATTAATGGTATATAACAATATACATGTATGAATTGATTAATAAGAAGAAAAAACATATAATAAATAATATGATGTTTTTTCAATTGAAAAATAATACTTATGTAAACACCATCCTAAATTAAAATATGTAGTAGACAAATATGTTTTACCATTTTTGTGTAAGAAAGAATAATTTAATAATTAATTATAGATATTGAATCCTAAAATGAAACTATAAGTGTATTTATTAATAGGGAATATTACTATTACCAGATAATATTAAAAAAATCTTAATGGATGAATATTTTTAATTTTTATAAATGGGGATAAAACCATGTTGTATAGTTTTTATTTTCTACTTAGTTCTCAAAATAAAAGTACATCTAATGGTATAAAATTTCAATATTTATTAAATATAGATTATGATAATAATTATATTATTTGAAACAACATTTTTTATGATAAAAAAATTGTTATATTACTATAGAATTATGGGATGTTAAATCATTAAATTTGTTACTTCCTGATAGATTTGTGAGCCCATATCTATAATTACAAATAGTACATGACTAAAGAGTATTTTTTACCTAAATTTAAAAAGGTTTTATATTTTTGTTTGCCACGATTCATAATAATGTTTATTAATAGTGGTATATATATAGTGGATACTGAAGGAATATAAGTGGAGACTTTCATAATATATAGCTTCTTTCTAAAAATTTTGCAAACTATGTCACATTTCGTGATAAAGAAAATATGGAGATTGTTAAAATTGGATTAGGGATAAATCTAGAATATACATTTATCAACAAGGTTATATATGTAATATTATTAAATACTAGAATTATAGGTATATCATGCATATATTATGGTCAATTTAGAGTTTATTTTTGCAACAACTCATATTGTTCATTCATTTTTAACCTTCTAAAATTTAGAGAATTCAGAAATGAAAGTTATTATAACTTTTATGAGAATACATTGAGTAGAAAATTAAACTATTTTAATGTTAAAATTAATGATTCAATGATTTATTATAGAATATATAGAATTCATATATTAATTACTAGATAAAATTTTCTAAAATGAATCATATTTCATATTTTCCTCAACATAAATTCGATAAAAAAACTATGTGATTAATTATAAAAAAAGAGCTATAAAAATAAATGTTTATAACCAAACTTTCTGTTCTATATGTTTAACAATAAAACATAAAAACATAGGTTTATTTTTATAATACTTAATATAAATCCTTGGTTAATATAATTTTTTTTGTATTGTTGTATAATTTTTCATGAATTATATGGGTTTAAATTTTAATAAATAAGTGAAAAACGTTTCCAATTTTAATAATTTCTATTAACTAGTATTGAAAGAAAAAATATGCCAAAAATAATCACATTAATAAATTATTATGAAGGAGTGTTTTAAAATAATTATCTTAATTATTTTTTCTCAAAACCTGGAATTAAATACATATTTTCTACTGCTAAAATATATCCACAAAATGGTGATGTTAAAAAGAGGAATATGAAATAATATGAAATTTCAAATTAATGGTTAGGTGAATATTAATTTTTTTATAATTTTTTGGTGGAATGTTTTAAAAACATAATGATAGTTAATAAATAGTGTTCTAATAATATATATACTTGAGAAAAAACACAACAATTAGTGGGGTAATTTAAATATAATGGTTGGTTTCTTTAATGCTTTTCGATGTATGGTTTATATCTTAATCTCCAATAAAAATCATGGTATGTTCTATCCAATGGATGGTAAAAAAATGATTATAGGTTACTATACAGTTGACATCCCAATATATTCATACTTATATATTTCATCATTTGATATGAATATTCAATAAATTTAATAATTACACAATGTTGGATCATTATGGTTTAGTTTATTCTGAAACATGGATACATAAAAAACAAGTTCATAAGAGATTAACAATACCTCAAACATATATCTTCATAACATTAAACATTATCAGGAAAACCATGCTTAAAAATATTATATATTACCTCATTAGAATAAATATTAGAAAGGGTTGTCTCAAATTCTCAGTAATTCCAAACAATGGAGACACCAAAAAACGCATAACATGACCACAAGGGTATATGGAAATGATCTTAACATTATAAAATTCATATCCTACATATTATAGTTCGTAATAATAAATCATAATATACATATTAGCTATTAAATTGACATAAATCAAAATAGAATAAAATAAAACGACCCATGAGATCATAATATTGAAATTAGGCATTGATTTTTAGAATACACATAATCATATTAAATAATTTTCTCAGTAGTCGAGTCTCACATCCATGATTATTATTGTGAATTTCGATGACTCTCAATTATATATTACTAATAGAGGATCAATAACTGACTATCATAGTGGATAAATTCTCTTATTAAGATTGATTCACTCCCTAATATGGTCTTGAATACTCCATGATATATCAATATATACCAAATTCATTTGTGGGATATATAATTATGATCCCATCAATCATCCAATGAATGGAATATATATGTGTTCATTATTTCATTAAACATTTATTATATCATAAATATTTAATAAAACAGTTTTTCAGAAAAATTTATTCATGGAATAACCCAAGGGGAAAACGATTTTCATAAATATTTCATCAATTCATCATAAAATAACACATTAAAAAGTAATCGGTGTCATAAACATCATTTCGTCAGCGTAAACCATAATTAAAAAAAGTTGATGATATAAATGGTTTCTTTTTTTAATTTATTATAATTAAAATCAATGATTATATAAATTTATGAATTGGAATACCATTGAAAGATTATTAAATACATTCTAGTAGAAAATAGACTTTCCATATTGAAAATAAAATTTGAAAGGATAAAATAAATAAATATTATGAAATTATTTTTCATTGAAAATAACCATGGAAACATTTATAGTAACAATTAAAGCATTGATTGGTCATGAGGGTGGGAATTTCAGTTCATGTCGTATAAGTTATATGAAAATGTTCATGAAATGTTTTTAATAAATTCAAAATGAATCTTTTTCATAAAATGATAAGATGATAAATTTGAAACATTATTATATAAATTAATAAATGTGTTTGATTTAATTTAATATTTAATTTTGAAATTTTAAAACATTATTAAATTTTTTTAATGAATCATGGTATGGGAAAAAAATGATTTTCGACCATATCATAAAATATAGTTTGATTTCTTACAAAAAATCATTCTCTATATTACAATATTAAAGATTGAAAAATTAAATAAAAAATAAGAGAATAGTGGTATAACTTTATTATATGTACATAAATTAGTTTCTTGAGTAGTATATCCTTTGTATTCATTATCAGATACTTAATCCTAAAAAATCCTTATAAACAATTAGATTCTAACCTAACACCATTACCGCTTTGGTAAATTTTGAATCGTAATCCCCTTGAAGGAACCACCCATAGATGGATATTTATATATCATAATTTTTATGAGAATAATCATAAAATAAATTAGTGGTTAGTATATACACCCCAAAAAAAATAATGTCGTGAATATAACATTTGACTCATAGAAACAAAAGTGAGATGAATATACCTTTTCACAATCATAAAATTAATGTGGGAATCAATGAATGATGTGATAATTTATAAAAACATTATTTCCACCTTAAAAATATTGGTAAAAATTAAAAATTTCAAATTTTAATAAACACATAATCAAAAAAATATAATGAATGAAGTTGAAGTAGAACCCAATGAATGGAATCTTAGTTATAAAACCCATTACCTTTGATGTACCTTTATTCATACGTGTTCTAACCTCGTATATAATAAATATATATTTATTATAAATATATAAAATTACCTAAATATAGAAATATATAATTACATTTTTTTTAATTATATCCTTTTATCACTCGTTTATTAGCATTTAATTATTAAAAACACTATTCCAGGTGATAACTGGTTCGTTGTTCATGTACGTTTTTGTTAGAGTGTTTTGATCATTGTACATTGAGAAGATTTTCATCATCAACATAATGTTAAAAATGATGTAAATTTCAGATATATATATATATTTATATTCATCCATAATATATATATATAACAATGAATTACACCATTCTTGGAGATCGTAGACTATATGTACACATGAACATTGTCTTCTATTTTAGAAAAATGAAAAAAAATTATATAATAATTCACCATTAAATAAAAAAATAATATATATTAATCAAAAAAATCCACATCCCCATCCACATAAAATAGAAATGAAAAACATTTCACATCTCTTCATAGAGGTAGCAGTCTACGCGTACACAATAGTGACGTTATCGTTTTCCCACGAATGTAAATATATAGAGGTAGATATGATATTATGATACTAGAAGAATAATTTGTTAATAAATATAATATATGAATATTAAAACAATCATAATAACCATCCATAATAATAATGATGAAAAATGATTTATATTACAATGTAGAGATGATATATGTCTCTATGCATGAATGATACTATCAATTCCCATTTGATGGGAAAATGAGTAGATAATTGTGGTATATTAATCATAAATAAATTTAGTATATTTTTTATACTGAAATTAATATTTTATAAAAAATAATATATATATTTTAATTATGAAATAGAAGAAGTAAAAAAACTGATAAATTAATGAGATTACATATTTTTTTGAAGAAACTACTTTAGATACCCTCTTACGAACCCTATGGTTTTCCTTTTAGGGATAATAGAACCTATATTATATAAATATTGATGATTATAAGGGGTGTTTCTAGAGTTTTTTCAATATATTGGGTTTAATGTGGGGTAAAGACGGGAAAGGGTGTGTGTCCTTTTATAAGTGTTCGAGTGGACACACTTGTAACTTCCCTGAATATTAAAAATACAATAGTTACATTCAGTATACTAATGATTCCAAATAAGAAATAATTAAATGAAAAAGAGGATATACTTGAAATAACATCATACAATTATATTTATAAATGTAGTGGCGTCATTTGAACCATTATATTTTTATTAACACATTCTATAACCTTTTTAATCTTAACTCTTAAAAAAAATTATTACATTTTTAAAGGGGTCGGAATTTTAGCATAAATGGAAATTTTTTGATATTATCAACAATATTATATTAAATCAGAAAAATAGAATATTGGATCAATTTAAATCATTTTATTTATTATTATTTATTATAAAATATCAATAATATGAATTTTCGAAGTATTTATATAATTTTATGTTAAATAGATGAAGAAAAATATTGAATTAGAATAAAATATTTTAAAAAATCCGAAATATTTAATATGTATCTAAAAAATTTATCTATTATAATGAAGGAATTAAATTAAATTAATTTTATTTTTTTTGAAAATAATTATTTAATTTTTCAATTAATTGAATAAATTATATGTTGTTGATGCATAAGAACTAAGGTTAATTAATCCATTAAAAATATTTAAAATAGATTAATGTAATGAAAAATAATTTATCATGATAATAAATATTCATAACCAAAAATTACAATTTTTTATTATTTATGGATGTTTTTTGAGATATTAATCGTTGGAGAGTAGCCTTCTTTATTTATTCCTTTCCTAAATTAATATAAATGACATAATTAAAGGAATATGGAAATAAATTATATTATATTATATAATAGTATATATATTTAATAACTACACTCATACAATATGATAAAGTAATGTTTTAGATAATTTTTTAAATAATTTTATCAATGTTTTGAAATAATTTTACTCATTTTATGGTTACGTAGATAAAAAAATATTCTATGGTCACAATTTATAATGAAAAAAATTTAAGGGTATTTTTTTCAATATTTAAACCTCATACTTTTAAATATGTTATCCATTTCTTACTATTCAATCTCTAGAAGATGTAGAGACTAATTTAATACGGAAAAAATTCAACAAAAAATTATTTTATCAAAAATGTCTTCTGAATTGTAAATAATATATATATATAAATTTCAACAAAAAAATTGACTCCAATGAAATTAAAAATATTAAAAATAAAAAAATATAACTAATGATAATTTTTTATCATTTATAACAAAATTAACCTTATAAATTCTTGAAAAAGAATATAGTTTTCAATATAAATCCACATTTTTCACTATTAATTGAGAAATGGAATCTTCAAAAAAATATAATTTAGGACAATATAATTTTGATATTCTGATTTAAAAATGATATTTTTTCTTCCAAATAAATTCATGAAAAGTTCTAAATATTAAATATAATTTTTTATCAAAACACTATATATCATTTTTTTGGAAAACATATTTTTGAATCATACTATGAATTCACTAAAAATTAAATGTTTTTATTGATTTATAAATACGTTGGTATTGAGTAGGAAATATTTATGTATATCATAAATTTTTTATTTTTATTCATTCCCACTAGTTTTACTATAAGGTTTGTAATGATACTAATTAAATAGTAATATGTCTTTGATTTTTATGTTTAGTGTTATGTGTTGTATACCGTAGTAAACATAATTTTCTTCATTTAAAATATAGGGATGTAACATTCTCCCCCCCACCATTAATAAATTGAATTCTAAATATTGGATCATGTTTACAAAAAAAATGGTTCTGATATTTAGAAATCTGCTTATTGAAAACCCATATTGTAAAAGGTCTAATAAAACGAATAGTTAAAAACAGGGAAATGAAAAAAAAAGTTCATATAGATTAACATATAAGTAGGTTTATAAATAGAAGAACATTTTTGGGAAGTGAATATATGGTCATGGAGGAATTTTAAAAACTAGAGATCATTGATCATAAGAATGTAAATAAATATGATATATTTAATGACTAAAAAACGATAAACTAAGTGGTGCAAAAAATACCATCAATTCATCAAAAATAATGTTAACAAGACACTTTGTTTTTTTACAGTTCATTTTACTATAGTTGATGAATTTATTTACTATCTTGACAAGGAACATAAGGTAATATACATACATGGAAATTAGAATTTCATCCATTATTCAATTTCCAAAACAAATACCAAATTTTCTCAAAATGACGAGTATTGAAGGTGAATATTTTTATTCTGTATGAAATAAACACATCTTCATAATCCACAAATTGATATAAATTTATAAATATTGTCTTAAAATAATAACCAAAAATAAATTTTCAGTATATTTTATGATAATATCCAAAATTTATAAAGCATTATTATATGATATGATACATTTTATGCCAATATTTACTCAATAAAGGTAATTCTTATTATTATATAATTTCATAAAAAACCCTAGAACCATAATAACATAAAAATTTAAGAATTTTTTTACATTAAATGGTGATTTAATATGTTTCATCTTACCTCTAAAAAAATTTAATATCATTTTTCATTTATATTTTATCTTAGTACACCAAAATGACACTTATAAGACAAAATAGAAAAGAACCATACCAAATATATTTAATCTACATGATAAATAAAAATATATTCATGTAATTTCATTAACTCCTAGAGTATATAATGAATCAAATTTAGAAATACTCAGGAAGGTGCTCTTCAGATTGACTAAAAATATCTGAAAATTATTATTTTTGATGAATCATTTTGCAATTATCAAATTTATTTATGTATCAATATCAGATAAAATTAACTTCATATCATCTATTAACCCAAATGGATATTAAAACATAAATATTTACTCATCATGAAAACTATGTAAACATTAAAAACACATAAAAATATAATGATGTTAAACAATAAATTAGTGTTAATGCCATTACTCCTATAGACCCATAATTATTTTCATAAATCTTATGTTAACCACACATGAAAAAATATATTCATCCATAATAAATATTCCATAATTTAAATAATATATTATTAAGTCTAAAATTTAAACAAATTTCATCCTAGATGGCCTAAATAACTTCTTCATCAAATCAAAAACCAATTTTATGGTCATGAATACTAACCCACATACTTCATCAATGAGATTCATATCTTTATCCTAATTAAAGTTTACTATCTTTCCAATAAATCTCTTTTATTTTTTATTGGTACTATTAATCATATGTATTTAAATCCTTAAAGTGCCTCTAATTTGGAACAATGCATATATTTTGCATGATTCCAATAACTATAATATTATTCCTATAAAACTTCTATATAAAAATTCATATAAAAACATAAATACTTATACTTTAACTATTGGAATATTCTGGGTAAATCCATACTATAAATGTTAATCCTTAAATTAGTGAATTAGTTCATATATTTCTCATATTCACCATACAAGAGGAATTAAACTATAAATGGTATTTTTTGATGAATATCATATCCCTCCACTAAACCATTCATATTTAAGTATAAATTACTTTATAAATTCCATTTGTTTCCACATATAAAACATATTCTCATTCATTTGATACATTACATTGAGTTCTTATTCACATATTCTCAATATTAAGGAATGTAAATCCTCTTTCTACAATAGTCATCATGAAGCTCCATATATCTTCTTATTAGGTGTGTCATGATGCTAACCCATGTCAAGGTTATTAATCAAATAACAAGATAATAGATTCAGAATCATAATAGGGTTTCACCTTCCAGCTCCCGTTGGAGTTGGTTTCTCACGAGGACATTCATTTTATTCTATGTCAATGTAAACATGAATCATCCAGGCTCCAAATATTTAATAAAACCAATGGTATTTTCAAATAAAGAAGTTTTAATGTGAGTATTTTTATATTCATCAAATATTAAAAAAAGTATTACTAAATTAGAACACCCTTTTCTAATTAATGAAATAATCTGTTTAACAAACGCCATCCATGGATATCATCTATAGAAAGGGTTTTACAAGTATATAAATTTTTGATGAAATTAAATATACTTGTAGTATATATAAAAGGATTTATTTCATGGAAAATTACATAATCTAATCCATAAAAAAACATTATGGTGATATCATATAAATATAATAGAATTTGTAAATTTATAAGAGATATATTTATTGTAACTAATGACATATACTTCTTGAATTATAATTATTTCCTAATTAAATGTGTTAAATTATATTATTTATTTATTATACACATAGAGTACATATGGAAACCATAAAACATAAATAATTAATGAAATTGTTTATTTCAATCTATTAATAAACAAAATAAAATTCCAAAAAATAAAAGTGAAAAAATATAAATTCTATAATTGAAAAAGATGGATGAACATGATCTACATAAATCATCCCTCTGATGAACAACACAATATAATGAAATATAATATCATTAAACCAATGAATATTTTAGAAAAGGGAAATTTATATTTATTACATGAATGGTGGAGAATATTCAATTTAGAAAATGGGATGTATTTATTGGACACAATTTTCCCATTTTAATAGTAACAACCCCATTGGAATAGTAACATGCCCATTAGAAATTGATACCTGATCATTCAAAATATTAACATGACCATTGTAATATTAATTAAGTCTAATGATATAAACCATTATAATAAATAATATTTATCATGAGTAATTTATTAAAATATAAATACTATAATGAAAAAAATTAATATCATGAATAAATATATTAAATAAAACATAAGAAAATTTCTTATAAACTATATTATAATCGATTTAGTAAAAATAATATTTTTTATTATAAAAAATAAAACATTATATTTTTTAAAAAAATTGATTTTACTTTTTAAATTATAATATTGAAACTATAAAAGGTTATTTAAAAAACAGAAATACCTTAATGCTTAGTCGAATATTAAAAATATAGTTTTTATCAAAAATGGTGTATAATAAATTACAAAATTTAGGATGTAATAATGGCCTCATCATCTATAGAACATTAAGCTCATCTAAAACATATTTTATTTGAAAAATAATTCATTGTTTTATAATAAACATGATTTCCAAAACTAAAATGTATTTTTCAAAGTCTTAAATATAATAGATTACATTAAAATATTATTTTCACATTATTTACAACACTCATTTTCATTAAACTAAATAATTATTATTAAAAAGTTATTTAAGGTATTAAATTAATATTATTTAATTAACATTTATTTTATAATATAAAAAATATCACAATTCAAGTGTTTTCAATTGATATAGTATTTCTTCATTATAATAATTCATAAATACCCCAACCCTAAACTATAAATTATCCCTTACCCTCCCCATAATAAACCACTCCTCTCTAACTATAAAAATATAATTATCCAGGCAATTCATCAATCTTATTACTATTATCATATATACTATCATTTTAGAGATATCCAACTCTAAGCATTACTAGAATTTATTTTTGTAGAGAATAATCAATGCGGGGAAGCGGCCATGCTCGCACAAATTCTTTCACTAATTCTCCTATAATTTTTATTTTGACCACCGATTTTAAACCCAAATTTTATAAGGATAATTATTTGGTATTTAAATATTACATCAATAATGTAATCATACTTGGAAAATTATATTCATGACATATTATTTTTTATACATCTCATTCCTCCTCTTTTGACAATGTCACTTAAATAGTACGTTAATATCCAATTAGGTAATTTAAATGTCATTTTGAATTTCCAAAACTATATTTTGTTGAATAAAATATTTATTGTATATAGGTTTATAAATATATTTATTTATTTTATTCTCTGTAAATAATTCTACGCATGAATAAGTTATCATGATGAAAATTAAAATAATCAAAAAATGGGAAATTTGGATAGTGAATCATGATATAAAAAGAATTCAATATTTAAAATGGAAAATAAAAAGTTTAATAATATTTTTATTATTTCTAAATATTCATATAAATTAAAAAAATTATTTTCTGATTTTATGTTTCAATATAAATTAATTTATTATTTTGGTGGTGTAAAAGTGAAAAAATAAAGAAGAATTTAATGTAAGGAGATTCTTGAACCCAACTCCCATTAATGGGGTTACCCATTATTCATGACTTATCTAGTACTGATATTCCAATTTTATTTCATAAATATAATTTCAATGTAATTTAATTATCTTTTTTTTATATACATCATTCCACCATGTTTTTAAATACAATGAAATTGATTTTCCAAAAATTGTTTTGTTTCCAAAACACATCTTAAACTAACCATGTATTGTGTCTTCTTCAATAGATAATGGTATTTTTTCAAATATTTTTCCCCCATTCAACTAGAAACCCCAAAGTTTATCCCAAAATGTATGCTTTAGAAAATCTTTATGAACCCCATTCTATTCCATGGGTTCTCATAATAATTATTATTTTACATTTAATGCAGCACACAAGATTATTTGAATATTATTATATAAATAGTGGTACCGTAATTATATTACTATCACATGATTTTTAATGGGATTTATCTCATGAGATTGAAGTATATTATTCATAAACATGATTATATTTTTTCATGACGATGTTATAATATATTCAGATATGTATTTTATGAACATGACTCTATCCTGGCATGATATTTCATTTTTATGCATCATCACATTCCATGTCATTTTCCAATTTCTTCCTCATTTTTATTTTTGACGATCCCTTTTGTACGAAACGATTATGTTTTTATTCTAATCCATTTTCTATTAATTCATATATCTTATTTTTGATATGTTATCCTTCCCTTTACATGGATTTTATCTCACCCTTGTGTTTGACATATATCCTTTGATTACTTGAGAATGTGAGTTATTTTATATAGATAATTAATATTTATTTTAATAATTCTTATGCATTACAATATATAAGTGATATATTATCCAAAATTTCGAACGATAATAAAACTTTAGACCCCTAAATATATAACTATTATGTTAAATATTATTTATATTATGTAATAGTCAAGTACGAAAATGTAGGGACACTATATTTTGAATTATAGTTACAGTTTTTATAATTTTAGAAATGAGATTGACGAAAATAATTGAAAACACTATAGATAAGACTATGTATAGGTAAATATCCAAGAAGAATTTTTTTATTAAGTATAAATAAATTTATTAAATAAGATACTATTTTATAATTCTTTTTCACATAGAAATTAATAATATATATTTTTATTTGTCAATTTTTTTTTTCAAAAAATTTATATTTTAAAAAATTTTGGGAACTATTAGAAACTCTACCAACAACCCATGTATAGTATAATATAATGAATTTCAATATGAAATCCCCAATTCAATGATAATTTGAGTTTCTAACATTATGGAAATTATTAATCATCTATTTAAAAATCTAAATAATAACATAAACCACATGGAATCTCCACCAAAACCAAATAAGGAGGAACTAACAATTTATTCATTTATACAGAAATGAACATTTTGGATCTTCCTCTCTACTTTTTATATAATATTATTTTAAATAAATTGGAAAATATATTATCTATGATCCACTATTATGATTTGGATATGTTGACTTTGGTAGCCTATCATTTAGATGGAGAGGCTAATCAATGATGGGTGTTGATAATGAACACCAAAATGAAGGACGAAATAGATGTGTTGGAATTAGAAGAAATTATGATAATATTTCCAAAAATGATTTTCCGTCAAACTCTTCAAACCAAAATACAGAAATAATACCTAGAAATGAGGAAAAAAAAGATGAATCTATCACATTATATAAGGAAAAAATAAGAAGTCTTTCTAGATAAACCATGATATTTTTATCATCAATCATAGAAAAATAGATAGATTATTTAGTGAATTAAAACCTCAATATAAAAGGAATATTTATCAGCATGAATTTGAGATTTATGACCATGTTTTTTGATATTCTCTTGATGTAGTGATTGAGTTTGGAGATAGGTCTTTTGGATATGGGGATAAAAAGATAATATTGGTGTTTTAAGCTTGTGGATAAAATGAAATATGAGGAAAGAGGATACAACCACCCACTTATAAAAAATGTGGGAATAATTATCATGGTAATTTCATAAATGGGATAATGAAATTCTTCATGTGTTAGATTAAAGGACATCATGCCCATTAATGTTGATCAAACATGAAGACACCATCAAAAATCATAGTGGGAAGGATGACACATCCTAATTAACCACTCTTGGTTCAATGCTTCCAATGTTTGGAGAATGTTAACTATAATAGATAGTGCACTAAACTATGAGACCTTGAGAGTAATGAACATCAAGAATCCACCAATTCCAAAAGAGTAAGGGATATAGTATTCCATCACCACTACTGATTTAGAGTTTGAAAATGATTTCATTCAAGTAATAATTCCAATTTAGTTAGGAATTGAGTAATTTTAACTGCTTCAATTTATATGAATTCCTTTATACCTTGAAAGATTATGTGAACTATTTGATAAATGCCTCAAAACCATGAATTAGAGTTGTTTGTAAAAATACCTAGTGGTTTGATCATTTCAACCAAATTTTTGGACTCTTCTTATACTATTGTATGCCAAAATATTCTTTAATATAATCTCATAATTGATCCCTTGGTGTAATATTATTCTATAATAATTCTAGATTGGATCTTGCTCTATATAGAACACATTAATTTTATGGAAAAGAAAATATCATCTTGAATTCTTAATCATCAAAAGAACTAGAAGAAATACATGGAAGATTATGAATCCCCTTTGTAAAATCACCAAATAATGTAGGCGTTGAAACAGTGTGATGTTGAATAGAATGATAAAATTGTTGAGTCAATGTAATTAATGAATCTAGATGAAATGAGCCTTGTGATGGAATGCATCAAGGTATTTCATGAAGAGGTACCCAAACATCACCTAGATCATAAAAAAGGCATCTCAAAAGATATTTTACAAGGAGCTACTCTTTTCTCCAAACTCTATAAAGGATCGCCCCAATCAAACTAGAGGAGATAAAGAAGTGGATGTAATAGAATTTGGAAAATGGTTTTATATTTAGTACTGTATTTCCTTTTTTACGATATTTCTTTTTTTAAAGTAAAAGGATTCACCAATATGTATGTATATAGATGAACATGAGTTCAATAATATAATCATAAAGTTAAAATATCCCTTAGAATAGATTGAAGAATTTTTCGATCCACAATGAGAAGTTCAGTACATCTCAATAGAGAATCATCATTCTGAATATCATCATTTAATGGTAAACATTGAAGATATTTATAAGAATAAATTATTTATAGGTTACTGAATCTGTGAGTTCATAGTAATTAACATAAAACAAAATAATTCCCCTATAATTTTTATGTAAATAATGAATAGATACTTTATATACTACCACACCAATTTTTCAATGTTTTTATTTATGGTATTCCAATTTAATCTAAGATAAAGGATGATTATGATGTTAATTTAAGAATTATTCCGAAACTAATAAGGGAGGATAAAAAATATTCTATTTTCATAAAGTGTGACTTTTTGATTCAGAGAGACACATTCTTGGGGAACATGATCACAAGTTAGGGAATTTATGTAGACCCTTCAAATAATATGTTAATCAACTTCCCACACCCACTACTGTCAATGAAATCCGTGGTTTTATATCAAAAGATGATACCGTCGACATTTATGATAATTTATTCATAGTTTTATAGTCTGTTAACTAATTTAAAAGAGAATGGGGTAATTTATGTATGGATTGAACAATTTGAGTAAAGGGTGTGGTTCTTAAGAAGATGATAATAACAACTTCTGTACTCACATTTCCAAAATTTGGAGATGGTTTTGTGACATAAAATGACTATTTAAATGATGGAAAATGTTTTTTACTAACGGATAATTAATTTAGATATGGTAAATATCATCAAAGTTGAATATCCATTAATATAACTACTAGTTTCATGATATCAATCTAACCAATATGATATCTTCTACGATTATTTACCAAAAATAAATACATTTAGTGATTCTTGACATATAAACCAATCACAATAGTATAATGTATAAATTCACATATAAGTATATCAAAACATGTCAAATAATGTATTTATAGATAGTCAAGTATTTTGATCTCAATATTAATAATCATTCAATAAAGGAAAACAAGGTATATGATGCATTTAGAAGAACATATCCTACTACATTATCCATCTTGTAGACTGGGAACGACCCTATATTAATGGACATGAAAATGATGGTATAGGTATCCTACCTTAAATATTACATAATCTTGAATTAAGATAATCATTCAAATTGAGGATCTTTTCTAATATAGAGCTTTGGAGAATTAGGTCATCACATATACATAACAACTTGAATATTACATGTAAACACTTTTAGGAAATATCCATTTTTTTCTAAAGTAAAAACTCTTTGAAAAAAAATGATTTATATCTTGTTCCATGTTTTGGACAACATGAATTTTCTTTGATCCCATATCTGACCCTATTCCACTTTTTTTCCTGAAAAAATCATTGCAAAAACATTGGATGGGTATAAATAGCTCCGTACGGGATACAGAAAGAAAGAAAACTGTTAGTTTTTCAAAAATACAGGTAAACCATGAATACCTTATCATAAGAAGTAATTATCACCTTTAAGAAGTAGTAAATACCCTTCACTGAATAAAAGATCATATCTTACCCACTTGTAACCAAATTATTAACATAAACCCATAGAAAGAACACATAACATATATAGGTTACTTGGGATATAAAAGTAATTAAATGGAATAACCATACAGTCAAATTCCACACATATCACTAAATAGAATATCCATATAGCCAACATCCATAGCCAATGCATTGGTGGTTATAACGTAACCACCCATCCTGGTTTATCATGGTACCAACAGTCATTTCGTTTATCACATAACCCCCCATGAAATGTCCAAGTACCATTATAAAATCATGACACATAAAATATTGAAAATATAATCATTTCAATAATAACATTTCATTCACAATCACAAGAATTAATTTCAAGATATTAAAATAATAAATCCATTTAAAAAACCATTTTCAATACCAAAACGCCCAAAAATACAATAAGGGCTTTCCTTTTTTTAATAAAACATTAAGGCTTACAATGGAATCTAAATATTGATTACGATGGTGGAGATGTCATTGTCACTGCAAACATTAAAAACATTCCTTTTGTCAATTAGTAAAATACTACATAGAAAATCGATTCCCTTTTATTGAAATGAAAATTCAATGGGTTTTATACACTGTATAAAATAAAGTCATGTATAAATAAAAATATGCCTCAATGACAGAAGATTGAGATGAAGTCCCTTACCTCGTTTCCAACTTGACCCGTTCATTCTTTAATTTCCTAAATAATAAACATAAGTTAATTTATAATTTATTAAGAACCATTTCATGTTTATGATTCATTTATATCACTTATTACCTTCCTATAACAATTAGTTACTTAATTTAGTTCATATCAGACATTTTTATGAAGTTTGGATCTTGAGTTAAAAATGAACCAGTTATAGTTATAAATTGTTCGTGTGGTCCAAATTAAATTTTCTAAATAATGATATTCATGATTTATATTTCATATATGTCATATATATCTAGAATATATGTATTTAGAATATTCTATATCATTTTTAATTATGATAATGATGTTCACTATTCATGGAGACGGTAAGCCATACGTACTCATAAATTCTACTTCCATTTCATTTTTTAATTTTAAAAGGAATAAAAACAAAATGATACATATATATTTTATTAGTACAGTATAATATAATATTTTATATACATTAAATATGTTCATTAACACCATCCTTTATATGATCCATTTATGGTATGAACGAGTCATATCACTTTGAGGGGGCGGTAGTCCGCACTTCCTCAAATGAAATTATATTATATATAAAACATGAAAACCATAAAAGTGTGTTATAAAAGATAATTAAAGAAAAATAGAGATAAAATAAATATCATATATATCATATATAATTATATTTTCATCATAATGTGCACTATAATATGTGGTAGGAGATGATTGAACAATCATCGTTTCGTGAGGCTGTAGTTTGCTGTCAACAGAAATAATATGTTCTTTACCCATTAAATAGAGGTGTGGGTAGTTGTAGTTCTAATAATTCTCACAAAACAACCTAGTATATTAAGGATATTAATATTTCTATACATGTAAATAATAAATATAGTTTAGGGGTCTGGAGAAGTAAAATAAAATAAAAGATCTTAAGTAAAGAGGATACCTTTAAATCTGGCAGCTCCCATTGGTTTGTACCAAAAGGATGTCATCAAGTGACTTTTTCCTAATGTAATGATTCTAAGATTAAGATATGGATTTAGGGATCTTATTTATTCATATTATGGATGAACCAAAGGGCTTGAGAGGTGTGAGTAATGGGTTAGAGGTGATGGATTTTTATAAGGGGGTGGAGGGGCTCTTTAAGACAGTTGGAAAATATTATTCTATTATAAACTGATTTTAGGTTTCTAAAGGTCTAAAACTCATTAAACCTGAAGATAATATGACTAATGTTATAAATAAATCATTAAATATTAATTGAAATGGTTTTGGTTATTTTTTTTAATTTTTGTAATCTTATTTATCTAAAAAATTCATTAATGAGGTAAACACTACCTTATTACTATGTCATAAATAATTTTTTATATGTTTTCAAAGAATTAGAAAAATATTATATGATGTAATAAATATTTTTATCTTTATATGTAATATTTATAGTCAATGTGATAACTTATATAGTGACATTTAAAAATTTATTTACTAAAAGATATATGTTTATGTGATTTTTTTCATTACTTCAAATTAATTAACATAAAGTGTCATTATCACTTCCTTGTGGCTCCATGGGGTCCCAATATAGACCCATGGATGCCCAGGGTTGGACATGTACCACAAAATAGTATTAGGAAACATTTTAGGGTAATTTAATATTATTATAATATTATTTTTACCCTTATTTTCAAGATTTACCCATTAACCATGGTAAATAAAATATTTACTAAAGAAAATATTCATAATGTCGAAAAATAAATGTTACCTATTTACACAATTTAGACCTATTGATTCCAAATATGGAATCTATTTTTACATATTCAAAACACAGAAGTGGATGAAATTAATTTGTTATTAATTTCTGTTGTCAAAACAAAATTTGAGTTTTTAAGAAATAATAACTATCAAAAGATTGACAATTTTTTATGTCCAATTTCGAAGTAAAATTACTTTCGAGGACCAACCTAGGATAAAAAATTAACAATATAATCTAATTACACTTTAAAACTAAATAAAATGATAATCCTACCATATAAATAAATAAGATTAAATGTAATTTTTGAATAAAAATGCAGTATTATTTTCTATTTATTATAAAATGAACATTATCAAAAAAATACCTAAATTTTATCCAAATAAATTTTGATGTCCAAATTATAAAGAATAATTTTATTTTGTCAAATAGAACATATAAAAGTTAAAAAATACTATATTTAAAATATATTTTTGTTCAAAATGTTGTAAATCGACCTTTTAAAGAATATAAGATTATTTATGCTTAAAATTGGATTCATTCACATTTTAAGACTATATATTTTACTGGATAAATTTAAAAACATTTAATAACCATGTCTAATAATATTTTAGTTAGTTATGTTCATTATCTCCAAAACATAGCAAATATTTATCTACAAATTCTAAAAAATTAATATTATATTTTTAGTGTGCAACGTAAGATTTCAAAGAAACCTGTTGTAGCATATCAGGTACGCCATCTGACATAGCATGCCCATTAAAGTAAAATTAATATATAAATAAAATAGTAATAATAAATATTAAAATTTATTATTCTTTTTTTACCTAAGATGTTACATCCTTCCCCCCTTTTGGAAATTGCGTCCTTGCAATTATATTCAATTATCAAATAAATGGGGGTATGTATCCCTCATAACATTTTCAGATTCCCACGTTGCCTCTTCAACCATATGGTTTTTAAAAAAAACCATTACCTGATGAATTACCTTGTTTCTCAACACTTTCTCTCTTCTGTCAAGAATCTAGACTGGTTGTTCCTCAAAAGAGAGACTCTCATGCAACTAAACTACCTCTAGGCTCAAAACATGAGATGTATCCGGCATATACTTTCTCAACATTGAAACTTTAAAAAAAT
Organism: Viscum album; assembly: GCA_963277665.1. Classification (NCBI taxonomy): domain Eukaryota; kingdom Viridiplantae; phylum Streptophyta; class Magnoliopsida; order Santalales; family Viscaceae; genus Viscum; species Viscum album. The sequence continues at coordinate 516,195,683 of OY728164.1, read as the reverse complement.
TGTGTACCTAGGATAAAAATGGATGTAAAACCACTCTATAAGTATCTGATACAACTTTATCCCGGATTTCATAGGGTCCAATGAACCTCAGACTAAACTATCACTTATTTACATAACGTATCACACATTACCATGGAAAAACATTGAGAAAGACATGATCATTTACTCAAAAAAATATCCTTCCTCCGGTTATCTCCACAACTTTTCTGCAATCTATGAGCTATATTCATGTGCTTCTGAATCAACTGATCATTTTCTACCATCTCTTCTTACAATTATTATCCCATCAGATTTCTTTCACATACTTCATCCCAAAAAGTTGGAGTTCGACAAATATTTCCATATAATTCCTCAAACGGAGCCATATGTATACTGGAATGAAAACTGTAATTATAAGAAAACTAATCCAAAGATTAATGTTGGTCCCAACATTCCTGGAAATATATTTAATAATCATGTATCATATCTTCCATGGTCTATATTGTTTGTTCTGACTGGCCATCTGATTGAGTATGAATAGATATTCTAATATTTAATTCGGTAGCCAAATACTTCTATAATCCATTCCAAAAGATAGAAGTAAACCTGAGATCACGATATCATACAATAGAGAGTAGAAATCCATGAAACTGGTCTATCTCTTTAATATACAACTGATAATGTTTATCTAGAGATAGAGTTTTTTGAATATGAAGGAAATGCATAGATTTAGTCAATCAATCAACAATAACCCTTATTCCGATGTTACCTCGAGATGTATTCATTAATCCCGCAACGAAGTCTATGTATATATTTTCCCATTTCCACTCTGGAAGAGGTAATGAATGAAGAATCTTTTTTGGTAACTATCTCTATACATTTACATATTCAAAATTCAAACACTTCACTATAAATTCATCAATATCAATTTTAATTCCATCACACCAGTAATTCTCCAGAAGATCATTGTACGTCTTAGTACTGTCATGATGTAATGTAAAAAGAGAACTATATGCATCACATAACAACTCATTATTCAATTTTTAATCACAAGTAATTCATAATTTTTTTCCAAATCATAGGATATAATCATTTTCAATGTAAAAATCAGTCTGATTACCCTTTTAATCAAACTCTACCCTTCTCTACAACTCATAGACTTCCATTTATGCTTTCTTAATTATGTCTAATAGAGATGATTTCACTGACACTTGAAACAAAATAGAGGGATTTCATACACCAAAAACTTCTTGAAAATGTTCACACAATCATTAATCAAAGGATCTTGTTCCAAATGTAAAAAAGTTTAATGTATATTTACTTTTTCGACTCAAAGCATCAGCCACCTTATTTTCATTTCTCAGATGGTAATGAAATGTGAAGCCATAATCCATTATTAATTACATCCATCTTATATGTCTCATGTTCAATTTTTTCTGAGTGAATATATACATCATAATGATTTGGTCAGTATATATTTCACATATTACTCAATAAAAATGATGCTTTTAAATTTTTAAAGAAAAAACAATAGAAACTAATTCTAAATCACGTGTACGGTAATTTGATTCGTTAGGTTTCAATTGACGTGAAGTATAAGAAATTTCATGGTAATTATTTATTAGGACACAACCAAGTCCTTTCATCAAAGCATCACTGTATATAAAAAATTCACCATCAATGGAAGGCAATGCCAAAACTAGATCATTCATCAATATTCATTTAAATTCTTGAAAACAATCAGCACATTCTTCTATCTAGAGAAACGTAACACCTTTTTGAGTTAACTTAGTTAGTGGGCTAGATAACCATGAAATTTTTTCAACAAAACTCTTATAATAACCTAAAAAATCAAGAAAATTATAGAACTAGGTAATATTTGTGGGTATTGGCCCTTATTAAAAAAATTTAGTTTTCACTGAACTACAGTTATGCCATTTTTTTAAACAATGTGACCAAGGAAAGTATTTTTTGGTAACCAAAACTCACATTTATTGAATTTAACAAATAGTCCCTTTTTATGGTTTTCAAGACAATAAATAAGTGAAATTAATACTGCTATTAAATTTTATAATATATCAAAATATTATCAATAAATACAACCACCATTTATCACCCAAGTCAACTAAGCCATCACTGCATCAAACTATTCAGTTCTGATTCCGACCATCCCAGTTTACTGATTTGGAATATCATTTTCATATGTATGCATTCTCATCACTTCTACCCTGTTTACTCTATAAAAAACCATTATGAACGTTGAAATAACTTAGTTGAAGTAACATGGTAATCTAAAAATGCTATATCATTTCAATATTACCATAATGTAAAACTAATTTATGTAAATTTATTTAACAATACTCTGACTTCTAAAGTTATCTTAACCGATCTCTGATACCAACTATAAGGACCCAACCATAAACATTACATAATCATGAATTATGTTAATAACTCACATTGAGGATATTTTTAGGTTTATATCATTAGGTAATTATGTCATAACATATGCGTAAAAACTTGAATATTACATGTAGAGACTTCTACTCCGTGTCCATTTTTTCATAAAATAAAAACTCTTTGAAAAAATGACCATGTCTAGTTTCATGTTTTAGAAATCATGGAATTTCCATGATCCCATAATTGACCCTATTACACTTTATGTCCTATGAAAAACATTTAAAAAACATTAGATGAGTAAAAAAGACTCAATAATGGATTCACAAAGAAAGAAAAATATTAGTTTTTCAAAACAACAAGTAAACCATGAATACCTTTTAATAAGTAATAATTTTCACCTTTATGAAGTAGTAAATACCCTTGAATTAATAAAATATACATTATTACCAATTTGTAACCAAAATATTACCATAAAACCCATAGAAAGAACTCATAACATATATAGGTAACAAGGGACATAAACTCACTTAAATGGAACAACAATACGAACGACATCCACACATATCACTAAATAGAATAGCCATACAGATGTCTTCCATTAAAAATTAATCATAGGTTATAATGCAACCACTTATCTTGGTTTATCATGGCACCACCCATCAATTGGTTTATCATGTAACCACCCGTGAAATGTCTAAGTTCCATTATAAAATCATAACACGTAAAATATTGAAAATATAAACATTTCACTAATAACATATAATTTTTTATCACAAGAATTCATTTCAATATATTGAAATTATCTATCCATTTAAAAAACCATTTTCAATACCAAAACACCAAAAAAATAATAAATTGTTTCTGTTTTTTATTTTAAAAAACAGTAAGGCTTATAGAGGAATCTAAATAACGAATACGGCGACAAAGTGGTCATAGTCGTTGGAAACATAAAAACCATTCCATTTTTTATTAAGGAATATACTAAATAGTAAAAAACATCCATTTGAATGAATTAAGAAGTAAAATAGGTTTATAAATCATATTAATGAATGTCATGTATAAATCAAAATATGCCTTGATGAAAGGATATTGAGATGAAGTCCCTTAACTCGTGTCTGGATTGACCTGTTCATTATTTAATTTCTTGAATAATAAACTAAGGTTAATTTAAACATTCCTAAGAAAATTATTCATGTTTATTATGCCTTTTATATCACTTATTACCTTGATATAATAGTTAGTTATTTATTTGAGTTCATATCATAAATTTTTTCGATGTTTGAGACATGAGTTAAAAATGACCTTGTAATAATTATAAATTGTTCATGTGGTCAAAATTACATTATCTACATAATTATATTTATGATTCATATATCATATATTTCATAAATATCCAGTATATATTTCTTTTGAATAATCTATATCTTTTGGATATATGAAAATTATGTGCACCGTTCATGGAGATGGTAAGCCATATGTACCCATGAACGCTACTTCCATTTCCTTTTTTTAAAGGAATCAAAAAAATGTTACATTTTAATATTATTATTCTAGTATAATATAATATTTTATATATGTTACATATGTTCATTAACTCCATCCTTTATATGTTCCATGTATGGTATGAACAAGTTATATCACTTTGAGGTGGTGGTACTCCGCATTTCCTCAAATAAAATTATCATACATGTACAATATGAAAAGAGAAAAGCTATGTTATATAATATAATTACAGAATAATTTAGATAAAATAAATATAATATATAATTATAGTTTAACCATAATAGCCACCATAAGAGGTTGTAAGAGAAGATTGAACCCTCATCGTCTCATGAGGTAGTAGTTCACCGTCCACAGAAACATTTTCTTTTTTACCAATTAGACGGAGGTGTGTGTATGTGTAGATAAAATACTTCTCTTAAAAACACCATAATATTTTCTGTATACTATTGGTTATATATAATAAATTAATAAAAATATTTTAGTGGTTGGATAAGTAAAATGAAAGAAGAAAACATAAGAGAAGATGTTACCTTTAAATCGGGTAACTCCCATTGGATTGAACCAAAAGGATATCATGAAGTTCATTATGTCTAAGGTAAGGCTTGTTGAAGGAATATAGGTATGTTAAAGTGATTATGATTTATGGGTAAAGTATGATTTCATTATTATGTATATATGTACCCATGTTTCCATTCCATATTTTTATATCCCTTACTAAGCTTTTTATGCTCATCCCATGTTTTTTTTGAAATGTTTTTGACAGGTCAAGGGAAAGGTACATGATATGATGATAGTGTCAAGGAAGTGTCAAGAAATAATCCATGTTATATTCTAAATATGATTCCATTGATGGGAAAGGATAATACTATCATTATGTAACCACTTTGTTTATATTTGGAATGTAATGCAAGTTTTATGATCTAATTCTCTAAAACTCTAAACCCGAAAAGATCCTCAATGTGTAATCTTGAAATAACTCATGATTAAGTAAGGTTTAAGGCTGGGGCCTTATAGTTGGTATCAAAGGTCGGTTTAGATAACTTTAGTAGTTAGAATTCTATTAAATGATTATCCAAAAATATTTTTTTTGATAAAATTTAAGTGATATAGTATTTGAAGATTACCATGTTGCTTCATCTAAGAAATGTTTTTTCAGAATGGTTTACCACAGAGGAAATAGGGAAGCAGTGCTAGGAAGGCATGCAGAAGGAAATAACCTTCCGAATCAGCATCTTGAGATGGTCGAAATTGGAACTGAACAGTTTGTTGCAGTAATGGCGCAGTTGAATCAAGCGAAAAATGGCGGTGGTATCCATACAAGAGATCAGCCAGATCAACCACAGAGGAACATGTCAGTGGTGGAACATTTCATGAGGAAACATCCCCCATCATTTAGAGGACCATCTGACCTTGTGCTAGCTGAAGGGTGGATTAAATCACTGGAGATGATTTTTGATGTCATGGGGTGTTCAGAAAATCAAAAGGATAGTCTTTCTATTTATCGTTTGGAGGGTGAAGTAGATCAGTGGTGGTCGATGATTAAGAATATCAGGGATGCTGATGAGATTGATGCTCTCGACTGGGATGAATTCAAAGGTATGTTTCTTGAGAATTATTTTCCTAAGGTTGTTCTACTTAGTATGGAAAATCAATACTTGGAATTGAGGAAAGATGAAGACTCAGTGGCTGCGTATGAAGAAAGGTTCACTCGATTGGCAAGGTATGCTCCAAATTTTATCCGAGACCCTGATAGTAAAATCAATCGTTTTTACTCAGGATTAAACCCAAAATATCGAAGGGCATTAGATTCTCGTGAGTTTAAAAGTTATGAAAATCTTGTTCAATGTGCTGAGAAGGTGGAAATGGAGTTTGCCGATGATCAAGTGTTCTATAACAACCAACAGAAGAAGAGACCGAGGTGGTAGGAGAAAGGTAAGGATTCTTCAAAAATGTCTGACGGTAAGAAAACTAAGTTTCCATTTTGTGATAAATGTGGAAAAATGCATGCTGGGGAATGTCTTCTGAATTCTGGAAAGTGCTACCGATGTAGTAAGATGGAACATAAGGCTCGTGATTGCACTGGAAAAGATCAGGGTGATGGTAAGACCAAATTTGATTTATAGTTAGTGAAACGTTATAAGTGCAATGAGATGGGTCACTATGAAAACGAGTTTCCGACAAAGAGCTTGGGTGATCGGAAGCAGTTAGAATACAAGCAGAAAGGGTGGTGAAATCCTTTGCAACTACTTCAGCAGATGTCGGGCCATCAAATGAAGTTGTATCAGGTACTTTGTTTTTTTAGATTATGCTAGTGTGTTGTTTGATTCGGGGTCTACAAATTCTTTCATCTCTGAAATGTTTTCTAGTAAAATGGGAATACCAACTCAAGAAATGACTCCTGAACTTCTGGTAAAAACACCTGGGGGAAATGTTGAGGCAAAAAGAATTTATAAGAATCTTCATATCCTTATATGTGGAAAGAACCTACTTTCAAACCTCATTTTTCTACCTCTAGTAGAGTTTGATGTTATCCTGGGTATGGATTGGCTCTCTATGTACCATGCTAAGATTGACTGTAGAGCTAAAGAAGTTTCTTTTCAGAAAGACTTTCAGTTTGTATACAAGAATGAACCCTTACTGTTGATAACTTATCAAGAGGCCAAGAAACTTGTAAAAGATGGAAATGAATGTTACCTTGCACACATCGTTGAAAATAAAGGAACTGTTCAGATTAATGATGTGCTAGCGGTAAATGAGTATCCTGATGTTTTTCCTGATGAGTTTCCTGGAATAATACTAGATCGGGAAGTTGAGTTTACTGTTGACTTAGTTCCTGATGCTAAGCCAATTTCAAAACCCCCTTATCAAATGGCTCAAATTTAACTTTTAGAGTTGAAGGAGCAATTTCAAGATTTAATAGAGAAAGGTTTCATTCGACCTAGCACGTCACCATGGGGTGCTCCTATTTTATTTGATAAAAAGAAAGATGGTTCAATGAAACTTTGCATTGATTATAGATCCTTGAATAACATCACTGTTAAGAACAAGTATCCTTTGCCTCATATCGATGATTTGTTTGATCAGCTCCAGGGAGCTCAATATTTTTCAAAGATTGACTTGAGATTGGGGTACCATCAGCTGAAGGTAAAGGAAGAAGATGTTCCGAAGACCATGTTCCATACAAGATATGGCCATTATGAATTTTTAGTAATGCATTTGGGCTAACCAATGCACCTGATGTATTCATGGACTTAATGAATAGAATTTTCCATGAGTTCTTGGATAAGTATGTTGTGGTTTTCATTAATGATATTTTGCTGTTTTCTAAAAGTAAAGAGGAGTATGAATGAAATTTAAGGGTTATCTTGAAAACCTTAAAAGAAAAGAAACAATATGGAAAATTCATCAGGTGTGAGTTTTGGTTGCAACAAATTTCTTTCCTTGGTCATATTGTTTCTAAAGATGGGATAACTGTTGATCCTGCAAAAACAAAAGTTGTTGAAGAATGGCCAAGACCCACAAATGTAACTGAGATTCATAGATTCCTTGTTTTGGAAGGCTATTACCGAAGGTTTGTTAGAAATTTTTCACGGTTATCTAGTCCAATGACTAAGCTAACTCAGAAGGGTGTTAAGATTATCTGGAAAAAAGAATGTGATGATTGTTTTCAGGAGTTGAAGAGAAGATTGGTGAATGCTCCAGTTTTGGCACTACCTTCCAGGAATGGTGAGTTTGTTATATACAGTGATGCTTCATTGAAAGGACTTGGTTGCGTCCTAATGCAGAATGATCAGGTAATTGCTTATCTATCATGACAGTTGAAAACTCATGAGGTAAATTACCCTACACGTGATTTGCAATTAGCTGTTATTGTTTTCGCTTTAAAAATTTGGAGGCATCATTTTCATGGAGTAAAGTGTGAAATATATACTGATCACAAAAGTTTAAAGTATATATTCACTCACAAAGAGTTAAACATGAGATAGTGGAGATGGCTGGAATTAATCAAGGATTATGACTGTACAATTCATTACCATTCCGGAAAATCAAATAAAGTGGATGATGCTTGGAGTCGAAAAAGTGATGCTTCATTAGCAATGTAGTGTTTGGAATGTGATCATTTGGTTATGGATTTGATGAACTTTGGAATAGAAGTTGTTGGTGTAAGAAGTTCTTCTATTTTGTTTTAGGTATCAGTGAGATCATCTCTATCAGATAGAATCAAGCGAGCACAAATGAAAGACAGTGAGTTGCAGAAAAAGGTAGAGCTGGTTCAGAAAGGTAAGTTGCCTGAATTCAACATTGATAATGATTGCGTTTTGAGATTTGGGAAGAGATTGTGTGTGCCTTGTGATTCGTAGTTGAAGAGAGAGTTGTAATATGAAGCTCATAGTTCTTCATTTTCAGTTCATCCTGGTAGTACTAAGATGTATAAAGATTTGTGGGAGTATTACTGGTGGGATGGAATGAAAAGAGATATTGCTGATTTTAATGTGAAGTGTTTGACATGTCAACAGTTTAAAGCAGAGCGGCAGTTACCGAAAGGGATGCTTCCGCCTTTACCAGAGCCAGAGTGGGAATGAGGGAATATATCCATGGACATTGTTGTGGGATTACCGAAGACATCTCGAGGTAATAATGCAATCTGGGTTATTGTTGATCGCTTGACTAAATCTACTAATTTCCTTGCTATACGAGATACTTTTTCCCTAGATATACATTCCCTTTTGTATCATAAAGAGATACCCAGGTTACAGGATTTCCCCTCTCCATTGTATATGATCGTGATCCCAGGTTCACTTCTAACTTTTGGAAAGGCCTTCATAAGTCGTTGGGTACTGAATTAAATTTTAGTACAACTTTTCATCCTCAATCAGATGGGCAATCAGAACGAAAAATTCAGACATTGGAGGATATTCTACATTCTTGCTCTATGGATTATCAGGGAATTTGGGACCAACATCATTCTTTGGTTGAATTTTCATATAATAACAGTTTTCATTCCAGTATACATATGGCACCATTTCAGGCATTATATGGGAAGCGGTGTCGAACTCCAGCTTTCTGGGATGAAGTGGGTGAAAGGAAGTTGGTGGGACCAGAATTGGTTGAAGAGATGGAAAAAAAAGTTAATTTGATTTAGAAACACATGAGAACAGCTCAGAGCAGGTAGAAGAGTTATGCGGATAACTGGAGGAAGGATCTATCTTTCAAGGTAGGTGATCATGTTTTTCTCAAGGTTTCTCCATGGAAAAGTGTTATGCGATTTGGTAAGAAAGGAAAGATGAGTCCAAGGTTCATTGGACCATATGAAATTATGGAGAGAGTTGGATCAGTTGCTTACCTAGTGTCTTTACCTCCGAGTTTATCTCAGGTACACAATGTTTTTCACGTTTTGATGTTGAGAAAGTACTTGCGAGAGCCATCTCATGTTTTGAGTCCAGAGGTAGTTCAGCTGGAAGAGAACCTATCTTATGAGGAAAAATCGGTCCAGATTCTTGACCCCAGGGCGCAAGTGTTATAGAATAAGGTGATTAATCAGGTAATGGTTTTCTGGAAAAACCACATGATGGAAGAGGCAACATGGGAATCTGAAAATGCAATGAGGGATAAGTACCCCCATTTATTCGATAAGTAAATAAATTGTGGGGACGCAATTTTCTAAAGGGGGAAGGATGTAACTTACCAAGTATGTAATGAATAATAGATATTTTTATCTATGTCTATTAATTAATTAGATAGTGTTTTAGAGGCTTAAAATGAACATAAATCCAATCTTAAGCATGTAATACACTAATATTTATAAAAGATTGTTTTACTGCCTTTTGATGGAAACCCATTTTTAAATATATATTTTGACAATTTTATAAGCTATGTTTGTCAAAATAAACTTATTGTTTATAATTGGGACATCAAAATTTACTTTGTGTGAATTTTTGGTATTTTTCAGACAATGTTCATTTTTTAATGAATAGTGAAAAATACTGCATTTTACATCAAAACTGCTTTTTAATCTAATTTATTTATATGATTAGATTATATTTTTAATTGGTTTTGAAGTGAAATTAGAATATATTTTTACCATTTAATACAATGGTGGTCATTGGAATCAATTTCACTTAGAAATTGGACTTAAACTGGTGTCAATATTTTGATACTTATTGTTCCATAAAAACACGCTGTTTGTCATGACAGAGGGAATTAATTATTAAATTAATTAATGTGACTTATATGTTTTGAATTTGGTAAAATAGACTTAATTTTTTAATTCGGAATATCAAATATAGCTTAGGGTGAATTTTTTGTATTTTTCTGAAAAAACTTCAATTTTTAATGAATAGTGAAACCACTAAGTGGTACTTATAAAAACAGATTTTTCGTTTAAATGAAATTTTACAACTTCTGTGTTTTGAATTTCAAAAATCCGACATACAAGGTTGTCATTAAGAAGTAAAATGTCATTCAATGAGATTAAAATATTTTTTTGGTGAATAGTAACTCTTATGTTCTTAATCGCGATTAGAGTTAATTAGTGTAGGTTAAGGTAAAAATAATGCTTTAATAAAATGAGATGAGCTTGACACATGTCCTACCCTCATTGGATGTGTCATGGCCGACCAAGACAATCCATGGGTCAACTTGGGGACCCCATGGAGCCACTTTGGTTGGGAAATTACATAAATAACTTTTTATTTAATGTAAAAGTAAAAATGACACAAACATGAGATGTTTTACTAAAACAATTTTTACATGGGGTTATAAAGATCAGATTTTTGATTATAAATATTCAATGGAAAGATAAAAAAGATTTCCTACATCATAGTATTTGTTTTATAATTTTTATACTTTTAATAAATTAAACTATTTATGAAATCATGATGATGCAGCGATGACCTCATTATTTAACGATTTAAATAAAATGGAATGATAATGTAAATTCAAAGATCTAAACATGGTCAAAACCTATTGGATGGGTGGATTTCTAACCCTTATCACATTATCCTCGAAACAAATCAATGTGGGACTTCTTAAATCCGAATACCATTTTAAAATTAAGTGACTTTTCTTTACCTTCCAAAAGTGCCCCTCCTCTCCTCTTATAAAAGGCCCCCACATCTACCTCCTTACCCACACTCCCAAAGACTTTGGATCAGCCAACCCCTGCCCATTTTGGCTCTCCACATCCCTATATTACTCCTTGAAGCCTCAATTTGTGCAGAAGTCTTCCCAAGGAACCATTTGAACTCAAATCTAAGAGAGTTACCCAATTTTAAGGTAATGTCTTCTTTTGAGTCCTTTTGTTTGATTTTTCCTCTCCAACCCCCTAAACTCTTTTTATTATTTTCTTTTGTAACAACTCCAGTATCCTCAATATTTTAGGATGTTTTTATAAGAAGGATTCGAGATACACTTACATACACCTAAATCTAATGGTTAAAAAAACATACTGTTTCTGTGGATGGTGAATTTATGCCTCCCGAAATGATGATTGTTCAACATTCTATTAACACATTCAAAGGTGGCCATTAATATGTCACTATATTTATATATGATATATAATATTTTTATGTTTTCCTTAAGCTTCTATATTTTTCATTTTGGGAATACCGTTGTGGTTTCCATTATGCGTAAACGCGATATCTTCATTTAAGGAAGTGCGAACTACTGCCCACTCAAAGTGATTTAATTCGTTAATACCATATGTGGGACGTATAAAGGATGATGTTATGATATTATATATGATAGTACACTGAAATTAAAATATAACTTTATATCATTATGATTCCATTCTATAAAATATGAAATAGAAATGAAAGTAGTGTTCATGCGTACGTACGGCTTACCGTCTCCATGAACGGTGCATTTCATTTCTTACCTCTAAATGATTTTGTAATATTATAAATGCATGTATATACTGGATATATGTGATATATACATAATGATTATAATTCTGGATATAATGGATACATTAAAAACATTTAATTATAAAGGGTTTATTTTTTACTCAAGTACCAATGATCGTTAAAATGACAGTTATTAAATTAAATAATTACATAGTGTTCATGACGTGGAAATAAGTCATATAAAATGAATAATGAACATGATGAAGGTTATTAAACAAGTAGAAATTAACTCAAGTTTATTATTCAGGAGATTAAAGAATGACCGAGTCAAGTCGGACCTAAGGTATGGGACTTCGTCTCAATCTCCTTTCATTGAGGCATATTTTGTTTTATACACAACCTTCTTTTATATGGTGTATAAACACCTTTTAATTTTACGTTTATCCAAAAGGAATCTTTTTTATACGAAGCGTTTTACTAAATGACAAAAGGGAATGTTTTTGTCGTACGTATGCGGCGACAACGACTTCTCCGTCGCCGTGACCATTATTTGAGTTTCGGCTTCCTCTACAAGACATACTTTCTTTTTAAAAGAAAAATAAATACCATGTTTTACTTTTCTTTTATTTTGGTATTAAAAATGGTTTTCATAATGTTTTTATATCAATGTGTTGTATTGATATCTTGTGGTTGAAAGGTGGAAATTTTATGTTTCCTTTAGGCATGTTTTATGTGATACGATTATGTTGAGGTTCTTGGGCATTATTATGAAGGCGGGTGGTTCCGTGATAAACTAAGGGCAGGTGGGCCCGATATAGCTCTCCAATGCATTGGGTAACGCGAAGGAGTGTAACGTTAAGGTTTCTCCGATGAGATTTAGGGAATATACTATGATGGGTATTCCATACATAACCAAGAGGGTTACTCCATACGTAAGAATGTTATGAATGCCTCAAGTAACCTTTATGTCTTATGATTTCTATGATTTATTCATGATTTGATGAGGTTTGTTAAAGTGCTTATGTTTTATGGGTAAAGTATGATTTCATTCTTATGTATATATGTACCCATGTTTCCTTTCCATATTTTTATATCCCTTATTGAGCGTTTTATGCTCATCCCAAGTTTTTTTTGAAATGTTTTTCACAGGTCAAGGGAAAGGTACATGATATGATGATAGTGTCAAGGAAGTGTCAATAAAGAATCGATGTTATATTTTAAATATGTTTCCATTGATGGGAAAGAAGAATACTATATTTATGTAACCACTTTGTTAATATGTGGAATGTAATGCAAGTTTTATGATCTAATTCTCTAAAAATCTAAACCCGAAAAGATCCTCAATGTGTAATCTTGAAATAACTCAAGATTAAGTAAGGTTTAAGGTTGGGGCCATATAGTAACAACCAAGGATTTTTAAATGATAGTGGTTTCCCAAAAATTGTTATATTATATTATATAATTCTTATAAACTTACATATCATTGAGAAACCAGAATAAAATAAATTTGTTAATGAAAATGATTCCATATGTTAAAGAATAAAACCCTTAAAATGAAAAAAATAAAAGGGGTTTAAAAATAGAAAATATAAATACTATAATGATTAAATTTGATTCACCTAGATGGACTAGAATCATTTCTTCCATCAAACACACTCTTTATAATATAGAGAATATAATAATCCAATAAAAATTATATAAGTGTAAATATAGATCTTTGAGAGGAAATTAGGTGAATACTGAATTAATGAATGAATATGTATTTATAAGAGGTACTGTTAATGTTGGAATAGAAATGTGACCGTTAGAATAGAAACCTGATTGTTGGGAATATTAACATGACCATTAATAATAGTAACTATGTTGTTGGAATAGTAATTTATCCTCAAATTAATAAATAATAATATAGATAATAATTCTTACGAGTAATTTAAGTTAATAATTATATTATAATTCAAAAAAAAACATCATGATCAAAAAATGAAATAAATATAACAACATTTATTTTAAACTTTATTTTAATTGATTTTGTAAAAATTATAATTTTTATATTAATAACTAAAATGAAATAATATTTAAATTAATTTTTATAAGATGAATATCATTTTTGAAAATCAGCACATTAAAAATTTCTAGGGGTGATTTTTTGGATTTTTCTAAAATAATTCATGTTTCAGGTGAATAGTAAAAAATAGTTTTTCTAATAAATAGTAAATCCCAAATTACTTTACTTGTGATGTAATAATGAAGTAACCATTTATATAACTTGAAGACCAGCCAAATCATATTTAATTCAATATATATTTTATTAAAATACTATATAAAATCAATATAAACCTAAAAGGTAATTTGTAATGACTGAAATCAAATGTACTGCACAAAAATTTTTTATCTCATTTTCCCCTCCTTTACATTTGATTAAACTAATGAATTAAAATTATAATGTTATATAAATTCATAAAAAACCTTATTTAATTCAAATATGTGTTATAATTGATCTATTTCCAGTATTTCAAGGAATGGCTTATAAATTGTAATTTAATCAATATTTTACCTAATCAATAAACATCACCACAACTATAACTAACCACTCTCCATCAACTAAGAAAACAACACCTCTATTACCTTCAAAACACAATGACCTACCCAAATCATGTAGTGACCTGACCCCAATATCCTAATGTTGGCTCCTTAATTTATTATATTTAAATAGATACGCTATTAGAACCCCATTAGATCGAAAAGTTGAATAGTTTTGTAAAACATGTTACATATATTATACCCATTTTTCATTAGTAAAATTATAATAAAACATAACAAATAAAAAATAATACAAATTTCACGCAGGAAAACTCATTTAAATATCACTTATTATAAACCAGATGAAGGTAAATAAAATAACTGTGATCAGAAATTCATAGTAAGGTTTATGTGTAGTGGAATCTACCATGAGCCGATAATGAATAATCAACATGTATAGGTAAATAAGAAAACACAAATTCCATTTAAATCACTGGATAAGTCATAATCAATATAGAAATGTTAATAAATGAACATTCAATCCATTTAAAAAATAAGATGAGAATGAAATGAATCCATACATTTCTTATCGTTAAAATTTCAGGGATAACAACAACTGAAATATTAATGAATATAAATTAATAATAATTTTAAATTATTTTAAAATTTTACATTGAATATTTAACTTCATGATCTACTGTTATTAGATATTAAAATCACTGTGTAAAACCCCATCAAATTTGGCCAATTAATTCAAATCATGGAACATCCAATGCATCAAATGGATATCAATACATAGGCCCCACCGATGTATTTATTTCCAAACCACTTCTAAAATATCTAATAATATATTTAATATTGTTCATTATTATCAAATTTCTATTTTATGTAATGAAGTAATTTTTATCAAAATTTCCCCACATATACAAAATAACATTCAAAGTGAAAACATTATATAAAAATGATATAAAAATTTGGATATATTAATATTCATTATAATATATAGTGGATATTTAATAAGAAATTAATGTACCATGAAAAATTATTACAATAATGTGATATTTTAAGATAAAGTTAACAATCATATATGAGAGTGATATTTCAAAATAAATTTTACTATATATTAATTTTAAAGTAAAATTCCATTAAATGAAATAATTAAAAATGAAATAAAAAATACATGAATAATGAATTATTCATTATATTACATGTCAAGTGGGCTGTATATAACCCAAATAAAAGTAAATTGGTGAATAATAAGAAATATGTCTAAATAGAATGTAAATTGAAATGAAATACACTACCTTACACTTTATTTTGGAATAATGTGTGTTAAAATAATGTATAATGGGTTAAACAGTCCTATTAACTTAAAAAATAACAATTTTCTGATATATGATATAATACATGATATTTTTATAACACATTATTATATGTACATTAATAATTATTCCTTATTTTCATTGCCTTTAATGTTAATTGCCTTGTTTTTCATGTATGTTTTGATATTATATTTTGTTCCTCTTATATATAGAAAGATTTCTTAGTTTTACTGAATGTAATCCCCGATTTAAATATCATATATTTTCATTATATATATATATATAGTTTATTCAATAATATTTGGTTATATGAAATGGATTGCATCGTTTATGAAGAGGGTGGACCAAATGTTCGAAAGAATATTGGTTTATTTTTCTAAACAATTTGAAAGAAATAAAATTAAATTATATATAAAAATATTTATTATCATTAAATATTCAATTTAATTTCATGTATATGATATATTAATGTTAAACCCATCATAAAAAATTCCATGTAAATCATGCAAAAATCACATCCTTCCATGAAGTGGTAGTCCGAGGTTCAGAAGAACAATATTATCATTTTACATAAAAATAGAATATATGAATTTATTTAGTATATAATAATTATAAGAGTTTTGAAATATCAAAAATATAATAACTATTATATAAAAATAGTTTGTCTATTATTATTCTTAATCCTGATAGGTCATAATTTAAAAAACAAACAACACTGGTTTGTGAGGCGGTAAACCTCCGTACACACAAATGATTATTTCATAATACATTTAACGAGTGTGGGATAATTTTTAAATCATACCCTTTAAATAAAATCATCTTAGTATGTTTATGGTAATTAGGTTTTTATATATGTATTATATAAAAATAATTTCTGTTTGTGGAGGAGGAAATAAAATACAAACAGTTTCAGAAAAACATTTCCCCTTATATAGGAAAATATTTTAATATTGAACTAATGATTTTTTTTAATTTGAATATCCTACAAATATAAGGATTCTATAATTAATATAGGGATGGTTTTGAGTTATTTGGGTTGATATTGGTAGAACCAAAGTGGTTTTCTTGGTGTGAAGAAGGTGAGATGGGGATGCCTTTTATATGCAGTGTAAGGGAAAACATGTAAATTATCAAATGTTGAAATTACACCCATGTTTTTTTCTTGTATATTGGGATATATAATGAAAAAATATATAATATAATGGATACCTCATAAATGATTCTATAAAATGGGGTTCTTGTGTTTTATGATCATTTGGCTCCTTATGAATAATGTTTACTTCCTTCATAAGCTCATTTTTCTATTAATTAAAGTAATTAGTTTTGAAATCATTCACAAGTGATTTTGGTAAAATATTATATTAAAGATATTAGAAATTATAAATAATTAATATTCAAAATATAAAAAAATCCAAATTGAAATCACATATATAGGAGAAAATAATTTATAATTAATCTCGTATATGTTTCAAGATAACATGGTTTTAAATTGAATGTGTTCAAATGATTATTATATAGTTTTTATATCAAAATTAAATATCAAAATTATTACAATGAACTAAATTGTATTAATTGGAGTTTGATTCAACAAATGTTTCTTTGAAACCTATTTAATGTATAATACATCATTATTTATTATTTGGATGATAAGAATGTGATCAATTAAAATTTAGTATTTTTCACTAATCATCAATAAATGAAACATCTGAGAAAAATAAAAATAGGTCACCATGAGATAAATTTTAAATTACTATATTATTTTTTTAATTTTTTGAACAAACATTAATTTTTTTAACGAAGTGTTCCATTAAAATTCATCAAAACTACAATTAGTAAAATACACATTTTAATGCCTAAAATTGGATTTTTCCTTATCTTATTCCAATCATATATATTGGATGATGAGTAGAAACCATTATTGAATATATTATATATAAATTAAATAAACATCGTACAATAACATTAAATAATTAAATTTATTATGTTGACACTCCATTGTTGCATAAAAATAGTTCTTTATAAAAACAATTATATTATATTCAATTTTATTTTATAAGAATTTTTAATTAATTGGTAACCAATGAATTCATCCATATATTTGAGAATTTTAAATAATATTTATAATGACAAATGTAACCAATCAGAGTTAATTTTAATTTAAAATATAAATATTAATTGAATTTGGTAAATCATGGTCTTTTGATTAACACAATCCATTGAAGAAAGTCATTATTACCTTTAATAGAAGATAAATAATTAGACCATTAATTTAATGATATAAAATAGATTAATTTTTTCAAAATAAAAAATATATTCTAATGTATCAATATTTTATATTCCCTACTTCTCATTTGTTTGCATTTCATACACACTATTAAATAAATTATTCTTATTTTAGAATTTATGAGGTGTTACATCCTCACCACTTTAAAATAAATTGCAACATTATAATTAAAAATAGATCTAGGTAATCATGGGTTTGAAAATTTTAAATAACATTGATATAAAACCCATGTCATAAAAGGTTAATAAAATACCAAATTAATAACAGATAAATGAAAGTATGAATGTTACATGAAATAATCACACAATTGGTTTTATAGATAAGTTAAAATACGTGGGAAATAAAATCATGAACATTTAAGATAAAAATAACACTAAAATAATAAGCGAGTGTGATATAGATCATGTTACAATGAATGTCAAAAACATAAAATCCCTAAATCATAGGTGTGATAAATTTCATTGAAATCATAAAAAATAATATTAATTTGACAATTTCATTGTTTTAAGACCCTTTTTATACAGTTGAGATTTAATTTCACTCTATAATAACATATGG
The DNA here is from genome assembly GCA_963277665.1 of Viscum album. Lineage (NCBI taxonomy): Eukaryota > Viridiplantae > Streptophyta > Magnoliopsida > Santalales > Viscaceae > Viscum > Viscum album. Next base: position 516,177,276 of record OY728164.1, on the reverse strand, counting down.
AATTATAATTACTTAACATATTTATATTTAATAAAAAAATCCTTCGATTGTACCTTGAAATATTTCAATTTCATCTCTTAGCACATGCTACATCATATAGTTAAGTAATATATTAAACTCTAAAACCTTTTCAACTATTTAACATAAACCTTTTGATAAAGTGTTAAACTTTTTACACCTCCAATATATCAATATTAAAAACATTAAATGTTCAGTAAATTTGAAAAATTCACATACCATTTATTTAAAAATAACAAGTATAATTAAATTATCATATACAAGACACGTGAATACCATCTATATTTATTCTATTGTAACATGGTATAAAAATGAATTACCATAATACCATATTGAAAACATGCATTTTTCTCATTCCATAAGTGAAAATAGATTATTGGATAGATTAATTAAATGTAAAAAATCTAGTAACTCCAAATATGGTAGAATAAAAAATCTTGTAATCAATTCATTAATTATTTCCCTTATAGTAGGTAATATCAAACATACATTACCAATTTTAATAATCTATTTATTAAAACATCATTATCCCATCATTATAAACATATTAAGTTTTATCATTCGCTCAACCATATATTTTCCACAAATTTCAAATTTCCACTAAATAACATTTATTGTTACAATTAAACACTTGATTATAAATCATTTATAAAATAATATTACATTAAAATAGTTATACAATTCATAATTTTTATAATTAGAATATAATTAAAAAGATATTATCACAATATTTATATTATATCCAAATGATCAAGAACTTCAATCACTATACTTCAGTTGTATCAATACCATATTCTTGACCATGATCACTTAGATTCTTCTATGGTATATTATTTTGACATATGGGAAATTAATTTTAATAGTGTCCCATATAATTATATATTTAAAACTTAATATAATATTTTTCTTTCTTCCCATTTTATTATTTTTGCTGATGTTCATTTTCTCATCACATATAAATTATTCCTAATACCTTCAATCATTTCATAGGGAAATTATTTTCAAATATAACAAATGTGAAAAATACTTCATTCCCTTATTTAATTCATCCATTATTTTCTATGTCCTCATATACTTTTTTTCTTCCCATTATGTCCATAACAAATGTGGAATTATTTCTTCTCCTTCATAGAAAAAATAACAATTTCATTTTATGATGAAATATTTTTAAATAAGAATTCAATTTGAAGACATAGGTATATCACTTCAAAGAAGTGGTGAATATTTAATTCCTTCTTCCATATTTAATTTTTTATTATACCTAGTTAACCTTGTAAATTTTTCCCCGTTCACCTCAGCACTATGTTATTCCTTTTAATTTAGAAATCAAACTTTCTCTTTATAAATATTTATTGGTCATAATGTAAATATTTGTTGAATAATATCTCATTAAATGATTTAAATTACATGATTTATATGTCCTATTCCTCCTTAGTATTCTAGATCCATGGAGACCAATTATTAGCAGCAACTTTTAGAAAATAATCTGACAATGAAATGTTTTCCATTCACTATATTATATTTCCAAAAAGACATTGTCTATAGACTTAATTAATTGTTTACCCTCTATAGGATTATTATTCCACTGAAATTATGGGGTCCTCTACCACATAAAGCAATCTAGCATTAGATAAACTCATAATTGAATAGGTTTCTTCATTCTGGAATGTTTATTCATCATAATTGGATTACGCTACCCTAACATATCAACATAATTCATTTTTTTATATCACTATATATTCTCTTTATCAATAGGGAATATAATACATTTTGTTTGGGTATTAAAACCATTCTTCATTCTGGGTTGCATTTCTAAATATTTGAATATTTAGGATTAGATCATATCATTATGGAACATAATGTATAATCCAAAAACAAGTAAAATACTTAACATAAAATGATAATTTTATGAAAATATAATCTCATATTCTTAAAAATGGTATCATATTCATTTTATTATATACTTATCTTAAAATTATATCATATAATTATGTTCTATAATCTATGTTTTACAGAATTGACTTTATAATGATACTTTTGAACTTGTTCTGTTACCAACTATAGTTATCCTGACACCAGTAGCTTGGAGATATTGCCTTTATTTATGAAATTGGAAAATAAACATAATTAAAACCAAAAGGGTTGATTATATTATGAGTTTTTTAAAATTATATACGTAGAGGACACCCATTTTTCAAAGGTAATATGAAAATAAAACATAATAAATAACAAAATCTATGATATTAAATCCTTGAAAACTCATTCAAGTATAACTTATTTATATCTAGTGGAAAGGAAACAAGATAGAGGTGATTTGAATTTATCAGTAAGGTTATGTATATTTGAATCTATCACAAATAAATAGTTATTAATAAAAATGGATGGTAATTAATTAAGCACAAAATAAATTTAAATAAATAGACAAGGCATAATCAATATGGAAAAGTAAATAATTTATCATTATTTATCTTTAAATAATTATATTAGAATTAAATAAATCCATATATTTTTTAGGTGTAAAATTTAAAGGATAATAACAAATTAAATTTTAATGAAGTAAATTATTATTAATAATATATCATTTATTCATGGTAAATGTATCATTGATCATATTGGTTTATTCTCAAGACTGTTTAAAAAAAATGCGTAAAAATACATATGAATTTTCCAATTGATTAATATCACGATACAACTCACTCATTGAGGGGATATAATTTAATGATCCCTAAACATGTATTCAAGTTTAAATATTTCATAAAATATTAAAAAATATATTTATTAATGCTCATTGTCATCAAATACCTGTATTGAGTAATGATTCTTGATTTATCAACATTTCACTAGATATACAAGAAAACAATCATTGTATACTCTGTATATAAAAATGGTATAAGTTTAAGGAAATGTAAACACCTATTAAAAATATTACATATATTTAATAATAATTATACTTCCAATTAAAAACAATAACAATAAAGTGGTTTTTAAGATAATGATAGCAATCAAAAATGAATGTACCATTTCACAAATATTTTACTATTTTATAATTTACATGTCAAATAGAACTGGAAGAAATAATTCAAATTGAATATTAAAATATTATGAATAATTAAGTATTAATTATATTACATGTCAATGAGGAGGTATAAAAGACACATATAAGTTAATTGGTGTCTAATAACAAATCTGTATCATAGGAATGAAAATTAAGATGAAATCTATTACCTTACAGATCCTTCTAGTTGAACATGATTTATCCTATTTTATAATGTATTTATGAATTTAATTGACTTCTAACTAAACCATAATAAAAATTATTTTATCATGTATTATACTTTTAAATCTTATTAATACCCATTTGATAAAAATATTTCAATATTTTCATCTTTTTAGGTGTTAATTGCCAGGTTGATCAGGCAGGTTTTTCATTGTTTTTTTATTACCCTTTCTTAATTCGTGATTTAGAAATTTCTAGAATGTTAATTTGGATTTAAATATCATATATATTTATTATATATTTCGTTATAGTAATGTATAAAATTTTGTGATAGTAAATTGGATACACCATTTATAGAGAGAGTAGGTTGTATGTTCACACAAGGAATGTTTACAATATATTGTGCTATTAAATGAAAGGAAGGTAAATGATATATATAAATAAATTATCATTATATTATAATTATTATATCATATATATCACATTTTTTAAAAAACAATTTATAAATTTTATTTATTCATGAATGAATCAAACTAATTTCTAAGGTGGTTTTCATCCATACACATGAACGATGTTATCATATATATTTCAAAATGAAATTTATGAAGTTATATTTTATATAAAAAATCAAAAATCTTAAAGATATAACAAATATACTATATTTAATATATAAATAGTATTTTCAACATTATTCTCAGCCTTGATAGGTGGTAATGAGAAAAAAATGACATCATTTCAGGAGGTGTTAGTCCACCGTACACACAAATGATGATTTCGTAACCCTTTTGGTGGAAGTGTGTAAGTATTAGGTCATAAAATGCACATAAAAAATCTCATTTAGATTTATTTTACTGAGTTTTTTATATATTCATGATATAAAAAAATTTTATGGACGTTGTTAAGGGAATACAATCAAAACAATTTTATAAAAACATTACCTCATCGTCGAGTATCCTATTAAGTTTTGCACCAACTCCATCCTAAGTAAGAAATAGGACAAAGGAAATTTTATTTGTATTAGGGGAAGAAATTTGTTAAGTGATTTTGTAAGAACATGTCTGAACTAATGTTTTTTGATAGTTGTGATGATGGGGGGAGTGGATGCCTTTTAGAAGTTGGGTTAGTGGAAAAATTATAAATATTTGAATGGGGGAATTCTACCCTTTTTCATTCAAGGAAAAGTGGCTACAATAATGTACCAAACATAATAATATAAATTAAATGTTCTATATTTGTCCATAACAATGGTTTTGTAAATTTTTCTAGGAAATTTTTCCCCATGATATTAATTTTTAGTCCCCTGGTAAAATCATTTTTCTCTTAATCACTATAGTAAATTTTAATTGTTTTCCACAATATTTTTTTTCCAAAAAATATGTTTAACTTCATAGAAAATATAATTAAATATGATTCAAAATATTGAATCATTTTTTTAAAATTAAAATCACGTATGGGGGAGAAACTAGATCAATATTAACAATATAGACATGTCAAGAAAATGAGTTTCTAAACGGAAATTTCTTAAAAGATTAGTAAGTTTATTACATTATATTCGACATAAAAAGGAATAAAATGAAATAAAATACCCAAATATATGTATAATTTATATGATTTTACTCTAATAATAATTTAATATATAATTTATAATTATAAATTACTTATTTGAGAAGTTGGTTTTCTATTAAAATTTGGTATTTAACACTATTCATCAGAAAAAGAAAATTCTCAGAAAAATACCACAAATTGTTTCTAATATAATATTTAAATTAATATACGTTAAGTAAATTTTATTTTTTCAAATAAATATTTCAAAATTTAGTTTTAATATAACTTTTCCATTGAAAGGTGGAAAAACTACTTTTATGAAAATAATTATTTTGTTGCATTAAATTCGATTTATCAATATCTTATTTCCATCATATCAATAAGATTTATATTAATACTTATTATAGAATATATTAAAGGAAAATTTAATTAATATCTACCACTAATAGTATAAAATTTATGTTATTATGATAAAATACATTTGGTGAACGAAATTGTTTTTATAAAAAACATTTCCTTTATAATCAATTAGTCTTCATGTTCATTACTAAATATTTTTAACAAATGAATTAAAAAATATATTTCTAAAGTTATTTAATCATATTAGAACATCCAAAATAAATTATATGTTGTAATAGAAATTTTAAATAATAATATTAATAGTATCTAGTAAAACATAGTCCTCTGTTTAACAAGAGACTTTGAAAAAAGTAATTGTTGCATTAATTAAAGATAACTCAGTATTATGTAATTTTAATGATATAGAAAAGAATTAATATATTCCAAATGTTAAATGTATTTTAATTTGTCCTAATTTTATATTCCCTTCAAATTTATGGTGTAATTATTCATACATGTTATTGAAAACAATGTTATTCTTTACAAAATATTAGGGAGTTACTAATCATGTCTATCATGACTATTAGAATACCGTGTAATGCTATGGAAACATAAACCTAAAATAATAAAAGGATTATATTATAAAAGATAAAAATAGACACCATGAAGAGGGTAATATCTCCCCAATTATTCCCCTCACTCCCCTGTCACATTTCCATTTTTTACCCCTTTGAAAACAAAATAAAATTTGAAAAATGCCAAGAAGATATATTTGAAATTACTTTATTAAAAGTAAAACATAAGTAAAAATATCATTATAAATTCATAGAAAAATATGAAAACATTCTTGGAAGAAGTTTTATGAAAACATGGTAACTAGATATAATCATTTTTGACTCAATAGTAAAAATAATGTATTTTCTACTTAAAAAGTATTTCTATATCTTGAGTTCATAAATACAGGATACCGGTATAAAACATTTAATAGATATAAATATATATATGATAATAAAATTCATGTGTTTATTGAGAGTTTTATCACAATATTCCATCCTTGGAATCCTTTTCAAAAAAAATCCAAATAAAAAATAATATTATACCGAAAAACCATTACCACTTTGAAAACAGTTAAATCATAAGCCACAAGAAAGATAAAACCTTATATGTATTTTAATATCCCATAATTCCCCATATAAAATACACATAATTAATTTATGTTTATTTTATACACCACATAAAAGTTACATGTGGTAAATATGTCTTACCTCTACCAAAATTGAATGTGATTTGAAAATCCGTTATAATTATAATAATATTTTTTTGGATTTTCATATCACTTTCAATTTTGTGATACACATTCCATATTCACCAAATTTTTCTTTTATGTGGTTTATATACTACAATTGAAATCATTATAGGTACTTTTAATGGTAATTATTTTATATAAAAACTCATATAAGGTTTTATCTTTCAGGGGGATTATGATTAAAATATTATCAAAACGGTTTGGTTTTATGGAAATTTATTTATGAAACACCTTAAATTAGGTATTCATTTAATCATATATGTTCAATCCCCCATTATACATAATATATACTTATTATACACATATTATATAACCATAAATGTATATATAATATTGTATATGATTTACTTATGACTTTTTATCAGTCTTTTATTAACAATTCTATATTAAAATTAGTATTTCGAGTGATATCTGCCTCATTTTATGTGTTTTTATTAGTTCAATAGTTTTAGTATATAATAAGTCTAATATATGTTTAATTAATAGAAAGGATAGGTTTCTTTATTTTTTTGAGGTAGAGTAAAAACATTGAATATATTAAAATATTAATTATATTATAGTCAATGTAATTTAAAATGCTTCGAAATTACCATTAATTTCTGGAAAAAGTGGTTATAGTTGAAATAACATTAGGCATAAAAAATTTAGTTATTTTTCTTTCATTTTAAAAATTAGATATTTTATTAATTCTTTTGTAAACCATTATTTTACCATAACCATAGTAACAACAATTTAATTAGCTATGTGTTAACAATGTTACCTTAAATGGACCATGTTTAATATGTTCAACAAGATTCCATTCACATGGATAAATAATTTTGTTAATTTATTTTAAATTATTTAATAAAATATATATTATATAAATTATTCGTAATGTCAATTTTAGATGTAATCATTTAATTTGACTAAAAATAAATCATAAAAAATATATAATTTGATTATAATCCTTTATAAAATCCATAATAAGTCATATATATCTACAAAATTGAAGGAACATAATAAACCCTTAAATTATATGACATTAAATAATATTAAAATCTCTTTGACTAATTTTTTATAGATAATTGAACAAATAATATGTTGGAGTTCTGTAAGAATTTTGGATAAATATTCCGTTACTAGAAATTTGAAAACAATTAAAATTATATAAGCTAATTTATCTTTTAAATAAACATTTATGACAGTATTTATCATATTTTTATCCTTAATTGAAAAATTAAGAGATATTAGAGTCAAGTGAGTGACATTTTATATTTATTCTTTTCATTAATTCATATATAGGTAATAATAAAATAAATAGGGAAGAAAATGATAATATATTAAGTATCTAGATAGAAATTTCTATAATAAAATCACAGAATAAGATTACAGAAGGTTCTATATAAATTTTAAATCCATATCCCAACATTTTTACACGATTTTTCCCCTTTTACCCATAATCGTGTTACCATAATTTACTATGGTTATTGTTCATATTGACCAAAAATATAAAGGGAATATTTTCCAAATATTAACCTCATGATTTAAAATATGGTTTTAATTTCTTACATTTCAATATCTACATGTTTTATAAATTAATTGAAGTTAAAAAGATAAAACACATGAAATTTGTTTCTTTATAAAAATTCCTTTCATGTAAATGAAATGTTATTATACCAAATTCAAATATAAAAATTATTCCAAGGAAATTCAGTTGACTAATAGTAAAATAATAAAAATAATATTGTTTTTAAATCATTTTAAAATAAAATGGAACTTTGTAAATTGTTGTGAAAAAAATATGTATTTATCACTATTCAGGGAAAAATCATTATTTCCATAAAATAAGAAAAAATGAATTTGAAGATGATTTTTATAAAATTATTTAAAAAATGATCTGTATTTTTTTTCAAATACATTTTATTAAAGTGTAAAAAATTAAATACAATATTTTATAGAGAAAAAAATTAAAAAAATTATTAATTGAATGTTATTTCTCAATAAAGAATAAAATTACTAAAAATGGAATGTTAATTTAATAATAATTAATAAATACATAGTTACTGAATAAGACCATTATATATGTTTCAAAATTTGGGTTTTTTCATTCATACCTGATAATTTAGTGGATGTTTTTAATTCTGATAATTAAAAATCACATTTCATAGATGTTTAAGATCAGTGTTATGTATTGTATACATATCAAACATGATTTTATAATTTTAAAATCTTGATGTATTAAATTAATATGTCAAAATATCAAATATTTTTCAATAATGGGTAATGGATTGTTAAGGAATTAACTCATGTAAAATTTTATGAATGTGATCCTTTTAATCATAAATATATTATAATTTATGATCTTACTTATTCAATATATAACATGAGACATTAACTAATTTAGAACATATTTACGATGAATCCAGTTTGAAAGTAATGAAAGAAGTTAAATTGTGTGTCTAATACCTGGATATCATGGAACATATCAAAATAATCCATTTTGAATCATAGTATGAATATTATATAAAGGTGTTAAGACTAGGAGATGTTTAGGTAATGTTGACGAGTGGTATGATTTATTATATATGTTCAAACAATAAACACTAGATGAAACATCTTGTGATTGGATTGGGTATTTAGATATAGAATAACAAATAAATCAATTTGAAAGAAAAAAATATTCGATGTTAGTAGATAGCCCCTCATATTATCTAGTTATATGAACAAAGGGATTTTTAGGACTGAGAATAATGCTCATAAAATACATATTAAAAATAAATATAGAAATTTATCTAATGGATTTAATTACTAAAAAAGAATTAGTTAGGGTGAATCCTTTTCCACAGTTTCTATGATTAAATCCATTAGGATTATTTTTTCTTATGATTATTTAATAAATTATAAATTATTCCAGATGGATGTAAACTCATCATTAATAAATGTATTTATATTATAGAAATTTTTTTATGGAAAACCTCAATTTTTTTAGAACCCTCAATTTTTTATTATATTTTTAAATGTACTAAACCCATATTTGGTCTTTACAATCACTATGGACTTGGTATGCAAGATTTATATCATTTATTTAATCAAATGGTTTTACTGTGGGAATTGTAGGGACTAATTTATTCAATAAAATATCATTATAAAATATTATTTTAGTTCAATGTTATTTGGATATTTTTTTTGGTTGAAGAACACAAAAATTATGTAATGCATTTCAAATAATAATGAAAATATTATTTATAAATTATCATTATGGGTGAGTCAAATATGTTTTAATTTTTTTAAATTAATTTCAATAATAATAGAAACTTTTTAAGATCAATGTAGTTAAATATATGCCTTTCAGAATTTTTTAACATGATACTAGTAATGGGAATGAAATCTCTACCAGAGCTACTGTAAATCATCATTATGTGGATCTAGAAAACTATAATGGTCATGTTTCATTGAAGAATAATATATAGTTAACAATATCAAACAATAAGTAGCCCAATAATAATGGTTTTAGATATTAATGTTCTAGATTATAGAAAAATAACACAATGTCTCTCTTGAATTAAACTAAAATTATTTTTTGATATTTGAAATGATCTATATATTTATATTTATAATGTATAAATTAGATAAAATGTACTTCTAGTGATTATAATTTCATATGTAAATAATTATTTTAATGGCCTAATAAGAAGAAAACATAGATATTATTCTGAGCTATTATAGTTGAAGCATTAAATATAGTTGTTTTTTGAAAAAGTGTTTTCTATTAAACCCTCCATTTTGGATTTAATTTTTCTTATGTGACAATAAAATGTGATAGGAATTCTATTATAATAATTTTAAGAATGTATTAAGATATTACCATGTAAATAATATTTATTTATGTAATTATTTCATAAGGTATGATATTCAAAATGGTGGTGTATCTTAATAATTTATTAACACCGAAAATAAGCTAGTAGTTATATAAACAAATCATGTACAAGATGTGAGATTTTATTTTTTTAATACTGAATCTGTTTTATATGAAATCAAGAGATTTTATTTTTTTAATGTTATATTTTTTAATTTCACTTACTAGGTACATACATAATTATTTATATATTAGAAGAAGAATAATTTATTGCTGTGATATATTTTTGCAAATAGTTTATTTTATTTATCATGTAATTATATGTGATAACTAGTTTCCATTTTATTTAAAAATTCATCTTTATAATCAATATATATATATATATATATATATTTAAAAACATTAATTGAAAAAAAAATTCCACATTAAAATCATTTCAATCCTTAATACTTACCACTTTGATTATTTACCCTTCATCTGATATTGGGAATCATATGATAACCAATGATGGTTCTTCAATGAGGCCAATGAAAAATAAGTCTTCCAGTAGTATATGAAGTGTTATTCCAAGAAAATTTATCAATTTTGGCTAAATGAATCAAAATTAATTTATATTGAATATATATTTCTTTGGTAATGTGAATATATTTTTAATGAGATGAATCCTAGATTCTTGTTTGAGAAGAATGTATGTGGATATTTTTGGAAGGTTTAGCTCATATTATCTTTTAATGAGGATTCCATTTAATCAAATGTAATTGGAAAATGAAATCACATATTCTACATTATAAATTATAAAATATATTATGTTTAATCAAAAATGATGATTTTTTCTTTGGTATGTTTTTGGTTTATACCAGTGAGGTTTCTCCTTTATCCATGATGGATTCTGGGTTTGGATCTGTGTATATTGGGGAGAAACATGTAAAGTACTTATACCTAGAACACATTGTTCACTGTACAAATATCCCAAATGGGAAAGCTCAGAGAGTAGGTTAACATGGAAAAAATATCCTCTAGGACATCATTCTCTCACTTTAATTTCTAAATAATAATTAATATAAATCAATTAGATACATTTTGTAGTACATGAGTCACATTTGTAAAAGGTGTATTAAATTTTATCCATATGAAAGTGATATAAATATTTTGTAAATATATTTTCATTATTTTTTATATAATGTTTCGTTATATTTTGATAATGGAAGATGGTATTTCTATCTGATTCAATTTTTTATCTATTTTTGTGGAAGAGGATTCATTATAGGGGAAAATTTTATAATCTATAGAAAAATGAATATGATTGTATTTTTCCATGTAACTGACATGAGAATTAACAAAAATGGGAATCAGTTAGTGTTGAGGATTTTAGTAAAGGATTATATATGAATATTTAGTTACTTCATTTGATGAAAAAATGTGTCATTGAGTGACACCAAAATAGGAATTCTGAATAATGAGGGATTTTTTAGCCATGCCATGAGATCTTAATCCATTTCATGACTATTGATTTGATTAAATCATTATAAGGAGATGGATTTTACCTTGAAGTACTCTACAAGATGTGTTATATTGTTTTTTCACACTTAAAAATATATGAATAGAGGAAAATATAAAGGGTGAATTAGAAATAAATTAGATTTTACTTTACATCATGTGTTATGAAATAATTTGGTGGGATTAGAGAGTTTTAATTTTTGTTTATAAAAGGGGACATTTAATTTTATGGTTTTATGCAATATTTTTCATGATTTTTAAATGAATACACACACAAGTGAATTAGTGTTGACCAAATTTCTTTCATTTAAATTCAACATAAAAACATTCACAATTTAGGATGATCGAACCTCTATTATCAGTTATGATGTGTGGATCATTATAAAATCGAAATCAGTGTTTTATCTTTATAATCTATAAATAATATATGTGGAAAAATTAATAGGTTCCTTTACAAGGTTCGATCTTAGTGTGGGAACCTACATCCTTTTACTGGAGACTTCCATTGGTCAGTGCATTTTTCAACTAATAATTTTTTCATCAATTAAACGGGAGGGGTATTCATAATAAATACCAATATTGAGATACATCATGAAAATCTCCACCAATTCTCTAATTGGTAATTACACTAGAGATAATGCCCATTATATTCCTTATATATGTCAATAAGAGTGAATATTTTTACTCACATAAGTTATAATGTTTTATTATATTTCAAGCCAAATTAAATGAATTATGTAATAATATCCAAGAAATATCATCTGAAAATGTTCATTAGATAACATGATATAATGTGACTATTCAATTCACATTTTCTCATCTATTTTAGTTTTTCTAATTCAGGTCATCTATTGTTCGGTAATACTCTCTTCACTAAACCTATCAAATTTTCACCTCAAAACTCTACTGCAGAAAATATATTCGGTATTCATATTCCATGTAAAAATAATATAAATTTACATTATATGATTACCTATATCTAATAACACCTTTTCCATTGCACCTATCCTGATAAAACCACTTTTGATGATTGTTAACTAAAACATTTGGCATATAATGCTTAGATCAATACCTTTGTAAAGTGCCTCTACTTCAACTAATTATTTCCATCATTAGAAACTCTAATTTTTCTAAAAAAATCCACACATTATCTTCTTATATATGAATGAATAATAAAATTATGATTTTTATGAACATATATTTATATAGTAATGCCTCTATGTAAAATGGTGGGATGTAAATTGTGTTGTCCCACATAACCAAATTTATAATTTTTATCATCGCACTCAAATATACATTTCTAGTTGAATCTCAATTAGTCTAAATTAATCTTTAATATTTATAAATATCCTTGGATGATCATCATCAATATCCTTTTTTCAATCATCATTAGCCACTATTTTAATAGACATCATTAAAATTTATAGATATCAATAAGATAAAACATTGATAGATTAGCTTAGAAAATTTAATGTTGAAGATATTTCAAACACATTTTAAAACATCATATAAATATATATTATCTCAAAATATTATGTTTTACTCACATCTTGGAGTTATTTTCAAATGACTTCGTGACTGTTTGCCTGGTGTTCATCCTTCTGAAGGATTTTATGGGCCAATTGCTTCATTTACTATTAATAATGTGCATATATGTGTTTGGGGGTGTTTATATGATGTATTGATGCTTGAAAATTTTTTGTGAATTAAAATTATGGTAGTAGATGTCATGATTTCTTGGAGAATTATCCATGTAATTTTTTATGATTATTTATGTGGTCAAAAAAAATTTCACATGTTATATGATGTTTTTTAGATTTAAAAAAAAGTGTATGACCTTGAAAATTCATATTTTCATAAGGTTAAGAAGATAAATTCTATCATTCCATGTGAATTTAATTTATATTATTCATGAATAATATAAATATATTTTATTGTAACTTTTATTGTGCAAGGATTTGAATTTAGTTTATTATATTTAATATTTCTATTTATAAATGATTCCTAATATAAAAAACAAATCTAACACGCATGCCTACCTTTTCCAACCTGACCAAGGTCACTTATGGGACTAAAGTCAATTACTCCAAAAGTTACTAGACCAGGGAATCATGTAGGTGGTATAATGGGCCATGTATAATCCCATGCAAGAGCCATGTAATAGGTTCGTAGAGAGTGAGCTCAGAAAGTATGTAGGTTTTCCCAACAGGCCGATAGGCCTAACCCATGGTTGCGTGTGATGGGTTATATAACAGTTTAACCTTGTCTCTAGCATGAAATAATAGTGTTGAGAATTTATTAATAATGAATCGTGAAACCTGTGTGGAAAATTGATGTGGAGTGTAAATATAAAGGTATTAATCCCACATCCTTAAAAATATACAGACCTATTGTGTCCACATGATCTGATGTGATGTGATAATCCTACAACCTCCACAACATCATACTCAACCATTGATCATCTTCTACACCTATGGAATCCTCATCATCAATATCTCATTATAGTAAGAAACTCCCATTGTCTGGCCATCTCCAACAATCAATCCAAGGGGCACATATCATGAAAAATTGATGATCTTGAAGAATGGAACCTGATCCAATGACCATGAAACATCATTTTCAATAATTAAATGGACTCCACCAAGGATAATATACAAATTTATTAGGATTTTCATTAATCTATTATGAATGATGAATTTAGAGATTAAAATAATAATAGAATGTGATCATCTTCACATGAACATGAATTTTAAATGATACACTATATAACATAAGATAATATGATTCTTTCTGAATTTTTATGTAATACTGGACTAATTGGGTGAGATATAAAATGGATAAAAATTAAATATTATTCAGAGTCTTTTCATGATTAAAAATGGAGATGAGGGAGTGAATGTCTTCAATAAAAGGAGAACCATTGAGTAGTTATAAGGTTCTTCTATTGGAGAATTTTTTCAATTATATTGACTAAAATGTAGACATCATGAACATAGTGTTTAGGAAGATTAGATTACCATAAAATATTATACAATTAGACAGAATATATTCATATGATCCTTCATCTTGTTTTTTTACACTTGAACTGTGTAATAAATAAAATTGTTTCCAGGTATCATATTTAGTTAACAAGATGTGAAAAAACTTCCTAGCATGCATGATGATAATAAGAACCCACACATGCTCCTTGTATCTTGAAGTATTTCATAGTAAAATTCTTCCCTAACATGAATAATGGTGACAGACCACGAACATTATACATATATCTTTTTTTGTGAAGGATTTTTTATGAGCGCCCATACACTGATAAGTATAGATTAGTGAACAGACAGATTTTTTGATTTTCTATGTATGTATTCATTATCATTTAAAAATGTGTATAAAAGGAAGAAATTGAATTCATAATATATTGTATTCATAATCATTTGATTAACATTATATGAAAAAAATTTATCACACATGAATTAGTGGTGAGAGTTCATGAAGAGTTTAAATTGGGCTATGAAAAAACTAAAATCATATAAAATATCAGTCAATATTATTTTTTCACAACTTGCACACATCCTACTATTTTAAGAACATTAGAATAAGGAAGAATAAGCCAAAACAAAGTTTCACTAAGGTACATGATCAATTATAGGTGATAATAACTTATTGATAAAAAATGACACAGTTATCAGAGGCTATTAAAGATACATTAAAAGAACACAAGAAAGTAAGAACCTTCAGGATTATACAGGAATATGATGGAACAATACTATATTGGATCAAATAATAATTAGAGTTAAAGTCTCATAGTTGGTGATGATAATATATGAACCATTATTGTTGAATCTATGAGTGAACATAGCATCTTGGTTAGATATGATGAAATTGGTCAGTTGAATAGAGCTAAATAGAAAACAACATCTCTCGGTTGGAGAAGGAGAAAAATTATTTCATTTTGAGCTAAAATAAATTTTATTTACTAGTTTTATAATAAAGAGTATAAAACTAGGAAGAATAAGTTATTTTATCAAGGAGTAAGTTTTCAGTAGAACCATGTATATCATGTGTTCTATACTCTCTCCATCGTTACAAATACACATGATTTTATATGGATAAATAATAATGATTGGATTAATAAAAATAAAAACATCAATAGTTTTAATTTAAATGAAGATGAATTTTTAAAAATAAACCATTGAATCACCCCTACAATAAAAGTGGTTAATCTGAAATAGGGAACTGCAAGTCGTATTAGAGGGTAGGTCACCTCTAAAGATCCAGAAGATCCTTTATGAAGTGAAGGATTATTGAAATGAGTGAGTTACCTTTGGTGGATATTTTTTTACTAATACACATAAAAATATAAATAATAAGAAATCATGGAAGATGAATAAGAATCATGAAGTAATGTAAAATACTCTATCAAATGAATGTAATCAAAATGGTATATATTTTAATAATTCTTTTGATAATTATTCTTCTAATGATTTATGGTTAATCTATAATAATTATGTTTCAATTATGGTAATCATTTTTTATTCATGGTACATTTGAATAATATACATAGAGAAGTTATGAAAACTATTATTTCAATATTCATGGGTCTTCTAGATGAAAAAATATATCTTAATGAATAAATTGATTCCATGGAAGAATAATTGGTTAAAAATGTTGTCATGTCAAAAAAATATCATGAAATTTGTTAAGTAATAGAATGAAACAGTTTACATTATTAATGAAAAATATATAAAAACAATAGAATAATTCAAAAGAAGTGTTTTTAGAAGGATATCCCTCGTGTCGTTTTTTAGAATCATTAGATTCATTTGAAAGGCTTCATAATTTTTCTATGATTTAAAAAACCCCATTAAAGGATAATTATAATAGGTAAAAGGAGACTGAAAATTTATTTCATGAATCATTAATAATTCATCAATACAAAATGATACAACTATAGGAGGATTAATAATCCATCACAAGATTAGTTGATTATGATAAGAACTCCCTCAACGGGAAGTGTTTATTGCATGGAGAGAAATTACAGAATCATCAATCACCAAAAGATGGAACGTCACACATTTCTAGAAAAAAAGATAAGTTTCTACATATGTTTTATTCTAAGATCAAAACTTTTAAGAAGATTGTTTTATCAAGAACTAGTTATATGGAAATAGCCTCAATGTTGTGGGTATCCAATAACCATGATACTATAATTTGTACTAATAATGATTCAATTTCTAATATATGTTATAAACCAATCTATGTTAATTTATTAATAGGAGAAATTATTATAAACCCAATACATCAAGTATATATTTTTAAATAACAATAAATTGAGGTTTTCAAATATGTTTACCAAAGAGAGATTGGTCAACTCATAAGTTGAATGGTTCACAATTTGTGAAATTTACAAAGACTTCACATCAAAAGAAATAAACGGATCATATGAAATAGATTATTTTTCATTATGTTTTGAAAAAATGAATTTATATTTTGAAATAAAATTTCAATTCATGAAAATATAATAGGACCATAATTGTAGTAAAGATAGGTTGATTTAAAGTGAATAATTTCATCAAAGAAGTCAAATCCATTGGAAAACAATTGTGAAAATCCAACAATGGTATGTAAACAAAACATGAATATTTTTATACAAACAACATCAAATAATAATTATAAGAGATCATCTAATAAATCAAATGGATAAATAAATATTTGATGAAAATAATTGAATCCAATCAAAAATATTGAACAATTTATTGATTTACAACAACATATGGTCTCTAAAAAACACATATCAAAATGAATGATCTAATTTTAGTGATTTTATTTGGTTTTGTGTAATGTTTTTTCATCGATCTTACTCTTACTATTATAAAATGTAATTTAAAAAAAATCAATAATGACAGTGGAATCCTAGTGAATACTTCATACATTTTTCTATAAAAAATATGTGTCCAAAATATGAGAAATAGTTTATAACACTATAAAGAGATATTCAATATGCTGAGAAAGGGATGTGAATTCAATAGAATTTTGTAACAAATATCCTAGTGATTATGATAAGAGAGAACAAATCTTTGTTTGGGAAACCTAACTCACATGGGATAAGATGTTAGAGGATCATAAAAAAAGTGATAAATCTATAGGAAATAATGGTATAATATAAACAAAGGTGAAAGAATCTATTCGGCAAAAATATAGCATGTTCTATAAATTTTGTCATAAATGTTAAAATACTTCATCCAGATGCATTGAGATTATATCCAATGAATGGGATATTTTTAAAATTAAATGAATTTACTAGTGAATTCATGTAATCCAATTATTATTATGAAATATTGAAATTCACACAATGTGAAAAATAAAATTGGGATAAAATAAAGGCCCAGGATGAAAGGTGGTTCTTATCATGAATGTCACTCTTAGTGACAATTTTTTCCCACATTATTACCATTTAAATATATATTAATTTTTACTAACATTCCAGGAATTAAAAAATATGTATGGATCCATGTATATGGATAATTGATGTGACAGAGCTTTTACATCATCACTACTTACTGAATATGGACCTTCTAAATAGTTTTCTAAAATTTGAGATGTGGTACGCCAATCAAACATTAATTGACCATTATCAATTGTATTAATAATATCTATTAAGTTGGACTATTTGTTTGACGTTTAAATGAGATAAAGGAAAATATTTATCTTTATTGTTGATATTTATGTAGTTTTTTCCTAAGTGTGTGTATGATTTATCCTTTAATAGTTAAATATAATTACTCAAATCCCCCTATATAATAATTGATAATTTATAAGCACGATTTCACAGGAATGGTTTTTATATACATCACTAAAAACCATGGTCATATATCCATTGTATTATAAACATGGATATCTCATGTTGGCTTAGAATTTATTAACTAAGTGATCCTTAATACGAAGAACCCTGTCATTACATCCCTCTCGTAGAAGTGTTCGAGAAATAATGATAAAATTTTGGAGATAATGTTTTTGGGAAAACCCAAAACATTCCTTTTCATTTTATTTTAAATATGGTTTAGATAAAATTGATAAGAGATGTTTAATTTTGAGTATTTGAATATATTATTACAACAACGAAAAAAGAAGAAATTATCATACATAGTGTTTCATTTATTTTCATGTTGGTTTCTGTTTTTTTTTTGGAGTTTGGATGATATTTTCATTCTTAGAGTATTTCCATGGATACAAATAATGGTATTAAATGTCATGGTTCTATAGAAAATTATGCATTAATACTCTGATGAATTTTGAAGTTATTATAAATATGTAACACATGCTCTGTGATTTTTTCACAATGATACAACAAGTGTATGATCATAAAAATTATTATTTTCATTAACTAAAGAAGAGAAGAGTGATATTATTATGAAAAAGAATTTTTTTTTGTCATTCAGAAGATGAAAATAGTTGGTTTTCTGTTTAATTGATGAATTCTAGTAATTCTATATGATAAATTTAATCTTTCTATGAAACAATTAGTCATGATATTATAAATATGGCATATTTAAATTCTTTCCAGGGATAGAATAATAATGTTAACATGTGGGAGTAAGGTCTACCACACTTAAGGGAACTATCCTGGATAATCTCATAGGGGGCATGAATGGACGTGTTTAATCACATGACAGGGCAGTGTGTGAGGATTTCAATGATTATTAATAGAAAATACATTTTTCGGTCTAGTAATCCAAATGGTCTATAGAATATTGTGGTGCCTAAAGTGTAATTCATGTTTTAATCCCCCGATTCTAGATAAAATAGGTAGCATATAAGAATATTTAATGAAGTGTGGCACAAACCGTGAGATAAATCAATGATGGATGTATAGATTCAATTATTATTTACATATCATTATAAATATAAGATCATATCATGTATATTAGATATGATTCTATTTGATAATCCTATGACATCTATGTTATCATCCCCAACCTTTGTTCGTATGCTACACTTATGGCCTCCCCAATATTGCTTTCTTTTTTCGGCAAGTGACTCCGAACATCTGACCATCTCTAATGATTGAACTGAGAGACTTAGGTTATTCAATATTGATCATATTGAATAATCTAATGGGATAAAATGATCATGAAATATTTTTTTGTGAGTAAAATCAACTTTTAATAGAATGGAACACCAATTTAAAAAGATCTTCATTCATCCATTATGCATGTGGTTCTTAGAGGTTAAAAGATAAAGATCAAGTGATTTTCCTCACATGAAGGTGAGGTTTTAAGGTGAACTCATGTAACATACGATGCCATGATTCTGGACATGCGATTGAGTAAACCTATAGGAAATTGGTGTGATATAATATTCATTTAAATGAGCTATTATTATTATTCTTAATGTTTATTAAAATTTGGAGAAGAGAAAGTGGAAAATATAAATAAATGGAGAACCACCAATCCATGACATTGTTCTTCCATTTGAGAAGTCCGGTCTTATTTAGAAGAAAACAAATCAATCAATAACATCTTATTTATGAAGTTATTTTCCACATATAATATTCTTGTGCGAAGAAGATGAGTAGCCCATATGCAATAAACCTCTATATTTCACACACTAATTTCTTCATGATGAAACGTGATTCCATGAGGCCACTTGAGAAAACATGATCCATGTAAACATCATGTATTGAATTAAAAAAACCACAAAACTGAAATTTCTCATAATTTAAATATGTCTATGACATTGATAGTATTCTCAAGAATGAATAATGGGGAGACACCATGTATATTAAACAAACATATTGATTATGTGAAGGGTTATTTTGAGAATTGAGCATATACTATAAAGCCTAGAACACTGAAAGACCAATTTGTACAACAAACAATTCATGTATTCATGATCAAAAAAATCTGGGTATATAGGGAAGCATGTGATGCTATAATCTAGTGTATTCATTGACACATGAAACACATGAGAATATCATGAATTGTATCACACATTCATGAGTATTGAGAATTCATGATGAGTTTTATTTTAGTTTGTAAAATATTGTTATTCAATAAAATATCATTAAATAATATGTGTTCACAACATTCACCCATCTTATTGAAACATGTAATTTTTAATAAGGAAAAATCAAACTGATCATAGTTTCATAGAGTCAATTGATAAATTATATATGATCAAAACTAATTGAGGAATATTGAAAAAGATATCTGAGGATATTGAAGACACATGAAGAGTAAATGAGATAGTCAGATACTACAAGCTCAGGGAAAAAGATCAAAAATTAATCCTCGTGTGGATAAATCCTTATTTAAAGGTACAGTCTCTTGTTATGTTCAGTGACATGATGAATTTTTCTAGATAGAGCCATGATAGAACAAAATTTCGTGGGTTGATTCAAGGAAATATTTCCATTGGTTGGATACAAAATAAAATGGAGTCTCTCAGTTTTATGAAGAGTACAATTCATTCGGTTTGAGATTAATGAAACTATACTCACTTGTTTGATATTGAAGAATCTATAACGGGGTAGCCTCAATAATTACATAATAGTGTTATTTTTCTACTAAAAATATTAAATCTTGTGTTTTTCTATCTCTCAATTATTACAACTGAACATGTGGTGAGATTGAGAGATAATATTGAGTAGTATGAGAACCATAAAACAAAACAAGGTTAAATTGAACCTAAATAGATTTTTTGAAATGAAACCATTGAATCACTCCTCACCACTTAGTGTTAAATCCAAACAGGGGAACTACATGATATTTGTTTGACTGATCGTCACACCTTTAAAATAATTTTTTTTATAACATTACATAACTAGGTGAAGAATTATTTTCAATTTCATGTTTTCTATCTACCCTTATGTAATCTCACACCATCATTTACACATCATCTTCAATACCATTACATAGTTGAATCATGACAAGGGTTATATTTAAATATATTTTATAAATTATTATAGATTGTTCATCATACATTTGATTCAGATGAAATCATTCATACCTTATCACCCATCATAACATCGAACATCATACAATGCGTAATATAAAATATTTTCCAAATGAACTTCATATAATAAATCTGTCTGGTTAATTGGGATTCATATAATTGGAAACACTGTCTACCATTCATTGGTTTACTTTATTCGGTGATGTGATCTAGAATTTTTGAAACTACTAAAACAATCTAAATAATCCCCTTTGACAAGTAGAATCATTTTTTCTTTATCTAATAATATTATTTTCCCTATCTAGACACATTTTTGTATATCATTGACTTTTGTAAAAAAAATTATTTTTTCTGGTAAAAATGTGTATTTTCTATACAATGATCTCAGTCTAGTAATAAAATTTGTAATTATATCACATTATATAATTATGCTAAAATATAGCTTGAATCCTGGATTCTTTGTGATCCTATGAACATTGATAAAAACAAAACATCATTAGATGAAATAAAAATATATTTAAAATCTTAAGGAAACATTATAACCTTCTCCAAGAATCATCATAAATTTTTTTCTTTAGCATTATAAGAACTCATAATTAAACTATTCTTTCCTTCATAAGTACTGTTTCAAAAAATAATAAACAAAATTCATATCCCTATTTCTAAAAATTATCCAATCTTATTATCATCTAGTGCGTAGAAATATTATTTCAAATTTACAACAAACTATCGACAAAAAATGAAATATATGTTGTAATAAAATCTCAATGGATCAAAAATATTTACCACTGGAGTTTTTTCAGTACATAAATCTCCTATATGTGAATTACATATTTCTCCCCTATATTGAAAATTAATTCAATGTACTATTCTTCTCTAATGGCTTTATTTGAGGGAAATGATTTTTTCCCCAAAAATGATTTGAATTTAAATATCCCTTTTATGAAATCATGGGGTTAGGGAGGAATTTTATTCTAAAAAATTTATCAATTCCTTGTATAAGAATTTATATATTTTAGAGAATGAATGCATAATGTTTATTAAAAACATTTTTGTAGGAAAAAATTCATTTGAATTATCATTCAACAAACCATTATACATCCATTATAAACAAAATATTAAAATGTACAATCATATATATGAGTAGGTTTTTATTCCACTTTGAATGATAATTCATACTTTATTTTCAAAAATATATTTTTACCTTATATATTTTAACTATTGTTTATGTAATAAATGTGGGAGTAAAGAAATGAATCCTTAAGAATGAAAACTGTGAAAATTATTCCATATTTTTGTTGTCTGTTATTAAAACACCTTGGCTTAATATAATTCCTTTCAATAATAACTTACTATAATTCCAAAAAAAGACGTTTCATCGTTTTTTCTTATTGACTCCCCATGATTATTATCACGATATCCTTTTCTGGTATGTACATTTAAATTAAATTATGAATAATATAATTCATTCTTAGATTCCATAAAATTTAAATCATGGATTATATTATATTTCAAACCCGGAATCTGTTTTTTAGATTTACTCATTCCCTCACCCTTGATTTTCCAAACGGTAATATTCATTGGTGGAATTAATTTATTCACCTTGGTTTTCAAATAATGTGTAGTGGAGTATTTTTAAAATAAACTACAATGGAATAGGAATTTTTTTCTATCAACTTCTAAAGATCGTAGTTTCTCTAAGTGTTTTTTTCGAAACGACCATGTAATCCTTCAAAATATATTTGAATTTATTCTTGTGATCATAATTACTTATAACACAATTTTTCGTTAAAAATATTTTATATTATTGTTTTATAGTTCTAATGTCTTGGTAACTTTTCTATTAAATTCTCCAGAGTGTAAAAGGTTATGTTAAATCATCAAACGACATCCTTTACAAATTTAAGATACCCTTAATATTCATCTCTTGGTTAACATTATCTTATTAAAAAGATGTTCCTTATAGTATTCAAATGATATTATGTATTTTATAGATTGATTAAAATATTTTCCTAAATATTACTGATATGATCTACATATTTCACATATTTTTTAAAAACATTCCATGAATTGAATTTTTCTTCCAAAAATTTGACTTCTTTTCGTTGGTGTACGATTTTTCATTTTTTACATTTTCCTGCTCCCTAAGATATTCTTATATTATATAATATAAAATGTTTTATTCAACTAATTTGTCCTATTTAAATTAGTTGTACATATTTTAATCTTTTTATAAATAAACAATCACTTTTTTAACTACATGCATTTCTTCCACAACATTCAAAAAAATATTTAACATATCCAAATCCATTTGATGCTACTAGATCTCTATTCATTTATAATGGTTGGGTAAACATAATTGAGATTATTTTTTCTTTTATATGTGTTCCCATATAATATTTTCTTTATCTAAACATCATACATTATAAAACTCTATAAAAATTAATATTTATGTGACTTAACCTTCTAGAAGACTAATAATAACCAATAAACTAATGACTCTTTAATTGTGTTGTATTTTTGCTGGTGGAAACATTGTTATTTTGGATGTATCTAGGGGAAATATTTCCATTTTATTATAAAACATAACTCTTCAAGAAAGATTTGGTGGTTAATTTTTATTCTCCCACTTCATTTTAGAATTATAACATGCACTATTTTTGAATGAGTTAGTGCTAAAGTGATGTGTTCCCTTTTATTTATCAAATAGGAAGAGAATTATATGGATTCATTCATATTATTCCTTAAATTGTGTTGAGTTATTATTGATGTAAAAAAATCCATAGAAAATCAATTAGATATTCATATATCATTATTATGAGAAAATTCATCTTTAGTAACAAACTTGTTTCTCAATCTCACCTCATTCTTGGGATAATTTTTTTTCAATTTGTTCTTCACATTTTCAAGACTCGTCACTTTTATTTCACATTTAAATTTTATATTATTCCCTTTTATTCAACAAATTAACTCACTTATTTCAATGAATAATAAATTTCATTTACAGGTTTTTATTTGATCTCCAATTAAGCACTCTTAACATTAACAATTAATTTTTTTTGTCTTTTATCATGAATTGATATTTTCTTTGGAAACATATTTCAACATATTACCTTCATAAAAACTCGTATAAAACTAATACTCAAAAAAATAAAATAATTCATCATAGGATATTTATTATTCATCAACAATAACATTGGGTTTGGTGAACAAGTCATAAAAATTCTTATTATGAAATTTTTATTCATACATTCTACTTTAATTCAATACTAATCATTCAAACTCTTTGATAATTTTTATTTGATATATAGTTGAGAGTTGTAGACATGAAAAATAGATTAAAATGCATGAAAAAATTCATTAATATCATCTCTAAAAATTAAATTCTCACAAAAATATATTAAATATTTTCATCTGTAAGGATGACATTTTTTAGAAATTAGTATATATCATTTTATTACATCTACATGTTTAGTATGAGCTATAAATTTTCAGATATTTATTAATAGTGATTGATCAGACTCTTGGAGTTCTGATATTATCTATGGTATATCCTTCAATTACCCCCCAATATGTGAAAGTATATATATTTCAACATCAATAGGAATATTTTTCTTCTATGCATAGATTTGAGAATAAATTTTCTAAAAAGTTATTAAGGAATAATACACTTAAAAAATTCTAATATTATTTTAAAGGATTATTCTTTTTAGATTCATAATATTTCTTACGTCACATCAAAAGATTGGGTGGTGGTGAATTTTTCTTATGTTGTTTTTGAGAGGATTACTTACTCTTTATAGGAGGTTCTTTCATCTGTCTAATTTCCAATGTTTTGGCTAAAACATCCATCTTTCATCATAAAAATATATCTTTTATACACGTTATAACATGTTAAAAATATATAAACACTAGAGAAAAAATTATTAATCTTTTATATATGACATGCATAAAATAATGTAATTAGACACAAAAAAAAACAAAACTTTTATTTTTAATAATAGGGAACCTATACTCTCCCAAAAATTAATGTTCCTTAAGATATTGTGAAACAGAAATAAATGTTGGTTGAATCATTGGTGATTAAATTTTTATATATTAAATTCAACAAGAACTATAGCATACATTATGTTAAATAAAACACTATTATTTATTAATATGTTTGGATCTATTGAAATTTTTACTCACTATTAAACATTAATTCTATGTGGATAATATAAGTAAAAAACAAAAATTTATTTTAAGAAGATGTATCCCTTATTTTAAAACCAAAATCGATGATATGGAGACTCATTATGGACTATATATTCTTCTAAAAATAATTTTTTTATGAGTTACATGTGAGGGGTATTAATACTGCATCCCATAGTGGAGCCATCTCCCAAAAAGATCCACATTGTCTCATAATATGTAATTATACAACAAATAAATCCCATTAGACTCCCTCTATATATTGATATAAATAATTATACTAATTCCCATCATTTAGAAGGATTTATTATCATTTAATCCATTATATGATAAAATAGAAATCAAAAACCTAAAAATTATTTCAAAAATGTCCATCTGATAACATCATCTAGTGCGTCCATCTAGTGAACCTGTGACTTTATATAGTATGGTATATTCAATGAGCCTCACACTAATTCATTTAATAATAACTTTAGTTAATGATTTATTGTTTCAAAATAAATATCTACATTTCATCTTCTATTTAGTGATTTTACATACATTTTACGTCATATACATTTCACTGTGAGTCATACTTTTTTATGATAATAGTTTTTTTATTATACCATTAACTAATATATTACTATAACATATTTCTTATTTAAAATATTTTCCAAAACACCTCTGCTTGATAACACTATCTTGTGCCTCTTCTATAACATAGTTTTTACAATGTAAGAAAATATCACAATTAAAAATCAATCACCACTTAATTTTCATTTATATGTATGAATGGTACACGTATGATCTATAAATTCATATATCTATATTGGAAAACATCTTGGGAAATCAATGGGAACTCAATAGTGTTTTCAAAATCATATAAATTTCTAATTCATGTCTTCCTTACCTTATAATTGTTTTTTGGATGCATCTAAATTCATATTGACTATTGTTAAATGTATTTTAGGCTTCATGAAAACTCAAAATCCACGTAATATCATCTATCTTCCATAAAAAATTGTTATGTAAATTCTTCTTAAATTTTTTAAATATACACGATAACAAATATTGATAGATCACCTTTGTTAAATAAATGTTATAGACATTGAATACTCAAAATAATGAATATTAGAAGTACATGTTACATATGATTGTTTGAATACTAAATAATGATCATTTTTTCTAGAACTAAAATGTATTAATAAATTCAATCTGATAATCATCAACCAACTAGCTCATTATAATGGATTTAGTACATCGATGAATGGTTAGCTTCATTCTAACCATCCATTAGATAGAAATTCATATTTTCCATTTTTTATGATCTTTTTAATGAGATAATAAATTTTATGATCATTCATCCAATAACTATATCTTATCACAACACTTCATACATAAATCGCCTCATATAATGGATCATCTAATAATATTATGATTTTCTGTCCGATGCTCATCCATATTATGGATATTCATCCGATGGATTTACATACCATTTCATGGGTTTTCAAGTGACACTTACATAACTTGATGAACCTATTAATATTATTTGAAATCTCATGGTTAAGCTTACAAAAGATAACACATTCCTTAAAAAAGCACCAGTATGTTTATATTGGAAATGAAAAATAGGTTTATATTTTCATATCCATCACAAATAGTGTCAGATGGTGCATTTTTTGAATGAATCAAACTAATTTTTCCTTCCCGTTACTCCTTTCATAATTCCTAACTTCATAAAATCTGTAACATAAAATCATTGGAACTTAAATATCATAACTGTCTAATTATATAATATAACTTATTTTTTCAAGAAACTCAGTCTGGCTTCATTTGGTAAGCATGGTTTGTTGTTATAGTAATACATTTTTCCACATCTAATGACTTTTATCAATAAAGGAATTCCCATTTATATTATAGATAAAAATTTCCCTAGACTGTAAATTTTTCCATTGCCTATTTTAAAACATTGAATTAATTTATTGATTCTTTTGATATATTGTTATTATTAATCTTGTAATAATGTGTATTGTTCATCTATTGATCAATGTCCAATTATAATTAATGTAATTATTTCTATTTAGATATAAATGTAAAAATTCAGATTTAATCATGAAATTATGATTATATTTTGATCATTTAGAATAATAAAACAATATCTGAATAAATTAGAATGTTTATTAACAATGTTAAATAATATTTATACCCTTGTCCGATAATATATAGAATTGTTTTCATAACCATCCTAACTATTTATTAAGGAAAAATTCTTATCCTCCTTGTTGAATGTTTATTGACCTTCCTCAACAAACATCATCTATCAATTTCTTAACATTATTTGACCTCCTCGTCTATTAGTTCGTACAAAAAATAATTCAAATTTATCATTGTCTTTATAAAATGATATTGAAAAAATATATAATATTTTATAAAAAAGAATTTAAAGGATCATAAAATGAAGAATATGTTTTATCAATTTAAATTCATTAAATAATTAAAATCTATTTAAATTGAATTCTCTAATGTTGTTGTTAATGAAATTGGGTATTTTGGTGAAAAATTCTATTTCATTTTCATAAACGTGATAGTGTTGAATAATAAAATATAGACACTTTAATTTTAAATAGTTTCTTTGTGAACATTGTAATATTTTAGATCATAATTGTGCGATGTCAATTATATTATCTCACATAAAAATGTTAAAACTAAGAAATATTATAGAAATTTAATTCATCTAATTATATAAGCTTTTGGAAATGATATCCTCCTTAAATTCATCCCTTGGAAAAATCAATTAATATATTCAAATATTTTATAATTAATTAAGTATTGAGAAGATTCGTCATCTAAAGAAGATTTTTTTATAGAATCAATGGATTTTGAACCTAGAACACATTAGCCTTCAAAAAAATGAAATGAAATTATAGATTCCCAAAGAAATCATTCTATATTTTCTACCATTAAATATATTATAATCTAAAACCACATCATAAATAAACATAATAATTTGGTTGAAATTATTTCCCAATATTGTGAGGGAAACCAATGTATTATAAAAGGCTAAAAATATTTTAAAGAGTCATTTTGTATTTTTTATAAATGATGAAATTATAGTTTTGTCAATACATTAAGTATAGATTCGCTGATTTAGATTATTATCTAATTAATTACAATGTTAATAGGTTTTATATGTCTTGAAGTGGTTCATTTCATTTATTATAATGGAGAATTTATAGATATGATCCTATATATTTCATTGGAAATACTACAAAAAACCCCTCAAAGTTGTATCTTCCACCACAATATATTCAAGATCTGATTGATGAGATTGTGATTAATATTCAAATAGAATAATATGTTTCTCAAAATAAACCATTTCTAGAATTAATTTCCAACTATAAATTATTGAAATATTTTTTGATCACAGAGCATTGTATTTTCATGAGTACATCATGTCAGTGTGGATGAAGACCACTAAAAAAACTAATGTTATTTGGGTATATAGTTTTATATACACTCATGGTAACATTCAACAATCACTAACAACTCCTAAAATATAAAATTTTCCCAAACTACACCATGATTAAAAATAAAGATATCCTTTCGTACCTCTTGATACTATCATTTATTGTAAAAAATATTTTTAATATAAATAAAATTATTTTACACCTCATTAAATTAAGTTCATTTCTATTATATTATCATACATTGAATGTTTGGTTCTTTTTTTCATCATATAATTCCATTTATTAATAATTTAAAAATATATATTCATTTATTATATATTAAATTCCTAATTCCATTTTCATTTCAACAGTCTATTCTCATAGTTTAATAGTTTTTGTAACAAATAAACACTTATTTGAAGCACTAATTCTTAATTTCTTTTTCGATATTATATAAAGTGATAAAATATAATGAGTAACAACAAGGTTCAAAAAAATTTATTTCTAATAAAATAATAATTACATGTGAAAACACAAAAAATGGATGATATATTGGTAAAACAATAAAATGAAATCTTTAAATATTTTTATTCTTTAATCATTAGTATTTATGAATTCAATATTAATATAAATGTATAATTTTTTAATTTAATTTTTTGGGAGGTTTGAAATAAAAAGGGGGAGATTTTTGGAAACACTAATGTTTTTCCAACATATACAAATATATTATAAAATATTGAAAAAATAAAATTCCTATTTATCTTAATAATGTGTTTATATAATGTAGTTTTATTGCAATCATTTTTTGTTTTATTAATTTAGTTCATAATATATATTTAATATATTAAAATTAATATATGTGGCGTTTAGGAAGCCATGATATATGATGACCCTTAGATGAAACTCATTCTTCTTGGATTATATCCTTATGCAAACAAGATGAAGCTTATAGGAATGTAATATTTATCTGATTTTATCATAAGTGGAATAGGATAAACTTTATGGGAGTCTATTCATGATATTGGTTTATCATTATGAAAATATTTTTAAATTTAATATTGGATCACCCTTACAATATTTCATAAATTCAAAAATAAAATGACCCAAATGCAAGGCTAATACTTATATAATTCAGGCTTACATGAACACGGTAAACCTTATAGATAGATTGCCCTAATTATACATCATGATTACAGAGACATGATGATTATTACGGGGAATATGAACACTCTAGGTTTCCACCTTTATTGTAAATATAATTTTTATTTAAAATATGTTATTATGTAAAAGAAGATGATGAAAACTACTTTATTTCCTACACATAGATCTTTATTAAGATATAGATCTCCTTTATGATTATAAGGAGTTGTTCCTTTTAATGAATTAGTATATATATATATATTCATGGATATTTTGATCATTGATTTTTTTGTTGGAATTATAAAAATAAATTCATTTTTTAAAAGCCGGTGGTATCAAATTAAATAATAATTGAGTAAATTAAATTTGTTATTAAGAATATTAGTATCATTCCAAGTAACACTATAACTAATCTATATTAATATATAACTCAATTATTATATTTTAAATGAAGGGATCAAATACTAAAGATGACTTTAATATTCTATTTATTATACTTTATCCAGAATTTTTAAATAAATATTGTTTAAATAAAAGAGAACAACCTTTAAGAGTATATGTAAAAATAAAAAAGGAAATAAGGAGAATATCATATTATTCAAGACCATCACACATTGTTTTCTATATTATTTACTATAAATCTATAGAACTGAAAGAAATTTCTTCTTATGTGTCATAAATAATATCTATATTTTAAATGAGGTCACATTTTACATTCCTTTGACGTAACGACAAAATTTCAAGGAATCTTGATTATCTATAAATTACTAAATGAAAATGTGAGATGAACTATTCATAATTTATATAAATTTTATATTTTTATATAATTACAAAATAATTTAATTAATAGATGTTAAATGTTGTATTTCTTTTTTGAAATGAGATAGACTAAAAATATATAATGGACCATGTACCGTGTTATAACCTCTTTATATTAGCTATATAAGTCCATAGGAAAAGAAAATATTTTACTAAACATCACTATGATCTAGTTTATATAGATAGAGTGAACCATATGACATTATTAAATCCCGTAACCATTAGACAAATATCCCAATCCAAGATATTTTTGTCTCTATATTTCATCAACACTTTTATTAAAAATAATTTTTGGTGGTTATGACCATTTTTTATAGGGTTGTTTTTTGTTTTTAAATTTATTGAACTCCATTAAACCACCTTCCTGAGTAATCATGAAAAACCCAAGTAAAATAATAAAAAATCATTTTGGTGGAGTGTGATTAGAAACCAATATCTTATAATAGTAGTTTTTTATAATTTAATATTCATGTGATACACTCTTTATAAAACCCACTCTTAAATAATTTCAAAATTTGAAAATTCACTTCCCTACATAATTTCAATTCATACATATAATGCATTAATAAACCACTCATTTGTCAAAATGTAGTTAAAAAATCATTTTTCACCATATGAAAATTAAATATGAGGATGATGTTATCCTAGTTAGATGGAATAAATTCCCTTCTAGAACAATGGGATATTCTTTCTAAATGATAACTATTTTTGGCTTTAAATCTATAATATTCTTGGGTGATTTCTCTTCCAAGGCATGTGACTAAACTTCATTTTTATTACACAAAATAACTCTTACAAATATGAAATTTATAATATGGATATATAAAATAATTTTGAATATCTTATTCAACTACATATATAACTAAATTTGATATTTCAATGGTCATATAGGATTCCCAATGTTAATATAAAGTTCTAGTCTAAATTCATTGACAATGAATGATAACCCTCTATTTTATTCATAACATCATGATGAAATATTCAATTGGGATAAATCCATATAAATAATTATAAAAATAGATGACATTGATTTTTTTCTTCTATAAACCGTACTAAATCATTAATTTAGAATATATTATCAGAATTGCTAGAAGAGGAAAGCATGTTTCACATTTTTTTATTAAGAGTTGAAAACATCAATTTCTACAAAATTTACGACAACATATGAAATCCATAATCATATTGAACGACTTTTAATTCTAGGTATTAAACCAATGTATCCCCAATTCAAATACAATAAATTGTAATTTAATAAAATTGAATGATGTTAGTGAATTTATTATAATGCTATATTACGTATTTTACTTTTTAAACAAGTTTTCTAATTTTTAATTTTTATTAATTATATCATATTAATAAAATTAATTTATTTTTCTTGTCAAATTCATTACATCCAAGAATCATAATGAAATTTTTATCTCTTGGATTTAAGTTATTCATTACAGTTGTCTTTTAAATTCATCAAAAACTGGAAGAGTGAGTTATTTCTTTATTTTCTCTAAATCAATTTAGAAATTATAAACATTCTCTTAATATTATTTTAATAATTAGGTATCAATTGTGGGTTAAGCCTCATGTGGATTATTTCTAGAAAGATAATTTTCCATGGAGTGTTATTTAATATGATTACCCAATTTTTTTGTTGATTAGAAATAGTATTGTGTAATTATTACTGTAAATATTGATGACATAATTTCATATTTGGTTAAAAACCCTCTTGAAATTAAGGAATTTAGATCATATAAAAAGAAATTCATTAAATCTAACCATAATAAGAATATATGATCAATCTATTCTAAACAATAGGGTTCACTTAGAATTTATTGTTTTCTTTTAATCTAGATTAAATAAAATATAATTATAGATACATTATAGAAGAAATACTCTATTGAACATTTTATTTTCATATGGGTTTTCATATAACATTAAGGATTCGACAACTACATCAAATCTATATGAAACCAATTAAACCTATTGGGTAATTTCTAAAAACCTACAATTACAATATTATATAGGTTGTAATGTCCCTATCATATGGGTTATCAATTTCACATTACATATAGTTCAAAATTTCTCATAATTGAATAATGTTATTTTTTAAATATATATTCAATTATTAAGTGAATGTAGGAGAAAAATGTGTTAGGTGGATTTTGTTAATAATAAATACAGTCATGGGTTATTAAAACTGGGTAATCAATTGATACATGGAGTTTTCATGTGTTTGTGTCAGATAAACACCATACTCGATGGACTTATTCCATGTATTAGATATATAACTAGGAAAAATACTATTAGTGAATGTTATTTCTTCATTTCAAACCATAGATTCATAACCTAAAACCATTCTAGATCTATAATCACTTATATTGAACCCATTTTTAATCCCTTTAATGCCCCCATAATCTTCACCTCCATGTCAAGATAAAGCATCATCCAATACTTTTCTAGGTTGATACCATGTTTCTATGAGGAATTGTTTCAATCATGATAATATTTGGGTGCACTGTCTAGGGATCATTTATTTTTACCAATGAGAGAGTGGTTTCCATTATTTTTCCCATATATTAAATATTTCCAAAATATGATTACTTATCTTAAATTATCATATTTTAAAATAGTATTGGGGCTATTACTTGGTGAATCAAAGGTAACATGCTAATTTTTTAATAATATATATTTCATCAATAGTAACTAATTCTAATAATTTATCTATTTTTTAAACCCATTTTATTATTTATTTTAATCATATTCGTAGTTTTTTGGAATTTTTTTCCAATGATAATAGAATTTTTTATTTTATTATACTTTATCAATTATCTTTTAAATTTTTGGTTGTGGATAAATCCATAATATAACTCATGTTAGGTAGAATCTGTCATTATATAGTAAACAATTGCCAATACTTTGGAAAATTAGTTATTGTTCTACATTATTTTGTGAAGGTGAACTCGTTCTTACAATATTACCACAAATTTGTTGGGATATTAGTGAAATGGGTTTTCAATTAAATTAATTAAATTAAAATGTTTCTAATAAATATTTAAGCCCTATTGAAATCAGTATACTATGTTTGAATTTCTTTTTACTATGTTAAATCCTTATAATATTATAATTTAGAAGTTTGAATAAAGAAATAAAAGTCCTAATAAAACATTATTTAATTATTTTTCATAGTTATTTTCATGAAATACAAAACCATGGGCCTAAAGACCGAGTTTCTTTATGTGATTGGGTACCTACATACATATTGTTTAAAATATATACATCATCATTGTTTAAAAATAAACATAGTTATCCTAACTGCCATAGATCTTTTAAATATATATGGAATATATAGGGGAATCTTTATATGGAAAAGGGTGAATATTGAATGCCTAGTAGGGTTGGAAAATTTAAATACATCATAGCGTTAGAGTTACAAGGCATAATATGATATAATAAATAAAATGATAATAACAGTTGAAAATAGAATAACTAAAATAAATAAAATGGTAATTGAATCATATAACATGTTGAATATCATAAGACAAAAAATCATAAACATAAGTGAAATATAAATATCACATCCTTCATCATAATGTGGATAATGACCCTTGTTGGATTGGATTCACTGCCTAAAGCATTACATAAGATATCATGTGATATAAATATTTAAACAATACATGATAGTGGTACCTAATTCAAATATCCATATTCATATAATGAAAATCATATATATAAGTTCTAAAAGGTAAAAATTTCCCATACATGTATAACAATCATAATCAAACTTGAGAGAAGAAAGTGGGATTCATAATTCAAATTAAAGACATTACCTGAAGATAAATTATTTTGATTCACAAGAGAATAAGGAATTAAACTATTTTGGACATTAATAAAAAAAATATACATAGAAAATGTATTTAAATTTATAGGTTATAAAATAATGATAATGATATAGAAGGTGAAAGAATAATAATTAACTAGTAGGGTTGTGTTTTATGAAATATGTAAAGTATATTTTAAAAAAAGGAAAGGGAATATTATTTTTTATAAAAAAAATAATTGAATCATGAAATTTAACAAAAAAATCAAATTGATTTTTTATTATATTAATGGTTTAAAACAGTTTTATTGGGCATAGATTTTGGACATGATATATAAAATCAGAAATATCCCTTAAAATGGTTATTTTAATGAATAAATACTGAAGGGAATAATATTCATGTAATTCCCCAAAAATGAAAACTACAATAAACATGGTATAAATTGAAATGTAAAATATATATAAAAATGAATGAAATTTGAGAACTATATTGTATAAAAGGATGAAAAAAAATGGAAATTTTTAACTAACAAGTCAAGAGATTGGTACAGAAGATCACTTACCTCATGTCTGAATGCAGTTTAAACATATGATTGCATATATTATAATTAAATTATTATCCATAAATATATACCCAATAACTTTATGCATCTCAATTTAATTATTTGTGGTCTTCTTATTTTTCTTTTCTTTTATTTGTAATATAGTTTCTACTTACATCGGTTATTCTAGGTTGTTCGTTTAATTTCACTATAACAGTTCCCAATTTATGATCACAGTCATAGGGGTTATAAGATATTTAATTATCTCTAAAATATATTAGTGTTATTTCTTTTATTATTACACTAGAAAATAATACATATATTTTTAATATTTTTCCAAAAATACAACCAAATTAATTTTGGTGCATTTATAATCCCATTTTCTGTGGTTGTAGTTATTATAACTATTTGTTATTATCATTATTTGTATCTTGTCATATATTATCACCTAGAAATATTAATAGTCACATAAATCTAATTTTTGTAAACATTATGTGGTATTTAAATAAATAATATTTTGTTGTTACAGAAGAATGAAAAGTGTCATTATTAGTCCCTAGCCTTATAAAATAACATAAACTTGAGTTAAATAATGAATTAACATTGATAATCCCATCAGGTTTAGTGTTTTAGTGAATTAGGCCATAACTATTACATTATATCTCAAATACTACATGTAGAAACTTCTACTAAGTTTTGATTTATTCATGATATAAAAACTCCTAAAAGAAAACAGGAATTCTTTTCTTGAAATAAATCTTATTGAACTCTTCCTTTCCCTTACCCTTCCTTATACATTGTGAAAAAACATTTCAAAAACATTGTATGAGCATAAAAAGATGATTAAGGGTTATAATGTAAATAATGAAATCATTATCCCATCAAAGAACACAAAACATAAGCATTTTAACATACCTCATGAGATCGTAAAACTTTATGAATAAAATATAGAAATCATAAATCATAAATGTAACTTTTTTCTTCCATATCATACGTACGTTATTGCTTTCACAACTACATAATGAGTTACATTGGAATATCCATCATTGAATATTCCCTAAATATATTAGGAGAAGAATTAGCATTTACCACTATCACCTAACATAATGAATTTGAGAGCTACCTCGTGCTCACCCACCCTATGATTTTTACAGAACCACACGTATATATAAAAAATTCCCAAAAACCATAACATAATTAATACAAATTAACAAGTATAGAAGAAAGAACACATATCTGCATTGTAATCACAAGATATTAGTTCAAGATATTGACATAATAATTCCATTCTCAAAACCATTTTAAAACCAAAATAAATAAAAAGGTTATACGGTATTTATATTCATTTTAAAAAAATTATACCTTGTTAAGGATGCCAAATATCAAATATTTCTCGCATCGGCGGATTGGTCGTTATCACCATGTACGTTAAAAAGAAAAATTCTTTTTATCATTTAATAAAATTATTCATATATAAAAGATTAATTTTCAAAATCGATGAATTAAAATAAAATAAAAATGGTATAATTATACCCAATTTAAAATATTCATGCTTTTAACCCAAAATATTCCTTAATGAAATGGGATTGAGGCAAAATCCATTACCTCAAGTATGACTTGTCTTGTATGTTCATTATTCTTCTTGAATAATAAACATAATTAAAATAATACTTGATTAAGAACATTTTCCCAGTTTATTAATCCATTTATATCACTTATTACATTTCTATAACAATTAGTTAATTATTTTAGTTGCTATCGGACATTTTGTCGATGTTCAGAACTTGAGTAAGAAACGAACATGCTATAATTACAAATTGTCCATTTGGTCAAAAGAATATTATCAACAAAATGATATTAATGATTTATATATCCTATATATCATATATGTAAATAATATATTTATATAAAATCTTCCATATCATTTGTATATATGAAAATGAAATGCACCGTTCATTGATACAGTAAGCCGTACGTACCCATGAACGCTACTTTAATTTAATTTATTTCATTTTTAATGGAAGGAAAACCAAATGATACATAGATGTATTATAATTATAGTACAATGTAATATTTTATATATGTTACATATTTCCATTAACCACTTCATTTATAATTTCCAAGTATGGTATGAACGACTCATATCACTTTTAGGGGGCGGTAATCCATACTTCCGCAAATAAAATTATCATACTTAACCATTATGGAAACTATAAAGGTATGGTATAAATGAAAAATAAAGAAACATAAAAGTAGTATAAATATAATATATAACACATATAAATATAGTTCCATAACAATGGCCATCATAAGATGTGGTAGGAGAAGATTGGACAATCATCGTTTTTTGTGGCAGTAGTTCACCATCCACAGAAACTATATGTTCTATACCCAACAGATGTAGGCATGTGTATGTTTAAATTTAATCATTATCATAACTAAAATCTAGTATATTGAGGAGAATATTATTGTTATTTAATAAAAAAAGAATATAATAGGCATTGAAAAAGTATAATATTGGAAAAGAATTTTTGAGAAGACACTACCTCTGAAAATGTGCAACTCTTTTTTATTTGTGCCAAAATGATATCATGAATTTCATTCTTCCTAGGTAAAATAATCAATGAGGAAGTGGGGTATTTTGGGAGCTTATTGTATCGGAGTTTGGATAATCCACGGGGCTTTAGAGGAATGTGTAATGAGTTATAGGTGGTGGCCTATTCTAAGAGGGATGTGGGGCTCTTTAAGAATGTTTGAAAGTATTATTATATTATTAAATGATTTTCAGATTAAAAAGGGTCGAAAACTCACTAAATTCAAAGATAAGATGAATATAAGTCTAAATAAAATCATAAAATAAAAATTGGATTGGTTATGGATATTTTTTAATACTTATCTTTTTTATTTAACTCTTTTTTACTCTTATAGTTTTATCAAGCATTTAACACATTGAGAATAAAAAATAGATACCAAAATATGAAAAGCATCCAAAAAAGAGTCATTAATAAACCTGGGGAATTATTTTAATAAATTTTAAAAATATTAGATTATTTGGAATTTATAAAAATTAATAAACTATTTTATATTTTAAAATATTAATTTTGTAAATTTTGACACTATTCATATCATGAATTTTTAAAAATTTATTACAAACTGATTAATTTGGAAAAAAACCCATTAATAAAAAGATAAAAAGTATTTATAATCCAAAATATTCATGGATTACATAAAAATTGTAATATTTCATTTATTTTAACATTTAGAAAATCAATTATTTGAATCCTTTATTAATGAAGAAATCACTGCAACAACATTGTGTCATAATTTAATATATTTATTTAATGTTTTAAAATTATAATTTAAATACCATGATGTAGGAAATTTGTTCATATTTAAAATGAATCTTTATAGTCGAATATATAACTTATATAACCCCATATAAATTTTTTTTACTAATATATATATGTTTATATTACATTTTCCTTACCATTAAATTAATTTTTATAAAATGTCATTTTCACATAAAAGTGGCTCAATGGGGTCCCAAAATCGACTAAAGGATGGAAATGGTCAGAAATGTATAAAAATATAGGATTAAGGCACGTTTTAGTGTAATTTAATATTAATATAATTTTATTTTTTACCCTTAATTACTATATTTACACTTTAAACATGGTAAATAAAATATTTAGTAAAGATAATATTAATAATGTATAAAAATAAAAGTTTCCTATTTACACAATGTGGACCTCCAAATTCCAAAAATTGAATCCATTTTTCCAAAATTCAGAACACATAAGTTGCAGAAATTAATTTAAAATTAATTTCTATTGTCAAAACTGAAAAACGAGTTTTTAAGAAATAAGAACTACCAAAAGAATGACACATGTTTATATCAAATTTCAAAGTGAAATTACTACAAATGAAAAAAATTGAATTAAATGACGATAATATAATACAATTACATATAAAAAATATTTAAAAAGATATTATCTTGATATAAATAAATCATAAGAAAATACGGTTTTGTCTTAAAATGCATTATTTTTCACTATTCATTTAAAAATTAATTTTTTCATAAAAATACCAAAAATTTACCTAAAGTAAATTTTTAAATCCTATTTATAAAGATGAAGTCTATTTTATTAAATAGAACATATAAAAGCTACCAATAATGAGATTCAAAAGGGGTTCTCCATCAAAAAGTGGAAAAACTACCTTTAAAAATTATTAGAGTATTTATGCATCAAAATAGATTCTTTATAATTTTATATCACTAAAGTTTATTGGATAAATGAAAAAACATTTAACAAACACATTTAATCATAATATGGTTAGTTTTTTTCATTCCCGATAATAAAACGGCTATGCATTAACTTCCCTTTAGATGATAATATTATATTATTATTAATATTTTTATTATGAATGAGCATTGTGTAAAACATAAGAGTTCTGAGAACCCCATTGTTGTGTGTTGGGTAATCCATCGAGCATATCATTTCCTTTAATGTAAAATTAATATATAATTCACAAATGGTAAAATATATGAAAATAAACTATTCTTTATTTACCTGGGATGTTACATCCTTCCCCCCTTTATGAAATTGCATCCTCAAAATTTTATTCACTTATAAAATAAATGGGGGAGTTAACCCTTCATAAAATTTTCAGATTCCCACATTTCCTTTAAACCATATGGGGTTTCCATAAAACCTTTACCTTATGAATTATGTTATTATGCATCACCTACTCTCTTCGGTTCCTCATAAGACAGATTGTCTTCTAACTGAACTACTTTTGGACTCAAAACATTAGATGGATCTATCATATACTTTCATAACATTAAAACATGAAAAAAATTGTGTAGTTGGGATAATCGTGGAGGTAAAGTCACTCTGTAAGAAACTGATCCTACATTCTCTAGGGTTTCATAGGGTCCAATGAATCTCATACTCAGTATTCCCTTCTTACCAAAACACATCACACATATCCATGAAGAAACATTGAGAATAATATGATCACCTACCTAACAAGAAATATCCTTTCTCTGGTTATCCGCATAATTTTTTCCTTCTGATCTAAGCTGTTGTCATGTGATTCTGAATCAACTGATATTTTTATGCCATCTCTCCTACCAATATTGGTCTCATCAACTTCCTTTCACCAACATCATCCCAAACATATGGAGTTCGACACCACATTCCATATAATTCACCAAATGGTAACATTTTTATACTAGAATGAATACTGTAATAATAAGAAAATTCAACCAAAGAAATATGTTGGTACCAACTTTCTGGGTAATCCTTTGAGAATGAAAGTAGCATATCTTCTAATTTTTGAATTGTTCGTTCTAAATTTCCATCTGACTGTGGATGAAGAGATGTGCCAAAATTTAATTCAGTATCCAATGAATTCTGAAGGTCCATCCAAATTTTATAAGTTAACATGGGATCACAATAAGATATAGTGGAGTGGGTAAATCCATGTAACCTAACTGTTAGTTTAATATAAAATCAAGAAAGTTGATCTAGAGACATAGTTTCTCAAATTTGAAGAAAATGAGATGATTTAGCTCATCGATCAACAATAACCAATATTGCATTGTTACCCTGATATGTCTTTGGTAATCCCACGATGAAATCCTAGGACACATTTTCACATTTCCACAATGGAAGTAGAAAAGGCTGAAGAATTCATTTTGGTAATTGCTACTCTGCATTAACCTATTGAAAAATAAAACATTTCAGGGTAAATTCAACAATATCTTTATTCAATCCGTCAGATGAGCAATACTCTAAAAGATCTCAGTATATCTTTGTAATACCTGAATGAAATGAAAAATATACGATTTTCACATGAAAACTCCATCTTCAACAGTGATTCACAATCCACACATAATCTCTTTCCAAATCTCAAAACACAGTCTCCATCAATATTAAACTCAGGTAACATACCATTCTGAACCAATTATTCCTTTTTCAGCAACTCATATTCATCTTTATGCACATTCTTTATTATGTCAACTAGGGGCGATTATATTGAAACCTAAAAATAAACATTTTAATTTCATTCACCAATATCTTCTATACCAAATTTAATAAAATATTTAATCAAAATATCTTTTTCAAAACTCATGAAGGTTAATATAAATTGCTTTTTTGACTCCAAGAATTGGACACTTTATTTTCTATTTCTATAGGGTAAGGAATTGTTAAATCATAATACATTATTAATCCTATCCATCTCCTCGGTCTCATGTTCAATTATTTTTGAGAGATTAAATACTTCAAACTTTCTTTATTAGTATATATTTCACACTTTACTCTATAAAATGATGCCTCCAGATTTTTAATAAAAAATAGTAGCTAATTCCAAATCATGTGTTCGGTAACATAACTCTTGCGCATTTAATTAACATGATGTATAAGAAAATTACTTGATCAATCTACATAAGTACACAACCATTTCTTATCAATAAAGCATCATTATAGATAAAAAATTCCCGTTCTCTATAAGGTAATGACAAAATTAGATCATTAACCTATATTTTCTTTCAATTCCTAA
Organism: Viscum album; assembly: GCA_963277665.1. NCBI lineage: Eukaryota > Viridiplantae > Streptophyta > Magnoliopsida > Santalales > Viscaceae > Viscum > Viscum album. The sequence continues at coordinate 516,135,082 of OY728164.1, read as the reverse complement.
AAAAAATCCTCACATTCATTTTCCAAAATGAACATAACATCTTTTTGAGTCATATTATTGAGTGGGGAAGATAATCATGCAAACGTTTCAGCAAAACTCTTGTAATAGCCTTCCAACCCAAGAAAATTAGGAATATATGTGATATTGGTAGGTCTAGGCCACTCTTCAACAAATTTTGTTTTAGAAGGGTCAACAATTATTCCATAATCATAAAAAATGCGACTATTGAATGAAATTTATTGTAGAAAACAATCAAACATTCTATATTTTCCATAACATTTCTTTTATTTTAAGTTATGTAATACAACCCATAAATGACTTTCATACTCCTATTTAATTTGAGAATATACCAAAATATAATTTATAAACAAAACCACACTTTATCGCCTAAATCTACTTATCCATCACTACAACAAACTTTTCAATTATGATTCCAACCAACTCATTATGATGGCTTGGTAGGTAATTTACCTTTGTATTCCTTCCCATCATAGCTTACCTATTTCATCTAGGAAACACCATTCTAAACAAAGACTTATCTTAGACTAAACAACATGGTAATCTTTAAATGCTTTATCATTTCAATCTTACTATAAATTAATTTATGGATATTAATTTAACAGTATCCTGACTCTTAATGTTCAACCTATGATACCAACTATAAAGCCCCATACTTAGAACATTACTTAACCTTGTGTTAAATCAAGAATTAACAATAGGAATAGTTTTTGGATTATATTTTTAGATAATTACATCATGACTATTACATTATATCTCAAATATTAAAAAGTAGAATCTTCTACCCAGTGTCCATTTTTTTCATAAAATAAAAAATCTAAAAATAAAAAAATAATTCTTTTCATGATATAAATCATCATGAATTATTATTTTATCTTACCCATAATTATACCATGTGAATAAAATTTCAAAAAAACATGTGATGTGCATAAAAATATTATTAAGGGGACTAAAGTAAAGAAAAAATAATTAGTCCATAAATACATTAATTACATAACCTCTTTATCATACCTCATGAAATAATAATATTTATGAATAACATATCGAAATCATAAATCATAATGGTAACATTTGGTATCTATATCGTACATACATTGTAGCTTTTATAACTACATAGGGAGTTACAATGGAATGCCCATCACAGTATATTCCCTAAATCTATCTGGATAAACATTAATGTTTATCTCCATCACATTAACCAATGAATTGAAGATCTATCTCAGATTCACCCACTCTAGGTTTATCACGGAACCACCCGTATATGTAATCAATGCCGAAGAACCATAACATAATCATAACACATGAACAAGAATAAATGAAAGATACCATTTCCACATTGTAATCACAATATATCAGTTGAAGATATTATCATAATAATTTTATTATAAGAAACATTTTCAATACCAAAATACATAAAAAGGGTATATGGTATTTATATTTCATTTAAACAAAATTATGTATTGTTAAGAAATCCAAATATTAAATAATTCTCACGGTTGTGAAAAGGACTTTGTCACCATATACATTAAAAAGTAAATTTTTTTGTTGTTTAGTAAAACATATCATAGAGAGATGAATTACATTGAAATCCAATGAATGAAATTAAAATAAAAATGGTATAATTATACATTCTTTAAAAGAAGGTCATTTATATCCCAAAATATGCCACAATTAAAGGAGATTTAGATAAAGTCCCTTACCTCATGTTCGACTTGTATTGTATGTTCCTTGTTCTTGCAGAATAATAAAATTATGTTAATTTATACTTTCATAAGAATATTTTTCTTGCTTATTATTCTTTTTATATCACTTATTACATTTCTACAACATCTAGTTAAATATTTGAGTTTGTATTAAAATTTTTGTTGATGTTCGGAACTTGAGTCCCAAATGAACATCTCATAATTAATAATTGACCATATGGTCAAAAGTCCACTATCTCCAAAATGATATTAAAATTTTAGAAATCATATATATCATATATATATGTAGTGTATATCAATTTATAATAGTCCATAAAATTTGGATATATGATAATGAAATGCACTATTCATGGAGACAGTAAGTCGTACGTACACATGAACGCTAAATTCATTTAATTTTTTCATTTTTAAAGGAATGATGACCAAATAATACATATGTATATTATAATTGAAATATAATATCATATTTTATATACCTTAAATAATTTCATTAACACCATACATTATACATTCCTTTTATGGTATGAGCTATTCATATCACTTTGAGGGGGCAGTAGTATGCAATTTCTCAAATGAAAATATCATATTTACCCATTATGAAACCATAAAGGCATGATATAAATGAAAAAAAGAGAAAAATATATACAATATAAATATTATATATATATCGCATATAAATACAGTGCCATCATAATATCCCCCATAAGAGGTGGTAGGAGAAGATTGAACAATAAGCATTTTGTCAGGCAATAGTTCATTATCCACAGAAACTGTATGTCCTATACCCATTAAGGGGAGGTGTATGTAATTGTATATTTAATCATTATCATAAAAAAAACTTTTATATTTAGGATAATGTATTTTTTATTTAAATAATGAATAATAATAGAATATGGAGTGAAGAATTAGAATGATGAAAATGAATTTTAGAAAAGACGCTACCTCTTAAAGTGTGTTACTCTCCTCGATTTGAGCCAAAAGAACTTCATGAATTTCTTTCATACTTGGAAAAAGATTCAAGTATTAATATAGGGATTTTGGGAGATTCTTGGAGAAGATTTTTGACTATCCAACGGCTTGAGAGGTGTGTTTAATGGGTTAGAGGTGGTGGCCTTTTATAAGAGGGACGCTGAGCTCTTTTGGAATGTTCAAATGTATTATTTTATTATAAAAATAATTTCAATTTAAAAAGGGTCAAAAAATCATTATATTTTAGTATAATATTATTTTGTTTCTAAATAAAATAATTCCATAATAATTGGACAGGTATTGGATATTTTTTAATCGTAATATTTTTTATTTAACACTTTTTTACTCCTACCGTCTTATCAAACATTTAGCACTTTTAGAATAAAAATAGTTACCAAACATGAAAAATAACCAAATAAAGAGTCATAATTAAAATTTGAGACATATGATAACAATTTTTCTGAATCATATATTTTTTGGTATTTTAAAATATTTTATAAAATATTTTATATTTTAAAATAAGAAATATCTCAATTTCAACACTATTCATATCATGACTTTTTAAAAATCCATAACAACTTGATTGATTCAAAAAAAAGTTAATAAAAATATAACATGTAAATATCATCAAAAAAAATTTGTGGATTAAATCAAAAAAAATTACAATTATTTTTACATTTATAAAATCCTTTATTTGAATCCTTTATTAATGAAGCAATCATTGAATCAACATTGTGTTGTAATTAAATTTATTTATTTAATGTCTAAAAATTATAAAAAAAATACAGTTATTTAAATAATATAGGTGTCTTCATAATGTATATTTATAGTCGAAAATAACACTAAAATAACCCCATATGATTTTTTTACTAAAATATATTGATTTATTTTAAATATTCCTTAACATTAAATTAATTATACTAAAATGTCATTTCTACAAAAAAGTGACTCCATGAGGTCCAATAATTGTCAAATGGATTCCCAAGGTTGAAAATTTATCAGAAAATAGGATCATTACATGTGTTAGGGTAATTTCATATTGTTTTTATATTATTTTTTACCCCAATTTACCATATTTACCCTTTAACCATGGTATATAAAATATTTATTGAAGTTACTATTCATAATTTCTAACAATAAAAGTTACCAATTTAAAAAATTTGGACCTCCTGATTCCAAATATGGACTCAATTTTTTTATATTCAAATCACATATGTTGTGGAAATTATTTTGAAATTAATTCTAATTGTCAAAACCAAAAAGTGTGTTTTTAATAAATAATAACTACAAAATATTGACATGTGTTTATGTCCAATTACAAAGTGAAATTACTTCCTAGGACTAATATTGGATTAAATAATAAAAATATAATCAAATTAAAATTGAAAAACATTTAAATAGATAATCTATCTATATAAATAAATCATATTAAAAGATAATTATGACATAAAATGCAATATTTTTTACTATTAATTAAAAAATGAACTTTATCAGAAAAATACAAAAAACTACCAAAGAAAAATTTTGATATCCCACTTATAAATACAATATTTATTTTTGAAAATTGAACATATAAAAGTGACAAAAACAAAATTTAAAAGGGTTTCTCCATCAAAAGGTGGTAAAACTACCTTTTAAAAATATGAGAGTATTTATGCTTAATATTGGATTCATTCCCATATTTAAGCATCTAAGTTTAATTGGATAAATTTAAAAACATTTAACAAATACGTGTAACCATAATATGGTTATTTCCATTCATTCCTTTCTTTAAAACGACTAGGCGTTATCAACCATTATAAATAAGAATATTATATTTTTATTTTTTTTCAATATAACTCAACATTTTGTGAAACATAAGACTTTGGAAATACCCATTGTTGCGTGTCAGGTATGCCATCTAATATAGATTCCCCTTTAAAATAAAATTTATATTTAATGCACATATATTAATAAATATGAAAATGTCATATTCTTTATTTACCTAGGATATTACAGCCATTCAATGGACGTGGTAGTTAGCATGTACATTGATAATGCTCAAATATTTCATAAAATTCGAAGGTGGTATAAAAAAATTAATTATAATTAAATAATATTAATCATTTAAATATATATTTTTTCATTAAATAACAATTTTCTAATTTCTATGAATTGATTTTATGAATAATAAATCTTACACTCATAAAGGATGTAGTCCACACAAATGCAAGAAAATATTTTCATTTTTCTCAATGATTTTGGAGGAAGGTATAAAATAGATATTCCATTCATATAATAAATCATAATAATTTTAAAAATATGTTTTTATCATACATTCATGTTTTGGGGGGATATGATGGGTGTAAAAAAATACAGGATCTAGAAAGGTTAGGTAAAGAACATTACATATCCCTTTAAAGTTCTCCCTTGGGTAACTACGTAAGGATCCATAGCATGGTATTTTGGTGAGGCCAAGGTGAAAATGGAGTGGGGATGGTTTGGAAGTGATACTATGTTAGAGATTTGGTTGATCAAAATATTTGGACTAGTTATAGAATTTGGAAGGATCTGATCTAATTTTATATGTAAAGAGAGTGGAATTTTTATAAAGTCTCATTAAAATTTAATAATTCCACTCTATTATTCGAGGAAATGGCTCCAAATATGAAAAATAATTATTTGGGGAAATATATAATATTCATTCTCCATCCAGAAACAAATATCATTCATTTATTTCACCTGTTTTTTCATTTTTCAATTTTTAAAACAACATCTACCTTAATTTACCTCAACTGATGTAACTACACTTTCACAATCAGTAATTACTCATAATTGATAATATTAGTATTGAAATTTTATAAAAAATTAAATTTTAAAATTAAAATACTATAATAATTTTATAAACTAAAATAATGATATTTATTGATGTAATTTTAACATTAGGGAACATAACACGTATAAATAATTTCATTGAAAATGTTCACTTTACGATTAAATTTCTTGCATGGGATAATATTATAATTTTACTAATTTTCTATAAATAATTTGTTTTATTCTAAATAAAATAAATTTTATGTTCCTTTCAAATCAAGATAAAACCTAGTTTTGAAAATAAATAATGTTTAATTATATGAGAATACCAAAAATTGTATTTTATTACAACTAAAATATTAATATGGTAATATAATGACTAAATTGGTTATATAGATATAAAAATATAATTGAAATATAAAAAATAATTCTTTGAATAAATATATTCAATATTAAAAGTTTTTATAGAGTTAAATGTCATTCTTATATAGAGATAAAGTAATAAAAGACACCCTTTTGATAAAATATTTATTTTTTACAATTCCTGTAAAAAACTATTTTAAAAAATAATAATATTTAATATTATGATAATAATTATTTCACAAATATAAAATTATTCATTTTTTATATTCATATCATAAAATTTATTAATATTTTTTGTAATTAGATATAAAAAATACAGTGGAAAGTTTTTTTTATTAGAAACTAAGTTTTGGTATATTAAATATCATATTATCAATTAAATAAAAATTAATATTTTGTTAAATTAATATTAATATAATATATTTGGTTATTATTCAATGATAAAAATCATTGGACCTTGAAATAAAAATAATTTTTTTGAAGATTCGTTTTTAGGAAAATAATGAATTGATGGGAAATTACTCTTCACAAAAGTATTAAAATTACTGATATATATATATATATATTAAATTTTTTAATAAATGTTTTAATAATCCAAATTTATAATTACATAATCAATTATTATCTTTTTTTGAGTCCAATACATCAAATAAGCTCTAATTGGTGTTTTAGGTTATTGTTTTGCTAGCTTGAATCTAGTGGAAATCTCCATGGGATTGAAAATTTCACACATATAATTTCAATCAAACTTTAATTTTTATATTTTGACTTTGGATTGGTTATGGTCAAAACCTAGTGAATCAAAATCCCTTATGATCATAGGAAAATAGTCTTCATAAGGATGACAAAATTGTTTGGATTTTATTTCTTCTATCATTATTAAATTTGTGACGTGGGTACTTGAATTGGTACAATATAATTTAACAACTATATTTTGTCGTTATATTTTATATTGAAAAATATATCATGGGGGTTTTTATGTTTCATGGTGTATAAATTATAATATTAAATATCATATTTGTTTCAGTAGAATATACATTTAAATTTTTTTCAATATATTCTACGACCATAGATTAAACATTCCCTTGATGTTTTTATTATTATTAAATATTAATGTTAGGTATGGGTATCAATAATATTACTAAATATTTATTTTAATGATGAAAAATATATCACATATATTAAATAATAATAAGAATTATACCATCATTTTGTTTCCTCATAAGTAGTTAAGTTAAATACCTATCATTGTATACTGTTAATACATATTTTATTATACCTTCAGTTCATAGTCCAAATTGGAGTGACATATTATCATAATTTGGTTGTAGAAATAAAACTAAATTATATATTTTCCTAATATAAATATGAAACACACATATCACTTATCCATCATGGTTAATCCACATGGTAGTACTGGCTGATAGTTGGGATCGAATGTTGATGTCTAGAAAGAATGATCCTCCTCCTCAAATAGATTATTGAGATACAAATTCAGACCCCTACCACCCATTTTTTTAGTATCCAAAACCATAACCTTATCCAACACTTATTCTATATTATCATTACTACTATATCAAATGTAAAAATATATCCACCAAACTACCCACATTCTTGTTGCACCATTCATAGTATTGATTTCTCTTTAAATCCATCCCACATTTATATTGGTGGGGGATGGAATCCTCAATGATTTTTATCTGGGTGGCTCATCATATAACCAATTAGATAATTTCATGAATTAAAAAAAATTCCACAAACATTGCATGGGATTTCATAATATTTGGAATTAATCCCAATTGTCAATCTAGACCTTTCCCAATGGTCACAAGCTGGACTGCACATTTGTTTCTAACTTCAATTTCCTGCTGCACTAGTGGTACTTAAAAGTGGTTGTATTATACATTCACCATTATCGTGGATCATTCAAAGGTTTCATAAAATTTTAGTCCAACATGTGGTGTTGGTAGATTAATTGATGTTGATGAAGGTGATATTTTGATTTCATCTACTATTGAGGTGACATTAGTGACTCTCTACATTAGCTTCTTGTTGTTGTATCTAACCCCATCCATTTTTCTCCAATAATGATTATGTTGTGGTAAATCTAACAATGATCGTTTAATATAGATTTGATGTTGAAATTTTTATTATATTACAAGTAACATGACGGGAGTCTTACATAACCCCCATCTAATATTCTTTTTCCAAAATATATATAATTGATTCAACTGTTTTCATTACTATAATCATGTAAAATACATATAAATAAAGATACTGATATTTATATACCCATAATCATAATTATTAATATGTAACCATCATAAAATCAAATGATTTATTTGATACAAACATTAGTGTGGTACTCATAGAAAATAATCAATGTATCATATAGTGGATTTAATTAAGAACCTATTTTCACAATTTTTGAGTCGGAGGATTTTGATATAACATTTCACCACACTATTAGTCATTGAATAGGCTACACATTGACCCATTGGTTGTGTTTTTTTACCATAAAAAATATTATTATCCTAGGATTTTTGACCTTTACATGGTTAATGTCTTACTTTTCAAATTTACAGCATTGTACTATTAAGGGCTAATTTAGAAGCACAATTTTCACATTCTTCCTTGTAACTAGCCTCTTAATTATCCTATTGATGAATGATACTATATGACCCCTTATTTCATAAGTAATGAATTTTCAATCCCCCTAAGGAAAACCAATGTGTTCTTTTGTCCACATTTTTTACAAATAGGTTGTTGAATATTCCCTCTTTCGTCATATTTATTTCTTAAATATTCATGAGTCTCAATCATATATTATTTTTTTCACTCAATAATTCAATTATGGTTAGGTTGTTAATAATAATTTTTGATATATGGTTTGGAATAATCATAATGTTCTTACAAATAATACTATTTTAATGGGATATTCGCTAAGGTAATCATAAAAATACCCCTCTCACCCATGTTTTAACTCGATTCCTTATGGTTCCATCCATCACTAAAACCAAAAGGGTTAATAACAGTAAACAATACTTGCACATGGTGTATCATGATACTATTATTTACCCTATGTATTTGAGTACTATTAGTCGGAACCCTTCATAATCATTTCATTTCATGCATAAGTGTGCCACATAGATCATACAACATGGATTCATTAAACGTCATAATTTATTCCAAAAATAAGATATGTGTAATACATAAATATATGTACTAAATCAAAATGTACATGTTCATAAAGGTTAATACCCTTGATAGAGACATGGTTATGGTATTCACTTACAATATTATTTTTGAATTGGAAATTTTGGTGTAACTTCGGCAGCATAATGACGTCAAATAGAAATCATAAAATGGGTTGATGAGAGAAAAGGGGCATCTTATCATTTATACATTAAATGGAAATTAATGGGGTCATGTGGAATAATATCAAAAAATATGTAGTGGAATTTAGATTCATAATATAAAATAATTTCTTGAAAGTAAATGAGGAGAGAGAAATCAATTACAGAATTTTGGTATGGTAATGGTGTACATGGGTTGCATTAATGAAAGAGAAATGGGTCTATAATAATTCAAACATAAGGAGGGATGTATAGTAGAGGTTAAAATTCAAACCCCCAATATTTTAAATTTTAAATTAATGGGTCATAACAATATATAAAAAATTTTACATATATGGAAGGAATGAAAGTGAGGATCCCATATTTGGAAGGGTGTGATTTCAAGATATTGATAATGGGATTATCGAGAGCTTGAGGTGACGTGGGAGGACTCTAGATAGAGGATAGTATAGTTGGGACGTGATCCAATGGGTTTTAGTGAATATAAGTTGGATCTTGGGTGGGTTTATATAGGAAAAGAGAGGGGAATACTTTAATATTTCAGAAACATAGGTTTTGGAATCTGTATAATAAAATATTCAAAACCACAAACCAACCAGTGGTTTTTGGCCATGTTTTATTCCAAAGGGGTGTGGAAAAAGTTATTTTATATGGAAAATATCATAACTTTTTAAAATATTAGGCTTTGTTATGTAAAGGTGAGTCACACTCTCAATGAAATATTTTTAAAAAGATAAAATATTTTATAAGTCTTGGAGGGTCCAGTAATGAACCATTAAATTAATCAAAAAAATATAAAATCACATTTTTTAATTTAAAACATATATTGGCCTAATACCCCTTTTATAATATTTTATTACATCACTATTTGGTCATTATGATGTCATAAAAGACATTATATATTTAATTGGTATTTAATTAGTACCAAAAAATTTTATTGTCTCAGGAAATTATGAAAATTTACCATTTGATAATTTTGACATACTGAATCCAAAAAACAATATTCATTTTATTTAAATAGTTATATATATATGTGTGTGAATTTTTAATTTTAATATAAAAACCAAAATTTATAAAAAATTCACTGGTTTGGAAAAAAAAATTCAAACCTTAAAAAAATTACAATTGAATAAAATTTATATGATCAATTATATTTAATAAAAATTAATTAATTAATAAAATTACATTAAAATAATATTTAATTAAAAATTTAATTATTCATAAAAATGGATTTCATAATTGAACATGAACTAATAATATTATTTCAACTTTAAAAACCATTTTCAAAGTTACAATAATAAAATGAATGTATATTATTTATAAAAAATAATGAACATAATCATAGTTATGGGGTATTTTTAGATAACCCTTAATAATACCCCCACAACACCTAAGGGTATGGTGTGAGATGGTGACAGACTCCTAGGGAGGCTTAGATAACATCACTCTGGTTGTAATCTTTATTAACATACTCTTCACTCAAATGTGGTTCCATTCAATCTTAAGGTGTTGACGCATGGCTTGTTCATAGCCTAGAGTGAATCCCAATGATGATACCTCATTCTCGTGCTCTGAAAAATGGGCTTTGTATGGAGAAACTCTACTACATGAGTCCATCGTTTTCTTTGTCTATATAAATTGTATTTTTTTAATGCCCTATTTTTATACTAAAAATGTGATCACTGTTCGATAGATATATTAGCATTGGTAACAATTCATAATCGTATTTTAAAATCTCAAAACATAAAACAAAAGAATTTCATATGTTTTGTAAACCGATTTTAGATAATAATACATTTAATTATATCAAAATTAGTTTTCATTAATAAAAGTTTGGGTCGTTAAAATATTCCCTCCTTAAGAAATTTTTCCCTCAAAATTTATTTTTCCCACATTAAAAATGATGTGAGTAACTCAAACTCATCACTTACTTCAGTTCCAATGTTTTTTCTTCAGACTTGTGGTTTCTCCAAAACACAATGATGAGGGGAATTGCCTTATTTTGTAGAACGTTTTACCTATCATCTAATATATTCACATTCTTTTCTTCACTGGAGAGGTCATTCTCCAATGGTACCCCCTCTGGATTGAGTTCATTATAAGGGTCAGGTATGTACTTCATCAAGAGAGATATATGGAAAACATTATGTTCTTGAGATAGGTTTAGTGGGAGTGTTATTCAATAAGCCACTGCTCCAATGCGATCGAAAATCCCAAAAGGGCCAATGTACATTGGACTAGGTATTACTTTATTCCCAAATCTCATAAATATATTCAATAACGATATGGAGAAGAATACCATGTCTCCAAAATCATACTCTAGGTCTCATCGATGCATATCAACATATCAATTTTATCAACTCTAGGCTACATTAATGTGGTGTTGGATGATCTTAACCTTCTCCACCATTTCTTCAACAATTTCCAAACATTGGAGTTTTCGTTCCCCAACATCATCCCAACATTTTAGTGTTCTGAAACTCTATCCATAAAAGGATTTGTAAGGATCCATTTGGATTCTTGATAGAAACAATTATTGTAAGAGAACTCAACCAGATGAAGATGTTGATCCCATCATCCTATGATGTCCATTCAGATCGCAATCACATGTCCTCAAGTGTTTGGATGATCTACTCTGATTGGCCATCAATTTGAGGATGATAATATATGATGATGTTCAGCTTAGTATTCAAAGTGTGGTGGAGACTCTTCTAGAACATATTGGTGAAAAATTGATCATGATCAGATACAATCAATATTTTTTCTCCATGCATCCTTACCACTTCTCTGATTTAAATCTATTATAGTTTATCCAATGTGAAATCCTATCAAGTTACAATGATATGTAAAATATATGCAATATGATATACTATATCCTAGATAGATATTTTTCCATTGGGTGTCTTCGGAAGTCTAGTGAAAAATTCCATTGTGATGTTTTCCAATTTCCATGTTGGTATGGGCAATGGGCTCATCATCCACTTAGAATTCTTCCTCTCAACCTTAACATGCTGACATACCATTTACTTTGATGTATACTCAGAAATCACCTTCATCATGTAATCTCACTAATAATGATCTCGGAGATCATGATTCATCTTTGTGTTTCCTGGATGAATGGAAAAATTAGAACTATGTGAATCATTTAATAGTTCATTCTTTAAATCCATAATTGATGGAACACATAATCATGTACAAAATCTCACAATTCCTTCTTCACTAACATTAAACAGAATGGATTTACCTTTTTTGACAGTTTCCACATTATTCTAAATTCTAACAATCTTTTTTTGATCATACTTTAACCTTTCTATAAGAGATTTTTGAGTAATCATTTGTGAAAAGATTGAAGATATTCCATTCTTTATGATTTCCATGTCCAACATCATCAAATCTTAAACGATTGGATCCTTTTAAATTCTCATCAATGATAGAATTGTTGGATCATCTCTACTTAGAGAATTCAACAACTTATTAACATTACCATGGTGGTAATGGATTTAGTGGTCGTAGACTATGATCAGATCTTTCCATCTTCTATGGTGCATGTTTAACTCTTTTTGTGTAAAAATATACAGGAGGCTTTTGTGATCTGTATATGTTTCACACTTGTCCCCAAAGAGGTAATGTCACCATATTTTTTAGCGAAGATTACAGCATAAAACTCTATATCATGTGGTGTATATTTATTCTCATTAATATTCAATTACCATTAATCATAGGCAATGAGTTTGTAATTTTTCATCAACACACTGCCCATACCCTTCTTCGAAGCATCACTGAATACCAGAAAAAGTTCTCTAGGTGTGGGTAGTGTGAGTAAGATAACAATTATAAGCCTCCTTTTTAAATCCATTAATCTCTCTTAACATTCATTACTCTATGAAAACTTGACTCCCTTCCATTTTAGCTGGGTGATATGGTTTGAAAAATGTGAAAAAAATTCACAATTTAGGGATAATATCCAGATAACCCATAGAAGATATGGATGTTTTTCACCAATGTTTTCATCAAACATCCATTAATTTCATTTTTCATGGAAGTATTCATAGCTAAACCAGTTCTTCTGATGATATGACCCATGAATTAGACTTTCATTGACCAGAACTCACACATTATCTACTTTTCACATAGCTTCTCCTTTTGGAAGGACTCTAGTATTGTTCATAATTGATCTTCATGCTCCTCCTCGGTATTGGAGTAGATTATAATATATTATATGAATGATACCAAATTTTTTTGGGGTAATATCTATAAAAACTATTCATCATGTCCATAATAAAAATAGGACCAATAATAAGTCCGAAAGGAATTATTATGAGTTCTGATTGCTAGTACCTTTTTGGAAAAGCAGTATTTGGGATATCCTACTTCAACATTAATTGGTAATATCCTATTCGTAGATCCTAATTGTAGAAGTATTGTTCTCCACTTATCTAATCTAACAAGTCATCAATTCTTGGTAGATGATATTTTTTCTTTATCATGATTTATTTAGCTCATGATAATCAATGAAAAGGCGAATTGAACCATCCTTCTTCATGATGAAGAGGATGGGTGTAACACTTGGTGAAGAACTTGGGATTATGAAGCCTCTATCCACATTCTCATGTAGTTGTTTCATTACATCCTAAATCTCCACAACAACCATTCTCTATGGAGTCTTGGATATTGAAAATGCTCCAGGAATAAAATCAATTGATAATTCATTATATCTTTTAAGAGAAAAACTAAGAAATTGCCCATGAAAAACGTTGGTGAATTACATCACAATAGGCTTGATTCATGGAGGGTTTCTTACCTAGATACAGTTATCTGAGAATGATACATGTGGTCACGGGGAAGAAATATCAAAGCTTGATCTGATGGTGCTAACGAAGATACATATTCCTCCTTGCACTTGTATAGAATCGAGGGTCGATTCGTCATATAGAGAGTGATTTACCTCACCATAAAATTTATAATGTATCTATTTATGGGAAGAAAATACTTTCCAAGAATTAAATCAAACTCCACTAGAGTAAGTATGATGATTTTTTCTTGGAAGTTGAATCCACAAATTGTAATAGGGGAGTAGTTATATTCATGGGATGAAATAATTTACCCATTTTTTGTTCTAACCAACTACTCTACTTCCATGATTTGTGGTGGCCTTGGGATTGTTCTTATACACATTTACGATATAAAATAGTTTATATAAAAAGAATCAAAAATTAAAATTACTATTCTTGAACGAATTACTAGTGTACCATTCACCACTTCATCGTTAGGGTTCTCTTCGGCGATAAGGATAGATAAATCTAGACCTTCTTTCCTTGGAGGATGTTGGGTGCATCTGAAAACCCTTGGATTAGGGAACGACTTTGCAAAGTTCCCTGGTTCTTTTTAGTTGAAGAAATGAATAATGCGTTGAGGTTAAAATAGAGTGTTCTACATCTATGTCACAGTAGTGGGTTTTTCTTTACAATAGTTAATGTCCATGAACCCTTCTCTTCCAAACCTAATGAATTCCATCATCCCATTTAGGCCACTTCTGGGGTGCTTTTTTCCATACCATTAGAAAGTGGGGTGATGTAAATTCATTGCACCATTTGATTTATCAATCTGACCGCTATAATTAAAGTCCACTTTCCACTTCTTATCCCCATGATTCCCCTTATATTCATCGATCTCTATTTCAACATTGAGGGGACATCAGAAAATTTCCTCGTAGCTATCTAAATAATGGGTCTCTAGGGATTATTGTAGGGTAGTTTTTTGCCCACAAAAGAAGCGGTCAGCATTTCATTCGGGGGTAATGAAAAATATGATGGCGTATCGTGAAATAATTCTGATTTTTCCCTCATATTCTCTAATGGATTAACCGCCTTTTTTCTTTAGGGAAAGTATTTACTTTAACATCTTATTTCGGAGGGTCTTAAAAAATATTTATTGAAAGACATTTTCTGAAAATCCTTCCATTCTAATGCCTCGAACTCTTCCTCATGCTTCATATTTTTTATCAATGTCCACCATTGATCAGCTTCACCATCAATATGATATGTATCCTAGAGGACCATCTATGGTTCGTAACATTGAAGGATATATAAGTTATTCTCAGTGGAGTTGAACCATTTTTCGGCAATTGGGGGATCAAATGATCCAATAAAAGTAGTTGACCTTTGTCTCTTGACTCTCATGATTTCACCTTGTTCTTTCTTCGGTTGGGGGGGGGGTGGTTGGATGGTCCTCTTGAACCATGTATCTATTAAAAACATGATATAAATGAGAGTGTATCATGACGGTGTTTTTGATTCAAACTCCCATCGGATTGGACATATCACTAGAACAGTCAACACCTTGATCATCACATTGGTTGTTATCCCATGTCCCCCTATTACAATCCATTGGATGAAATAAAAGGAATCTTATGAGTAACACATAAAGAGTAATACAAATATATAAGGGTTAACTTATAAATTACATTCACTTACTACACATAAGAATTTATAGTTTTTAATCTATGTTATCCATGATCAACATCCCATCATATATTCGTAGGGAAATTTTTTTATTCCCTTAATAATGGTTCATACTAAGTTTATGAATTTACCAGAGCATATCCCCCGTGAATGTTGAACAATGATTGCAGAAAGGACCATTTTTATTCACCATTTCCCTTTCGAGTCTAACTTAATATGGTGTTTTTAGGTTTCACTCCTAGATATATATTTTCCAGAGCCAACACTACTTGTTCTTATCTAGACAGAGATGTATTTTTTGGTAATCTACTTAATATATACTCACCAAAATCTAGGTATGTTTCAATTATAATTAGTCTTATATATAAGTATTTCACTAAGGTTTTATAAGACTAATCCAAAGAAAAGATATTCCAATGATATGATACTAACTATAACAACCATACTCTTTATTACACACTTAAAACATTATTTATTACATTAAATAGAAAATAAGAAATCTTCGAGGATCGAGAGGTATTGTGTCTTGTGAAATTTATAACATTACATGAAAACTGATGATATAAAATATGACAACTTTATTGATTACTTATTTTAAATGACCACAACATTCCTTCATACATAGCATTGGATGGGATAACCTGATGACATATATAAGAAAAGGGTAAGCTATAAAGCCTAGTAAGGGAGTAAAAAAGGCATAACATGAAGAATACAATAATTGATAGGAAATAGGAATATCAATGGAGTAAAATATAAACATGAACCTAAAATCATGATACATCATGATTATCATAACATGGAGATTTGGCCACAACATTTAACATGATATTAGCATGAACCGAGGCTCATTACACATGGAGAATGAGTAAACCCTTATTTTACTTGTATTATCATGAGTAAACCCTTATTTCACATGAATTAGAATTAATAAAACCTCACTGAATATGGTGTATCATAATATTTTTCTTTACCCAACGCATTGGAGCGCTATCAGGCAGCACCCTTCTTAATCATTTTATTTCATGCATAAGTGTGCCACGTAGATAATACAACATGGATTCATTAAGCATCATAATTCATTTCTCGAATAAGAGATATGGAATACATAAATGTAAGTCCTAATTCAACAAGTACTTGTCCATAATGGTGAATACCCCTTATAGAAATATAGGTGTGGTATTCACGTACATGACGATTTGGGAATGTGAAATTTTGGGGTATCTTCGGCAGTATAATGACATCAAATAGAAATAATAAAATAGGTTGATGAGAAAGAAAGGGTTATAAAATCATTTATACATAAATTCAATGTAATGGGGTCATTGAACTTGATATCCAAAAATATTTGATAGAATTTAGATTCATAATAAAAAAGAATTTACTGAATATAAATGAGAAGAGAGAAATCCCTTACAGAATTTTGGCTTGGTAACTGGTGTACATGAGAGGAAATAATGAGAGATAAAGGAGTCTTTATTCATCAAAACATCATTTTTTATGTGACTGATAGGTGATAAATAATTCCCCAACATGTTTAATTGAATATAAAATGTTCATAATAATATAAGGAAACTTGGACATAAATAAAGAATGAAGGAATGTGAGGGTCCCTTACATGGATGTGTGTGACTTTAAGAGATTGAGGGGAGGGGGGATTCTTGAGAGATTTTTGCACATTAGGGGGGGACTCTTTATAGAGGAGGGAAGAGTAGGGACATTCTCAAAGGATTTTCAGTGAAGATAATTGGGAGCTTCGATGGGCTTATATAGGAATATAGAAGAGAATTCATTAATTTTTCAAAAACATAGGGTTTGGAAACATTATAATTAAATATTCAAAACCACAAACCAACACAAGATTTTTTTTCCCATGGTTTTTTTCCAAATGGGAATAGAAAAAAAAATTAAGGTTAATGGATGAACATGTTAAAATATTACGCCTTCATCTTTGTAAGTGAGTCACAGTCTCATGGAAATAATTTTAATTAGTAAAAATATATTATATGTCATGGAGGTTCCACTAAGGCAATATAAAATTAATCAAACAAATATAAAATGACATTATTTTAAAGGAAAAAAATATTTTTTCCTAATAACTCTTTTATAGTATTTTATTACATCACTATTTAGTCATTATTATGTCATAAACACATTATATATTAAAATAGTATTTAATGTTTACCCAAAAAATCGGTTTGCTCAGAAAATTATGAAAAATTTTGCGTTAGAAAATTTTGAAATTTTAAATCAAAAAATAATAATCAATTTATCAAAATAATTATATTAATATTTTAATTATTAGATTTAATGTAAAAACATACATTTATCAAAAATTCATGGGGTTTGACAAAAACTTATTTCAGACTTTAATAATAATTACAATTGTAAAAAAGATATATGATAATTTATATTTAATAAAATTTAATTTAAGAATTATATTTTATTAAAATGCTATTTTATTAAAAAATAGATTAATTCATCAAAATATTTTTTTATTGAATATGAAATAAAAGATATATTTGTTCCTTAAAACCAATTGGAAAAGTAAGAACAACAAAGTTAATGTATATTCTTTTACTGAAATAATGAATATAATCATACTGCCAGGGTATTTTTACATTACCCCTTAAAACACCCTCATAGGACATAAGGGTATGGTGTGCGATGCTGACTGACTTTTGGGCTGGCTTGAATTACTTCGCTTGAGTGGTAATCTCTATTAACTTTAACTTCTCCCATAGGCAGTTCCATTAATGCTTGACGTATTGAAACTTAGCTTAGGATCGGTCTGGAGTGATGCTCAGTGATGATAACTCCATCCCACACTCAGAAAAAATTTGCATAATGTGGAGAAATTGTACTGGATGAGTCCATCACATCCATTGTCTAAGTAAATTGGATTTGTTAAATCCAAATATTTATACAAATCATGTGATCACTATTCATTGGCTATATTAGCAACAATAAAAATTCTTAATGGTATTTTCAAATCAAAATACATAAAACAAAGGATCTGAATATGTTTTATATAAATTTTTTAAATAATAAGATATTTAATTAGATCAAGAAGAATTTTCATTAATAAATCTTTGGGTCATTACATATTCCTATTGAAATCAGGTTTATGATTGACTGGAATTTATCCTTATTTTTAAGTCTACCATATTTATTATAAATTATTTACAAATTCTAGAATCCTTTTTACATACCACTAACTAATCATATATTCTATCTTTTTATTTTTATACTTTCCCAATTATATTTAGAATTTAATTATTAATGATGTCATAGATGAAAAAATTCGTCATATTCTATGTTTACATATTTTTAATTTAATATGGAAATAATATATGAATATAGTATTATAAGGATACTAAATAGAATAATATTATCAAGTGATAGCCCTTTAATCTTTTACCAATGAAATAATGTAAAAAAACTAAGGGGTAATATATTTCATTATGCATTTGGTAAGATATAATGTTAGGTATGTACCATTAGAAGTAGATTTTAATTGAGAATTTATAGCATGGTAACTATGATTATACCCAATAGTATTCAATAAATATTAACTTTATTAATATTTTTATATTATTTATTATTATTCATGATGGTTTGGAGTTAACATAGTGACTTATATTGTTTAGTTATTTCCATTAATTGGAAAAAGAGATAAAAAATATAGTACATAAAAATAATTACGTACTAAGAAATCCAATAATGATAGAGTAATAGTTAAGAATATAATATACATATTAAGGAAAATATCTCATGTTTTATTGAACAATAATGACCATATGGAAATTCTTTCACATTGGGTGAATAAAAAAATTAATATCGCATCATGTGAAAAAATACATAATATTCTAATCAAATTACAAATTGATTGATATTGGAATAATGTATAAATTCAATTAAAATTTTATTACATGCATTGGGATAGAATGAATGTGATAATTTTATTTTCAGAGTGTATTTTTTGTAAAGAGATAATAGTCAATGGTTTTCACTGGTCAATAACACTAAATTGGTCTATAAAATTGAATATGTGGAATATTTGATATTTAGGGTAATTTTCTCCATGAAATTTATCCATCGATAACGTCGACATGAAATTGAGATAAGATTACTCATTTTAATGTATAATAAATAAGAATTTTAGGAAGAGTACGATAATTAAATTTAACAATTATGAAGGCTTTCTATAGATTACATATTAAATTCGAAAGGGAATATTTATGGTCTCATGGATTGTATTATATAGAGTCTCCTAAAAGAACTGATTTCTCAAAATTTTCCAACATAAATGACATTGTATCGAGTTCCAACATGAAATAGAAATAATATTATATTTTTTATATCTTGAAGGGATATGAAAGAAATTAGAGGTTAACTAAGAACCATGAAAAAATACATGATTCAATGAATCAATAAAGGGGTGATGGGATTTCAACCATGCTATATGTGCAGAACAAAAACCCTAGTAATTTAATTATGGGAATTATAGTTTTTTTAGGTATAGATAATGGGAGGACTCATTAATTTAAGGAAAATAAAGAAACCATTGCTAATTAGTGATTCGGATGTAAATAGATAGCTCATTATTCAATCCAATGTCACATGAATCAAGGAATATAAACCAAAATAATCCAGGGTGAGAAGGCCAAGAATATGAAATTAATCTATCCAATGGGAATGTTCTTAATGATGTTTCGAATAGATCACTTATCATCCACTCTACATGTAATAATGTTTTATTTCATTCATGTGCTACAATTATTTTATACCAAAATTTTTTTATATAGGTATCACATCACTAAATAAATGAATGGATTTGTAGTTGGTTGTTATATCTCTTAATGGTATGTTGATCACATATTATATCTCTATATATTCTCTAATGTATGTCTATTAAAATATTATTCCTAAAAATCTATTCATTATTACCCATGAAAAGTTTTCATACTTTTTGGAATAGATTTATATTTCACTATATTTAAGATATTAATTATAAAAAAAGTGATGTTACATTAAATATTCCAAACTTATTAGTGAAATTATATGAGTGAAGGGACAAACCAAAACTCCCCATGGAAATTAGTTACAACATATGAGTTTTAATACCTATCTATAAGGGATACATATCTCTAATTAACTACGTATAAACTCTATATTAAAAATTTCTCAATTTATTTAGAATATTTTTTTGTATTTCTTATCAGTTCTTCTATTCTTCCTCTGAATCATTAAGATTATTATTCAACAAAACACATACATTATTCTATATATATTCATGTATATCAAATAAAATATATAAAATTGCCTCGATTGAGTTATAAGAATTGGAAAGAAAACAATTGAACAATCTATATAAGGGATTTATTCTCCCTAGGGATTCACATTACGGTGAACCTAATTATTTTTATTAATTATAATGATTTTATGATTAATACTTTAATTAATTATTGGGAACCTAAAAAGATAGAAAATAAGACAAAAGTATCTTAAGCACCAATATTGATGATATATGTGATCAATTATGAGGTGATCATTATTTTTCCCAAATTGATATTCATTATGGATATCCATAGATAAGTTTCAAGAAAAAGGATATACAAAACAAAATCATCTATATATGGTAGGGTCCTAATGATTTTTTGGTAATTCCATTTAGACTTAAAAAAATTTCTAATATCTTCGTGAATTTAATGAAAATATTATTTAGTAATTACCTTGACAATTTCATATATTATCAAGAGATGATAGTCATATATATTAAATGAGAAAGTAATATAATGAAGATCCATTGATAATTTATTTGTTTCCCTTGATGATGAGAAAAATATATAGAAAATAAACCAACTATTAATTATGGATACAAAAAGTCTGGTTCATTGGTCATATAATTATGGAGGCTGTATAATTGGATCCTTCAAATATTAGAGTTAACTATAAATGGACTACACTAACTACAGTAATAGAGATCCATAGTTTTATAGGGATAAATGGATTTAGAAATGACTTGTGTGATATTTCTTAGGAATATGTTATCCACTCCCAAAATTTAATTGAATGGGTGTTATGTTCTTTTGTTTAGATGAATATGAGTGTTATTTTAAATAACTAAAGTGAATGTTGGTAAGAATGAATATATTTACACAACCTTATTCTACAGATTTAATTTTGATATATAGTGATGTATTAAATAAGGGGATGGTATTCACCCTCAAGTATAATGAAATGGTTATAGATTTTTACTCATCCTAATTTAATATTCATGATAAAATTTACCAGACATGTGATTTATATTTAGAAATAGAAATTTTTTCGTTGAAGAAAATTATTTATATGTTGAAAAGTTTGATATATATAATTATCATGAATGTTTCAAGATTATATTTACATAAAATAGTTGAATATTTGTTGGATAAGATGGTTGGAAAAGATTTGATGATTATGACCTCTCAATATATTACCAACATATGAAGGAAAATAAGGTGGTTAATTTTTTAAGATCTTGTTATTGTTCTAGTTTTTCTATGACGAGGATTTAAAGTCATGCCATAATTATGGATTTAATGAAGATGTATCTTGACATCATGTGAAATGTTTATTGATATTATATTTCTAAAATGAAGGATCATCCATAAATCAATAAGATAATTATGATGTCATGAAATGAAGATATATAATTATTTAATAATATTAGTAATTTCTTTATGTTCAAAAATGATCATGCTATAATTATAAATGTTATGAAAAATATGAGTTCCATTAATACCATAATTAAATGTTGAACTATTGGATGAATCTCATAATTCTTAATTCCTTATTCATCATAGTGGTATAAAGACATATAGATATATGTTACAATATTTACGATGGGAAGAATTATAAAAGGTACATTGAAGAGTATTTATCATGCTTCCTAGTGTGTTAGAATGTTGAGGATAATAAAAAAAAGTCTACATGATTTTACAAATGTGACCCATACCATAATGGATATTGGAATACAGTTCTATGATTTTATCATCAGACTACCCAAAAAATTTAAATTGGATAATTATATTCTTTTTGTAGTATAAAAATATGTAAAATTGGTGGATTTATTTATTATTAGAGTATATTTTTCTATAAATTATCTGAATGTGTTATATATTAAGGATAGAGTGATATTTAATGGAGTATCACTGTCATTCATATTTGATTAGGATCTGAGGTTTACCTCAAAGTTCTAGAGAAGTCTTATGTAGGATATATATATATATATATATGTGAGTTTAAACATTGTATATTATCCTCAGAAAAATGGTTTTTCTAACATGAAAATTCAAACTATAGATTATATGCTGAGATATCTATCTGTGTATTGAAATTTTATTTAGGATAAACATGTTTGTTTGGAAGAATTTTATTTAAAAAATAGATTTCAATCAGGAATTCAGAATGTTACATATGAATTCATATATTGTATAAAGTATATGGGTCTAACATATTAGGAAGATATAAGATAATGAAAGCTGTTGGGAACTGATCTGGTTGAGAAAATCATAGGTAATTTTTGAGCCATCCAACAATACATAATGATAGCTCAGAATCAAAATAAAAATTTTCCTGAAAATAATAATTCATATATAGAGATATAATCTAGTAACATGGTAGACATATTAATATCTTCATGAAAAAATGTTATGATATTTTGAAGGAGGGGAATGGTGATCCCGAATAATATATTTCTCTTTAGAGTTCATGATTATATCTAGATGGTAGCATATAACATGGTTCTCCCACCAGATCTCCCTCATGTTCATAATATGTTCTATATATTTCTCATGATGAAGTGAATAAATGATCCATCACATGTGCTGAACTCAGTTTCCATACCATTAGAGAATGACATATATTGTGATTATCAACTAGTGGATTTTTCTTAATTTATACAGAATTTTCTGAAAAATAATATCTCTCATAGGGAAAATCTTATTTAGTCAAAACATAAATTTATAGAATCTATGTGGGAACTAATGGATATGTTTGATAAGAAGTATCCACAGTTCATTGTATCAATGTGATAAAATATCGTGGGTTGAAGTCTTATAAGGTGGTAAAATGTAACTCCAAAAAATTTTATGATTAATTTTTCATTGAATAAATTTATTATCCTTGATATCCTTCTTCACACACAACACTAAGCTTAAATGAATAGTGATATACTATTAAAAAAATATTATTTAGTGTGATAGTTATCGTATAGTCATTGGATTGTTAAATATGAATAGAAAAACCCATATTTCAAAAAATATTAGAAATTTATTTATTTAATATAATTTTATTGATTTATTCATGGGAATTAAATTCACAATTTTCAATAAACTCGTTTTATGTTTCATAAAATTGTTATCATCAAAACTGGGTTTATACCATTTTCTCTTCAAATATAATAATTAACTAATTAAAATTATATAAAATTATTTTTAAAAATGGTATAATTTTTGAAATAATCATGTCAATATTATCTTAAGGTGAATTCTTGGTATTATTTTATTAAATTATATTTTTTCAGTGAATAGAGAAAAAAATTCTTATTTATAAAACTATTTTTTCTTTAGAAAATATAATTTAAATGTACAATTATCTTTGAAATATTAACTTAATGTAAAATATGTATTTTTTATTTAGATATATCTTAATAAATTACATTTTAATCAATATCAATCATTATATTGGTAAAAGTTTATTTTTTGGTTTAAAATGGTAATTTCTTAAAAATTGTTTTTTCATTTTGTTTTAAAATTTCATTTTGGAAATTATTTTTAAAAGCACTAAAAAATGAGTCATTGAAAATGAATTCTATATTTTTAATAATTAGGTTTATAAGGTTTCAAATAAAGCAATTTTATTTTTGGATATTATAAATTGTAACCATAATAATTTCTTTTCACATAGATAAGGTTTTGTCTATCAAATTATATTCTTTTAAAAATCTGTAATGTAATAAAAACTATATTAATTTATGATATATTGATATTTAAAAACATGATCATGAATATACTTCTGTTAATGGTATTTTAAGTATTATTTTAAGTTATTTATTTTTTTTGGGTTATAAATCCAATGTTACAAAAGAGGTAATGGATTTATTTTACAATCTAATTTTATTTTCAAAATGATTAATTTCTATTTTAATTTGGAAAATTAATTAATAATAATATATTAAACAACATATATTTTATTCTCCTCCTGTGATTTTTTGTTTTTATTATGTTTATTTTCAATTTCATATCTTGTTGGACCCATAATGGAAATGTATGTTACATGTAAGAGACATTATTTTAAAAATAATGTTTTGAAGATTTATTTCCAAAAGACTTTTATTAAATGAAAATATTTGTTTTAAAATTATTCCAAAAATGTTTTTACAATTCTTATTTTTTATTAATTTCATTGTTTCCCATGTTTTAATTTTAAAACAACTTTTTTAAAATTGTATTGTTGTTGTTTTCTATACAAGTTACTTTTGACACACAGTGTGAATAAAAGCATTATTTTAACATGCACCACATGAGTGTATTTTCTCACCAGTGTGATTATTCATTTCATTGATTATTTTACTAGTTTTTTAATTTTAATTTTTTTTATTTTATTTTCTAGTAATCTATAAATTAGTATATTTTAAATATGTTATTCCAAAATTAAATGGTTATTTTCCTCAAGAAAAAATACTGCGATATTTAAATGGTATTTTAATTTATAATAACAATAATATATGATATTAGTGATATGATCCAATGTTAGTAACATTATTTATTATATTTATTTTTTATGATGATGAAATATTTACGTTTTTTTTATTTGATAATTATGGATGATTTTTTACTTAAAAGGAATTTTTAGAATTAGTTTTATTATTAATTCAATATTTGAGGAAGGAATCTTACATTTTAGTGATAGATGGGGCCGGTTTACAAATATCTTCAATAGGCATATACATGTTTCATTAGAAAAAATATTAGGCATGAAATATTTCATCGATATTTATTTTACACGTGCCCAATTATTAAGAATGATGTCTCAGTTGAGGGGACATGGTCGTAAGGTTTTTGATATCTGGAATAAGAATCCTCGATCATGATTTTATTCAATTAAGAATTTCTTTTATAAATAATTTAGTTTGCATTATAAAATATTGGTCTATATTTACATGTTAAATGTGTTACATTTGAACTCATTTTTTCTTTGGAATTGAATGTATATTGATTATCAACACTACTATGGTGATAATTCTTCATTAACTCATGAATATTTCTTGTCATGTAACCCTTATTGAGAAACTAATGGCACCATTTATTTATTTACCATTCATAAAGATATTAAAATTGATTTTATGACTAATAAAATTTATACAATAATGTGTCTTTTGTTTTTTTTATTTCTAATGTAATAATGGAATCTTATCTGTTATTTAATTTTATAATACTTCTAAATTGATTGACTATGCATGGTTAGATCCCTTATATATTTAACCAATGAAAAAAAAGTAAACATTGAATCTGGTTTGTTATAGTTAGGTTATTACATGGTCCATTTCAAAATGGTTACAATATAGTTTTGGGAATACCACCTAATTCCAAAGGGGAATAATCCTTTAGGGTTACACAAAAAGTGTTTTAATTGAACATAATTAAATTCTAATTGAACAAAACTATATGAAGAAATATTTATATAATGTGTATGTAATAATTTAATCAAGGTTAAATTTATCACATAAATTAATGAAATATTTATTCATAAGGTAATTATTCAATTACATGAATATATAATATTTATTTTTCATTTAATTATTTAATGATTAATTTTTTAATAAAATGTTTATTAATGATTTTTTAAAAATTGTGGATGAAGAGAAGAAAAACTTATTATTTAATGGAAAATTGAAATTTTCAAGATGATAAATTAATATTAATCGTTTTTCCAGAAATGGTAATGTATGATAATATATGTATAAAATTATTATAAAATGATATGGTGTAATTTAAGGATTTAACATAATGTTAAAGGCCTACATGAAATTAAATAATATTTGACCAAACCCATTAACTCTCTCAATATACATCTAGTTCTATTATGATATATTTGATTGAATTGGAGAATAACTATTCTGAAAAATGTTTATAGCACACTCCCACTATTTCAATATCGAAAAATTATTAATATTTCCTTCCCTTAATCTGTAGATACTCATATCTGTCCATGATATTGTGAATAATAGTTTAAGGAAGATTACTCATGGCCAAATGAATCATCATAATGATCAAGGTGAATATTTCAATAGGATCAATCTACCATTGTAGAATCCAATAATCCATTGGATTTGCTCGATGATCAAAGGTGAATTTGTGAATCACTACAAGTTAGGTTAAACACACGGATCCGAAAAACAAAAGAAGGGTATAA
Organism: Viscum album; assembly: GCA_963277665.1. NCBI lineage: Eukaryota > Viridiplantae > Streptophyta > Magnoliopsida > Santalales > Viscaceae > Viscum > Viscum album. The sequence continues at coordinate 516,107,962 of OY728164.1, read as the reverse complement.
TGAAAGGGTTTAGATGATTAATATCCTTTTTAGAGAAATATATAATGTATGGGGTTACCTTTCTTCTTGTACATAATTTAGTTATGATATTTATTTGATAATATATTACCATAAATCTAGTTTTTTATTTTTCAATAATGTTTAGAAAAAAATATCGTTTTTCATGAACTTAATATAATATAGACATCTAATGATTTATTGAATCCAAGAAAACAAAAGTTGGCCATTAGTCCAACCTGGTTCTTTTGTTGAAAAAAATAGTCATGTTATATTATAGTGTTCATGTTAAAATCTCTAATTATTTATTTGTTTAATGACCACTTGTAATATAAAAAGAAAATTTAATTTCATTTTTTATTTCATGAAATATTTGTTGATAGATCTAATTCGTCCTATTTATTTCAAGGCCACACAACCCAGATCAGTGAACATTTAATGAATAACTCAAATGAATGAACAATATATAGGTTATAATTTTTTTTAAGGATAGTACATGGGTACACAATGTGTACTATATTATAACACGTCAAGAATCCTTTTTCATTACACTAGGACCCCCGTGTGTACTATATTTCATTGGTTAATTAATACTAAATGTGTGTATTAAATGAAACTCTTTTTTGACAATCCATTGTATTAAAAGGTATTTTTGGATTATATATATTTTATATTTCATTCATCCCATGTATTTCAATTGTTTTTATATTTGAAATCCTGGTGTCAAAATTCATTATGTAATTAAAACACCATGTGTATTTAACACACAAGGCATAATGGGTAGTTTCCCGAAAGTAGGACATACACAATATGTATCCTTTCTATACATTTTTCCCTTCATTAATATCTTTGATAAGTACATGAAAATTCCTTATATATATATAATGAATAAATTCATTAAATAAAATTACACATTGTAAATCCAGACAACACACACATCTTACCTTACCAATTTACACCAAAATATTAATCATAATTAATTTCACCATTAAAACTAAATGATATGATTTTATTGAGTAATTTTTTTTAAATTATATATTGGTAATTAATTATTTTATTATGTATAATTATAAATTATTTCTATATATTATTTTAAACAATATGTCATGTATTGTCATTGTAAACTAAAAACACACCATTCATTAAATTGCACATGAAACATAATTTTGACTTTTGTTTATGATTCATTAATATAACTGTAAAAACTGTGAAATTTGGTATAATTTCATGAACATGAAATGTCATGTGAGTGAATTTTATATGACCTAGATCATAGATATTAGTTTAGAAAAGTACTCACTAAGTTGATTTTATGTAAAAAAAATTTATATCATTTTGTTAAATCACAAATAAAAGAGATTATTTTAATTTATTTAATATTTTTAAGGTTTTAAATCTCTAGGAGAATTGAATATAATATGGTAAAATATATTAATAGACTAACAAGATAATAAATATGATTAATTATTGAATTTTTTATCTTATAAAATATTGATATCAAATGTATTCATCTTCAGTATTTTAAATGAATCGACATAGCATGGTTATGGTCGATCATGTGGTTTGAATAAAACAATATATATGTTTGTTTCATTAAAATATAATAGTTCCAAGGTATTTTAATTATTTATTTTTAAAAATTATGATTTCATATTTTTAATTTGTCCCTCAATTATTATCTTGGACCTACATGACCAATTATGTTACCCATAACTCTCCTTAACCAATATGTTTGTTCAACGAAGCTATCAATTGGTTATAAAAAATTTGTAAAAACTACACATTTAACAGTGAATGGAGTCAATGAAAGGAGAAGCTCTTGAGTAGGTGATCTACAGAAAATATTAGATGTAATGAACCTAGGTCATACATAAGTGGAATTATTTAATAATTAAAATAATTCCAATAATTGATCAAAGAGTTTTCCCCATGGTTCCTAAGTTGATTTGTTTTCCACTCAACAATTCATTTAATATGTGTTCTCATGAACACATCATTTATTTATATAATTATATAATTTATATGAATGATTTATTTTATGGATGCATGAATTTATCACAATAATAACCAGATTAGTAATAAAATTACAAATTTAAATTTTTTTTGCATAAATGTTTTATCAATACATGGTTTATCGCTTAATTATAATCCACATAATATTTACATGACATGTAAAAGATGGTTTTAGAATATTTATAAATAATAAGTGAAAAGCATCTTGTTAATATTTGGTCATTATGCATTCCATTCATTGTATTAACTAAAGTCATTACAAAAGTGTACCTTTAGGACATTATTATGGGGTGCATGCAATTATCAGGTATTCGTAACAAAGATTAGGGGTTGACATAAATAAACAAGTACTGAATTTAATATCCATATCATATTCAATTCAAATTTGGAAGCATGTGTTGATGAAATATGTGTACGGATTTTATGATTGGTTTGTAAATTCAATAGAATATGGTTTTACATGCCCAATTTTGGAACGAAAACCTTCTTAAGAACCATATAATTGATTTCATTTTGTATATATGATCATAAGGATAGACATATGGATCCTTCCCCAAGAGTGTCTAATTTGATGGGATAGTGTAAGTTTACTGGTAAGGGGTGTTTAGACATTATTAAATCATTTGAGATATTATAAAATTAAAATTATTATGTATAAAATAATTAAAAAAATTTAACCAACTAATAACCTTCCCTTCTGTTATATATAATAATGAAAATTTAATCAACCATTTTATCAGTCCATTCCAATATAGAGAAATACCATAACCCAAATAGAGGTAACTTCTATGAATGGTTCAGAATCCTTTGGTATGTGATACTCCATGGACAGAAGTCATCCATAAAAAAATGTTATATCCTTGATCAGACTTCTAAAGAGTTGAGTTATGAGGGGTTCATTAGCTATGAAAATTAACTAAATGATTAACTAGTTGTACAGTGTTATATACGGTCATCTGTGTCTAGAGAAATCATGATGTCTCATGGGAACATGGATTCTTATTGAATTATCCAGCATTTCATTATGTTTTTTATAATAGAGTCAAAGAAGAACAATTTTAGATTTCAATGTTTCTATTCGTGAATAAAATAGAGAGAAATATAGTTGGGTCTCATGTAATAAAACTAATCTGGTACATTGACAATCAAGATGATCCAGGGTTTATGTTTCTTGAATAACTCCACAACGATCTTATTCTTTAATCACTACCTCCAATATTGTATAGTTTTTTTTTGTGAATTTCAATATAAAAAATAAAGAGAAGTCTCTTGTAAATATTTTCACTCTATAGAGCCATGATTATATGGATATAAATAAAGAATATCCTTTGATTCAAATGGTGAATGAATGGACGACCCCCGAAAAAATATTGAAAAGTAAATCCAAGAAAAAATATTTTTCACAATTACGTTTTAATAGGAATAGGTTCTGGGAAATGTAAAGGAAAAAATATACTATCTATATTATATGTAGAAATGAGGTCCATGGGAAGAAAAAAACACCCACACAAAATAGAAATAGTTTGTTTTATGTGAATTTTTTATTGAGTATAATATATTTTTTTCTAAATATTTCATAATATATTCAACATGTGTTTTTAAAATATGAATTGAAATATAGAAACCATGTAGATACTAAAATATTTTCGAAGGTGAGGTGGATCAATGAGCACAACAATAGATTGATCCTTGAATAATGCTAGTCATTATCAGCAGTAGCTGAATGATCTTATATTGGCCCCCTTTTTCAGTTCTAAGAAATGAAATGATTAATGAGGCCTTTTAATGTTCTAAAAAGTGTTGATAAATATGGTACATCACAAAATTAAAAAAGTTCTAATAAATTACCCCTTTATTAGGGAAAATAGAAAATCTCAAATAAATGGGTGACCTTTGATAGTGAATATAAAAAGTGATTACAAATAAAAAAAACTGGTACAAGGGGTTATTTATCAGTGATATAAATAGAATATATTTTCAAAAAATGACATAGAAAAATCTAAAAACATTTTTACATTTAAAAATTGTAATATTTATTGAAAATATTATTAAAATTAAATTTAAAAATAATACTAATTATTCATTAGATAATTATTTTCACATAATTGTAATTTATTAACAATTAGATGAAATAAAAATTAAATTATTTAATGAAGTATCTAAGATAAGTTGTAAACATTACATAAAATTCAAACATCCAATTATTTTGGTCTGGTTGTCTATTTGGACTCTACCACATATAAAATCGATTATTGTGAAGATATTAATGTCATGAAAACCCAAAGTAAATCCTAGTCATTTTTTTATGAAAATAGCCTAGAAGTCTTCTATAAATTTGTTTCTAGTTAGGGTATCCATATGTTTTAACGTTTTATAGAATTATTGCCTTGTTAGGGGGGTATTATTATATTATTTGTAGAGACTGAATTTATTCATAATGATTATATTCAGAATGATATTGTGATTTTGAAGTATTATCATTTTTATATTTTTTTTATAATATAACATATACACATTTCTTATATTTATTAAAAATAAATTATTTAAATAAATACATATTTATACAAATTTAAATAATATTTTGTTTTTAAATATATAATTAATTTAGAAATAAATATTTTTAATTCATTTTTTAATGTATAAATTATTCAGTTTTTTTATATATTATTATTATTATATTATATATGTTAATATATATATTTATTAATACAAACCCATATATATAAATTATTCAGTTTTTTACAATATATATATATATAATGAGTATATATACATATGGGTTTGTATTAATAAATATATATATTAACATATATAATATAATAATAATGATATATAAAATATTTAAATAACTATAATTATATATATATCAAACACACACAGAGAGATATATATATATTAAAACAAATAGAAATTTCATAAAATATTAATGAAAACATGCATGACATAGTGATAATGTGAATCAAGTTACATAAGGTCGGTCCTGAGATCAAATACATGCATGCCAAGGTATTTGGTGGATCCATCTAGGGATGTAGATGTGGATGTGGTGTGATAGAGAATTAGGAGTAGAAGGTTATAAGAAAGGGGTCTATAAGTGTAAAGAATGGTGGGTATTGGGGATGCATGAAAACATTAATTTTTTAAATATTTTTTATCGTGCTAAAATATCATTGATATGGGGTACTATTATCTAAATATTTTTTAGCACTGATAATTGTTATATTTTATAATCTCTCACAAAATAGGAACTTTTGAAGTGTTGTTAAAACCCTTTCAGTAGCATAGTTAAAGGCCAGATTTTTATTATAGAGAAGAGAATGAAGCCGGAATTTTTATTGTGTTTATTGGTGACTCCAACCTAATATTTCCATCTGAAATGATTTTGATTATAATATATTTTTATTTGGTGCCAGTAGTCTCTAAAATCATTATTACTATATACATAAATTTATTAACTGAAATTATTTTTAAATTTGAAAATATGTAATTCCATTTTTGTAAATACAACATTTTTATGCTAAGGTATATGTTTAGAACAATATTAATATGTTATATTATATGAAAAAAAATAATGAAAATCAAGAAGAAACTTATTTCACATGAATCATAGCATAACAAAAAATGGAAACATAAACTATGTTATGTAAGTGAAAAAAAATTTGAATATATTACAGAATTATGGATCTTTGGACTCATATGAACAAAATCCACACGGCATATGAAGTACATGTTTAAAATGGAAATGAGAAAAATACCCATATAGTGGAAAATGTGAGAGGGCTACAGAGATTCTTCAGTTTTAATATAATGATGTTTGTGGACTATTTATAGTCGAATCTAGGGGTGGGTTCCAATACATAAAAACTTTTAGTAATGGTTTTAGTACATATATATATATATATGTGTGTGTGTATGTGTGTGTATTAATGATGTATAAGCTAAATTCCTTTGATATACTGGAGAAATGTATGAAATAAATTGAGAACTATCTTAGTAAAAATATTCATAAACTACACTAATAATAGGGAAAAGAATATCTTAATCTAGACATAACTGATTATACATGGGATATTAGGATTTAATTACATATCAATCCTCCTTATAAAACATAATTAATAGATCATGTGAAAGGTGCAACTACCCCAAATTTGACAAGGTGAGATCAATGATGAGTCATGTGAGTCTTATATTATAATTTTGGGCATACACATTTCAGAGAACAAAAAAACAAGCTAACCGATGTTACAACTGATGTAACAACTAATGTTTCATATATACATGGGAATTTAAATAATCTCATGTTATCCATGTTTGATTTTGGGGTTACAAATCATTTTTAAGGTTATATATGGAAACAAACGCCATCCTCAGGGCACTAGGATTATCATTTTAGTGTAAAATAGTGAAACCAATGGGAATTACTTATATTATATTTCATAAAAAATGATGTTTCCAAAAAACATCACACTCTTATTGAAAGAGATCTCATGACTAAAAGAGATAGTGGGATAGAGATAGACTTCAATGTTGTCCAGTCTATATATATAAAAGAGTTGGTATAATAATTTATTCTATAAATAATCATGGAAGAGGATGTTATAGAGACTCAATTATTATTAATATGTATGAGAGAGGTTATATATCCTGATTATATGAATTTCTAGTCAACAATGATGGTGACTAATTATTATTTTATAATAATGGTCATATAACCTACAAAAAAGCAGTAAGTGGGATAGATGATACTAAATGGAAAGAAGGTATGGATTTTGAAATGTATTTAATATACCAAAAAAATCATGGTTTTGGTAGATCATAATTATGATTTAAATATCATTTTGATATATGTGTATTCAAGAAGAATCATGACATGGATGGTTTGTTCTGTGTCTATATGTCTTACCATAATAAAAAATTGGTCAAATAGAATCAATGAAAGGACTCTATAGAAACCAACCCTAATATTTTAATACTGAAATTGTTTAGAATTATATATTACATATAATAATACCATTACTAATTAATTTTATTGATGTATATAAAAATATATTTCTCTGATGGTAATCATTAAAAATAATTCCATATAAAAAAACCCAAAGGGTTTTTGACTCCAATAGAAGAAAACAAGGTTTGAATGTTGTAGATATGCATTTCTAGATAAAATAAATCATTCAAATCATGGAATGGTTTGTTTGATGGAAGCATAGAATATTTTATTTTAATAAATAATTTATGTTATATTTGATTATATTTAGAGGGAGTGTGGTAATTTTCCTTAATGTGTATATTGATGACATACAACTCATTGGAAATTAAATAACAATATTATAGTCTGTTAAAACATTGTTCAACAATAAATTGTACAATAAACACAAAGAAAAATTATCTTATATTCTTGGGAGAAAGAACCATCATGATATATCCAATAAGCATTATGTTCTATGATAAAATATATAAATTTCCATTGTAATGAAGAGATTCAGTATGAAATAATACAAGGTGGGATTTATTATAGTGGGACATGGAATCAATATATCCAAGAATATGTATCCTTAGATTCAAATGGTGAGAAAAAGGATTGATATGAATATATATGTTCATGTTATTGGGCCAGTTATGTATGTCATAGAATATAAAAGTCTAGGTATTACCTACACATTAAGAACATATGGTATGAATCAAGATAACATAAGGGACCAATATTTGCTGTTAGTATAGACTTACCATACATATATGATTCAATCTATGTATATATTCATGTTCTATGATGTAGATGAATTATTATTCAGAGATTATATGATGATTTAATTTTCTATGTATGTTAATATGATCTAACATCGCATCCAAGATGCACCCTCACTTTCAATGGAAGTATGTGAGATATAAGATCTCAATGAAAGATGTGCATGATGATTCTAAACAATATTCCATTAAAATTGTGGATTTGGTAGTAGCTAATGCAATGGTTTTAATTCAAAACATTATACAAGAGCCTAATATGGTTCATACCAGTAAAGAACCAATATCACTCTATTGTGACAATACTATAATGGTGATTATTTTAAAGGATCAAAGGTCACATCAGTGGGTGACACACTTACTTTGGAAATATTATTTCTCTATGGAGTTTTTCATTGATTTGTGATGTCACAATGGTAAGAGTTTCCCAAAAAGTCAAAATGACAGGACCCTTAACTAAATAATTAAATTAGACAAAACATGATCATAATATTAGAGCGAGTGGATGGGAATTTTTTTTTTCCATTCATCCATGTAGTAATTATTTGGAGTTTGTGTCCTAAAATAAACTGATATACTTTGAATAGAATTTATATTCAAATCAGTGAATATTAATTTAACATTGTAATATTTATCATTAATTATACTTTATTTATTGAGTTTAATAATGACTATGATTATCTATCACAATTTAATGTTCATTATAATTCTCTTATATAATGAGAAGGGTGAAATTCCATGACAATATTCTAAAAACATGTCCTATGGTTGAAAAAAATTATATGATGGGGAACCTATTTTTTTGACTATCAAGTGTGATTAATCATTAAAATATTAAACATCATCTCAAGGATTTAAACTTATTAATCTATAAAAAGAGAGGTTATGGGGGTAAAAACACATGAAATAATTCCACATATTTACGTGTCATCATATATTCCAATCCATATTCATGTGTAATGATCATTATACATTAATATTAATATTAATTAACTAATGAAAACAAAAAAATTGATGTATTTTATCAACACTAGAAAACATATTATCATAGAGAAGTTAGATACATTTGGTGAGTCATGATTTAAATATTATTAATGAATATTTTGATAAATTATTTATACATTACTTCATTATAGAAATTGATATCTAAGTCCTTTGATTGGATTGGAACCATTGATATATATTCCATGTCCATTTTGGTGTAGACACATTCATTGTAGATAATTGATGAAGGATTTATCAAGCCTTAAGGTTTATGGAAGAAGTATGGAACTTATTTGATGAGTGAAGATGAAAAATGGTTTGTAATGTACATTTCTCAAGAACGTGTGGTTGTTGAAGTTACAACACTAACTTATTCATCCTTGGATCCTAAACTAATTTTTAGATAGTTATGTTAGACATTATGCCATCCCAGTTAATTCCAATGTTTTACAGACCATGTGTGTCACACAATAAGTGTTTTCATATTCCCCAACAAAATTCCATTTAAATTTAATAATTACAATAAATTTTATTCTCAAGTTAATTGAATAGTAATTAGCGTGATTTACTAATCCCATAAGTGGAATAAATATTTATTCATAATTTTTTTTAATTATATGGAAATATAACATTTAATTAATTTTTTACCGTGTGAATTTTTTTATATAATAGTTATTGGAGTATCGAATAAATTATTGGGAAAGTGAGATAACCAGGATTAAGTATGAATATAAATATTAATTATCCTTATGGTAGAATTGTATTTATTTTTTTACCTACAAGAACAATCAATGGGAAAATAAAATTTAATTTTTAATTACATTCCCAAGGTTCATTTAAGGGTTTAATATTTTACTGAAATTCAATGTTAAATTAAATTAAATTTAACCCAATCCCATTACTATATAAATTTACTTCAATGTATGTTGTTCTCATGTTAATTGAATTGGATAATTGATGTGATCAATTAAATATAGAGATCTCCATCCCAAGAATAAATTATTATATACATATTTTCTCTTGATACTTTCCTAATTTCCTCCCTCCTCCATCATATAAGAAATTTGAGTGGAAGAAAGATATTTCAATTTCCAAGTTGTCCTCACAATGATCACGGAGAAGACTGTACGAAGATTGATCCATAATGAGAGCACCCAAAAACCGATTTTCATTATCAGAAGATTGTTTGAGAACATGTGGACCACTAATAAAGAGATTCAGTAGGATTATCCTATAATTTCAACCACAACCTGCAGGATGGGCGACAGCCCATCGCGTCAGACAAGGCTGTGGGAATCGAATCCACAAACAAAGTGCGACTGGCCTTTATCGTCTACCACTAGCCTATAGGAAGTCCCTGTTTAGTAGAAAATAGTTTTATAATATTAAGCAGTATGATATATGAAGTTTATGTCCATTTTAGGAACCATATATGATTAATCTCACTATAGATGGACTACTATATTTTTTGATAACTTTTCTAACCTTTTGTTTAAGACAGATGGAATGACCCATCATTCTATCACATGATCTGCTAACACATCACGAATGACAAATTCAACATAATTTATTTAAGAGATGAAGTGGAAATTGTCCAAAGAACGACGAACTGTGAGACTATACCAAAATCACGAAAGTATTTCTTCTAATTCCAATTTCATCATCATTAGGGAAATGATCTTGAAAAACAAAAATATTGTCCTAGTGCTATTATATCTGATGAATCAGATGGTACATTAGATCGTCACAAATTTATGGCTTTGTGATTGCTGGATTTTCCATAGCCATGTTCTCTACCACACTCCATCAGAACATGATGGTTAGATTTATCTTCCATATCCATAGTTTCACATACGAGGAAACCCAGTGATTAGTTTATTTGGGTAACCATTACGTTTTATTATTTTGTTTTTAAATATTTGTTTTGGTATTCCTTTTTACGATGTGGGTTTCTATTAAAGAAACTTTTGAGTAGTAAACCATTTATAACCCCGACGAATTTCGAGGGCGAAATTCATTTTTAGGGGGGTAAAATGTAACACCCCGAGATTTTATTAAAAATATTCTTTTTAATTTCATTAATTTATTGTGTTGTACGCTACACCAAAAGGAGCTTGCACAACACGCATCCTTGACATTCATTGCATTACACGAAATCGCGACCTTCCTCGATAGCATGTGTAGTACACAAAACCGAGTTTCACTAAACTACGATATGCTATTAAAATATTATTAAAACTAGCCATTATGAATAGTAATAACCACTTTTTTAAGTTTTGTAAATTTTTATTTTTCAAAATGGACTTCATTTTTGGATTCGGAATATCGAAATTAGCTTAGGGTGAAATTTTGGTACTTTTCGGATAACTTTCATATTCTGATGAATAGTGAAAATTACTAAATTTTAATTAAAAACAACTTTTTTAATCGAAATTATTAATACTGATAAATAATTAATTTGAGTAGTTTTAAAGTATATTTATAATATATTTTTAAAATTTAATAAAATTTTGTTCATTGGATTTAATTTCACATTTAATCCAGACATAAACAAGTGTCAATATTTTGATAGTTATTATCTTTTAAAAACACGCTATTTGTTATGACGACGGGAAATAATTTTTAAATTAGTTAATTTAACTGATATGTTTTTAATTTGGTAAAATAAACATCATTTTTTAATTCATGATATCAAATATAGATTATTCCTAATTTTTGGTATTTTTCTGGAAACTTTCATTTTTTGATGAATAGTGAAACCACTAAGTGGTAATTAAAAAAACTGAATTTTTTATAAAACTTAATTTTACCGCTTCTGTGAGTAGAATTTCGAAAATCCAAGAGACACGACTAATATCAAGGACTAAAATGTGGTTTAATGAGATGAAAATAATTTTTGGTGATTAGTAACTTTTTACTTTTTTCCCCTCGGTTAAAAGTAAATAGGGTAGTTAAGGGTACAAATGATATTATTATTACCCTAACACATGTCCTAATTCTATTGTATAAGTGTAATTCGACCAGAAACAACCTTAGGAATACAATATGACCATTTAGGCCCACTTGGATTAGATTAGGACATTTATTATTAATGTATTTAAAGAAGGGTTAAAATAGTTAAATTCAAAGTTTAATAAGTAAATCATTTCTAATATGGGGTTATACATAAGATAAATTCGACTATAAATATTACATAGAAAGATAAAAATATTTCCTACATTATGATATTTTCTTGTAATTTTTAGAAATTAAATAAGTTAATTTATTTATGACACAATGATGATGCAGTAATTATGTTATTAATGAAATATTGACATAATTGATGTTATAAATAACCAAATAAATGAAATTTGAGACTTTTTATGAATTCCACTAATTTTATAGGTTAATATGACATGTTAGTAGTGATTTAATTAACTTTTTTTGAATTAATCATTCTGTTATGAATTTTACAAAAATCAATTACTAAATAGTGTCAAAATTGTAATAAAATAGTTTTTAAAACAAATATTATATTATTAATTGTTATATTATTCCTAAAAATCTTAGGTTCGGACAAATGACTTAGATAAGGTTATATATATTAATAATAAACATCTTGGGGTTCGTTTGGCTTGTTATAGTATGTTTATTAACCTTATAGTGTAAGAACACAAAAAGACATGGTAAAAATAAAATTGTCTAACTTAAAGTTAAAACTAAATGATAAGGTTAAAATAGAAAACTAAACTTGTCCAAATTCTATTGGATTAGAAGATTTCGACCCATCCCCACCTTAGCTTCTAAATAAATCAATTTTGAGCTATTTAAAACCGAATATGTCTTTATAATAAAATAATATTTTTAGTTTTTCCAAAGATGCCCCTCTCCTCCCTTATAAAAGGGCACCTCCTCCCTCTCTTCCTCACACCACTGTGAGCCTTCAAGCTCGGCCAAACCCTGCCAAATTATCTTCTCCCCTTCCCTAGAAACATCCTAGAGGTCCTGGTCTTCTTCAAAGACCAATTGTAGTTCCCTAAGAGGAGGACTCAAAGAGGCGCTTCAAAGAAGAGGTAATGTCCGTTACCGATTCTTTCAAGTTTATTTCTTCTTCCACTTCTTCTTCTTAGGTTTTTTCATTATGAAGTAATAACATGAGTATCAATCATATACTGATATGTTATTATAAGTATGAAACAAACCATATTTCACCATCTATCCATCCTACGGAAAATGAAATCACCACGTGTGCGTACGTACGGAATACCGTCTCCACGCCGTGGTGTAATCTATTTTCCATCACCAAATTACATGGATGGGTATAATGGTTCAAATAAATAACTATAAATGATTATTGTAAAGTGATATTGATTCTGAAATAGTATACATACACTCCAATACAATTCCACGATCTTGGGAATGATATCATCGCTCGTGCGTACGTACGGACTACCGTCTCCACGACGCGATGAGATTCACTCTCCATGTTAACCATTCATGAATGATTATAAAGTATATATAATGAATAATAATAAAATATATGACATAATAATGATACTGGACTTATGTATATATATATTTATGTCATTTACTTAATTCCATTCAATTCAAAAGGGTAAACGAAAACAGCATTCATGCGTACGTATGGCCTACCGTCTCCATGAACGGTGTATTTCATTCCTTTTATAGATCTATAATATATATGCATATTATGAATATATATTATATATAAATCATGTTTTACATTCTGGATTTCTGTAAATCAGGATATAAGTAATAATATCAAGAATGACCAGTCGAAACACATACGATAAATAAAATGATTTTACCCAAAACGCTGCTTTAACATGGAATTTACAAAAAGAACGGGTAATATAATGTAATAAGTGAAACATATATGATATCATAACAATGAATATGATTCTGTAATAATTCAATGACATTATATAGATCATTATACAAGAGGTTCAGATACATATGAAGCATATCGGACCTAAGGTAAGGGATAATTTTGCAAATCTCATTTTTATCCGAGATTGCTTATTCGTAAGTATTTACTGGGGTTATTTCTATCATACATGTCCATGTTCTATAAAAGTGGATTCATGGTTTTTTAAAGTCCTTTTTACCCATTTTGACTTTTACTACATGGTATGTAAGGAATATTTCTTTTGTTTACGTTACGAGGTACTTTTTTGACTTTTCCGGCAAAAGTACGAGAAGAATGTTTTTTTAACTTATACGGAACCAACTGATTTTTACGGTTTTATAAAGCCATATTTTCCTGAATCATCCTCCAACATATTTCATGAATATTTTCAACAAAATCCTTTTCTTTAAAAATTGCATGACATTTTTTGAAAAGGGAGTGATTTTGAAGAAGAAAAGATATTTTCCTCACGAATTCATTTCAAGTGTTTTATCATAACCATTTTTCATCTAAGATGACAATATTTCATATGTGTATGTTTCAAGTATAATGTGTCTATGATTTACATGGTTTAACTTTTCTTATTCTGAAATGATATCCATTTCTTTCATATGGATTATGTGATGATGGGATGATGTTTATGAAATCCATTTTATTTATTGGGTTTTTATGAATGATGTATATTTATTTTGTGGAACAAGTAAGAATGATTTCATTATGAGATGGGTGGGACCTATATATCCCTCCAATGCATTGGGTAATGATTTTATATCTCATGAGATAGACATGGCTGGAACGTTATGTTAATCTAGTTCAGTGTTATAGTACTGAAACGATGAGCGAACTCGATTCAGAATGGGACTTTGTCCACTACGATGGTCTTGGAAGCAATGCCTTGGCTACTATGGAAATCATTTCATGTGCTTAATGGATGCCAAAATTACATGTTTTATTCCCATGCTATTTTATTTTGGTTTATGTTCCATTAGGAACTATGCCTTATGTACTTCCATGTTTTATGTATTTGCTCAAGATTTTGATGTTTAAACATTATGTTCATGTTTTTAAGTTCAAATGTATATGGAATGTTTTATTTTATCCATGATTACCCTTAATGAGCATTTGATCTCACCCTTTTTATGTTTTATTTTCCCCCAGGATCAAAAGAAAGGTTTTAGGTAAGGAAACAAAAAGTGGAAGATCTTTATGGGAGATGTTGAAGATCTTTCACGACGATTATAAGATTACGTTCCAAGATTACAAAGACACTAAACTATTACGATCCTTGTGTGTCTGTTTTTGTTATGTATTAAGTATTCCGAAAAAGTAATGTAGTGTCCATGTATGTCAGGCTTCGGGTCTCTACACCTCAACTCCATTGAATGGTCCATGAATGATTTTTGAGGAATAAAATTTTCGGAAAAATGTAGGATTATAGGAATGGGGTATCCATGAAGTGGGTATTAACCCTGTGGAAATATATTTTTATGATGGTATGATTGCACCCTCTTAAATTTGGTTTTGGGTCACTAGGTGTGGTACATCTAATGGTTTGGGAATATAATGTCACATTTAAAAATTTAGAATGGATACAATACATGGTGGCATAATGTCGAGCATGTCTAATCCAGTTGAATTGTCTGGTTATTGGGATTTTAAATCATGGTTTAGTAATATATTACTCATTTTAAAATAATGTCTCATGGATATTGGTTAACCATTATTATTTTTTGAAACTCGTATCACATATACCTAAGTGAATATATCATATATTTAATAGTTTCCATTCAATCCAGATCAAAATACACATATGGAACAAGATCACATGGAATATTTTTTTCATAATTGAATAATAGAGTGTTATCTTTAGAGTATCTATTCTATTAAACAATTAAACTATAAAGAATAACTCAGATATGTAAATATATTCCATTGGGATCATGGAGAAGTGTATCAACTTAAATAATTTTTGAACATCATCAAATAATTCGATGATATAGGAGTGATTTATCAATAACATAATATTCAAGAAGGGTTTGGGAACCCTAATTTTTCCCACCTACTGAACATGTGATCATTGTGATAAGATGTGAAAAATCATTATGCTAAAATTTTCCTATAGTAGGGAGGTCCAACTGGAATGTACTATCTTTTACAAGGTCTACAAGTTATTCCCCATGATATTTATTCCATTTTTATTCACACATTAATGGTTTACTGAACTATATATATGTAGTGTTTATAAAGAAGATGTTTGGATTGTTATTAGACCTCCTTTTATGGTTTTTCAAATTAAAAAGATTTATGTATCTTATATTATCATTATTATTATTTTCAGTTTCGACCACCAGAGGTGAAATTTTACTTTCATTAATCATTGAGAATGTTTCATGTAATTTGATGTCATGATTTATATGGACCTAATAGTAGGGTAATATAGCAAAATATCCTAATTTTCACTACATGTTCCATAAATACTCAAGTACCCTATTGATAAGAAGTTAAGAATGTCTTAAGTCATAGTTCCAAGATCTCAGGTCATGAGAAATTATTTTAGTCAATCAAGTAGAGAATGGATTGAAATCACTTTATTGTAATGAGCTCCACAATGATGTTGTTAGTGATTATGAGGAATGTAGATCATTTCCGAAAATCGGGAGACACCACTTGTTGACGATTCAACGGACATTATGAATTAATCCATAGGTCTTACATGAATGGTCAATGAGAGTGTGCCCCACTCCTATCCAAGGGCCAGGAAAGGTTTGTATAAACCTTATTCACATTTTACATGAAGTTTGTTTTATGGATTGAGGTGCTTATTTGATAATTTAGTCACCCAAAGAAATGGTTTTTTGGCATTATGAACTTGCGGTACATTGATAATGTCTTAATATGGATAGTGGTTTTCACAATTGAGCATTGTTATTTGGGGATGTATCAGTCATTCAATTTAATTTAATTGAAAGAGTATATATTCTATGAAATTTTTATGTTATGTGATAAGGTTTTTGGAACCAATGTAATATTTTGTTAGATATTATTAAGGAGACATTATGATTCTTGGGGGAATTTAGAAATGAGAGGAATGTTTTTTTACATATGTCTATTTGTGGGAAACAATGTGATGGATCCCATAGTCAATAGATATATCTCATGTACTAGAAAATCATATGTAGATATGATTCAAATTTAAGAGAATAGAGTCTATATGACTCTTCTATCAATAATAATATTTATATGAAATTTTTTGACTGGGTTATCCTCCATTTACCTAAGAATATTTTCAGGTTATAAATCACTCTGTAGTCAACTCATTTATAGATATCCCACTACATAGAACTCAATGGTGTGAATGTGGTGGGGAATTACGTTTTTCTCTAAGTGAGACCCAACATCTTGGTCAGATAAGGCGGTAATTACATAGACTAGTATCATATGTAGATAAAGGGAATCCATATATTTCATTATGTTATGGTGGTGAATGATGCAATTCTAAACCAAATTTAGGGATATAGTAGCCCGATCTATGAAAAATTTTATCTTGTAATAGGGACCAAATGTCTTTTAGTTTGATATCATGTGACTAGAAATATGTCATATCGTTCAACATCATAGAGCTATGATTTATTACAGATAAAAGTGATATATCATAGAAATTGTGTCTCCACGTAAGATTCATACCAAGGGATAAAGTGGTATAAAAATATGACTTTAAAATCATTCTTAGAATATTTTTATGATGAAAAAATGTTTAATAATGAGGTTATCTTAATCCTATTGAATAGTTGGGTTATGTAAAGTGTATACCATTACCGAATAATATATGTGTAAACAAGTGATGGAAATCTATGTGTATTAGTTAACCATTGAAAATGGAAGAATACCATATCCCACACAGTGAGTACAATAACTCTTGGGATTAAGTGGGGTATCTCCCTTGTGTCTATAACACCCACTTTGTGGACGGTCATGGGAAATTTAATTAATCGCCATTGAATCCTAGTTGTTCCCCATTAGACTTACAAGTTTATCATAGTGTTTTTCTAGACGGGATAACTTTGATATTATGACCCAAGGTCCTGGGGGTTTAGTGGTTAGAATAACAACATGAGAAAGTAATTAGTATCAATGTTGGTATCAAATGTATGATGTTGGAAAAACGATTTTAAAAAGGTATTGAGCACCATATAACCTAAGAATGTATGTATTGAACACATTTTTAATAAAAAGGATAAATCATTTGATTATTGAGAATACAATCATCAGTGGGGATTATATGATCAATGTGAAGACCTCTTATCATCCTCTTTAACATCATGTGAAAATGATGTTTTAATTTAGTTTAAAATTAGAAAAGTATGAAATGGATCGCAATCATTAGATATAATACAACCCAACCATGATAAATAGAGTGAATTTTTAGGCTACCTAAGCTCACACAGGTTATGCTCAATGTGAGAAACAAGATATAATTGGGTAGATGATTGATTCATGTGATATTTCAAGATACTAATTATACGGGGGAAATCACATTTTGGTATGAGTGATAATTACCATATAAACTTACCTCTCATCGATGTAGAGTTTTAAGGGATAAAAATTCATGATGAGGTCTAAAATATAGGATCCAGGATCCACTACGTATCCCATAGTATTGTAATCAATCCACATATCATTATAATGAAAAAATATTTATAAATAGACCGAGATCATGTGTAGGGATGAGTTATTATATTATTATGATTCAAATTGACTGGATAATGAATACATGGGCTTCACTATGTATCATGTAGGAATTTTAATAAATCCCTATGTAGTTCTACTATAAATTTATACATATTAGAATCCCTCCACCAAGACATGGAATATGATAGAATAAAACACTGAGTAAATATTGATCCCCATTAGACAAGGTGAAAAATGATGAAATTTTTCATTACCATAGGTGGAAAAAAGGATGTATAACGGTATTTTGAATCTCAAGCTATTTAGGTCTTAATAGGTTATGTAAACTAAAAAATTATAAGTGTAAAAGAATACAAAGTCTTAATAATTCTTTGATAGTTGATATGATGCATAGATGTGTGACATAAAGAGTGTTGGAATCCCCATAAATAGCTAGTATATAGGATGTGTAAATCATACATAATGAAAATATGAGTCAAAAAGAGGTGTATACTCGTTGTTCTTTGTCAACAATTTGTACTGTAAGAATCCCATATTCCATGTAGTCAATACAATAACTTTAGGGTTTAATAGAGTCCTCTCCTTCTGGACCAAAACACACATTATTTCGTATGTTCTTAAAAATTTCTTTATTCACTAACAAATCCTAGTGGTTCCCCTTTCTATTATGTTGTCTTGGATAAAAGTGTTATACATGGTAGAACCAAAGGAATGGTATCCCATGTTCTATGGGTTTGTTATAAAAGAATATTAACCCCCTGAATTGGTTGGCGTTAACTTATATATATAATATGTGAAATTGTTTCATGGAGAATGTAATATTAAATGAGGTTTTGAACATTATATAGGCCATTCTATCGTGTATGGAACACATTGTTTGTGGAAAGGGTTAAAAAATTCAATTCAAGAATAAATAGTCATAATGTTGATGACCTTTTGGTCATGAATAACTACTATAATATTGATTAGTTTTATATGACTATGATATTTTCTATTTATTAAACATCATGTGACTACTTCATTTTTTCCTTTCCATAGAGTTTCATGAATTCAACATATCTAGTTGCTTTTCAGGTTCCCAAATATCCAATGAGTCATACATGGTGTGAGAAATAATGAATAACTAGGAATTCAATTAATATGTATGAGAATAAACATCATGGAATATGTGGGGTATTCAAAATTCCATATAGACTTGAACCCTCGTATAGATATATGTCTCATAGAGTTATATGATTTGAAGTGATGGAATATCATGTATGGTCCATGAATTGGAGATGAAGGTGTCATTGCATATCGTACAATGGTAATAATCAACCCACACATTGTACTTAGAGGTCAAATTCCCCACACTTCTTGAGTTCTTATGTGGGGAGTGGGAATTTGTTACCATATTTCAGCTACCAAAGATATTTGGCATATTAAAACCACTTCATATATTTTTGTAATAACAATAAATCCACAAATAACACTTATAAGTATCCCTATATTGGTTAATCCAAAATACATGGTGGGTGAATTTTATATATTTCTCGGCATGCGTTGATTTGAGATCTGAGCATCTCTATGTATCCTCAATAAACAAGAACCTAGACACACATAGAACTTGAATTGTAAATTCTATACAAAATTTACACCCATACATAGATAGGTACCTTGTTTTCAATTTCAATATCATGGATATACCTAGGATTTATGATATATTATTCACTATGTAACCTATCATAACAAGAATCAATCCAGACCATGGTCATAAATGGCAAATTTGATGTGTATGATGGACACATACATTGGGGGAAGCATTTTTCCCCATTTTTATTGCATCTAGACACAAGATTGGAGATCCTGATATCACTATATATCCATGTAAATAGAAAAAACACAAATTTTTCTTATATGAAAATTACATTTCTATTCAGTTCCATATGCATGGAGGGTGATATTTTAATATTTTGGCTTGGCGCAAGAATGGTGATCCGGGTGCCACTACATATCTAATGGTAATAATAATTATAAATCACATTGATATTGAATTGAAAAATTCCTTATTTTATTCTGAAATATATATAGAGAGGATTATTTTATTACATATATACCCAGTTTATACCTAGAAATGGATATATGGGCATCACTATGTATCCAATAATGACATTAATCAAGCCTCACATTGTTCTTGAATTAAAAAATTCTCTACGAGGATCTAAATCACACATAGGGAAGAGAGTATATCATTTACCATTAATGTATTTTCCACTCATGTCCATTGAATCATTCATGAAGAAACATACTCCATGTAGTTTAACAACTTGTAGTAAGGACATCGTCCATGATGTTTTTTGTCATGTGGTTCAATCATATTCCCTTTAGTTAAACATCATACATTAGAAATTAATATTCCACATAGTTTGAAGTATTTCATCTTAGGCTTGTAATCCCAAATGACTACTACCCAATGATCTTATTGTGTATCCTCAAATTTGAGGGGGACCATGACTTGTTCCCCATCTATGTTAAACACTGATTCATTTCCATCAAAATATAAATTATATGTCACATATGTCACTTTATAAATGGAGAAAAATAGATTTAGGTTTATTTACTATTATTAATGGGGTTGTAATGAAAAATAATAGTTCCACATGAATTACTGAGTATTAGTTGAACTTTTTATAGAAGGATCAC
Source organism: Viscum album (assembly GCA_963277665.1). Lineage (NCBI taxonomy): Eukaryota > Viridiplantae > Streptophyta > Magnoliopsida > Santalales > Viscaceae > Viscum > Viscum album. The sequence continues at coordinate 516,086,949 of OY728164.1, read as the reverse complement.
ATAATCTGATTTTGATGAACTCATGGGTTGTGTGGTGTACCCCCCATTTTCACATCAAGATGTTCTAAATCATCTATCCACTATTAAAATTGTCCATCATCTAATTTTTGTAAAAATATTTCTATTTGGTTTGGAGGAAATTTAAAATATATGGGAAGACTTTCCATAGTATGATATACTAATGAATATGGGGTTACATTTTTGGGAGTGCGCATAGTGGTATGGTAGGACCATAGATCATGAAGTAACTTTGATTTCCTATATTTCATGTTCTTATCCCGCATTTATTATTATATTTGGAAATATTTTTTTGAATGCTTCCATCTATCCATTTTCCACTAAATGTTATTAGGATGAATGATTGGAGTTTATTTCGTACTTCGGGAACAATTTCTTCATCTTGGAAGAAAAGAAGATGGTGTTTTTTCAAATAGTATAATGCAAGGTACATTTAAAATTTTTATGTTGTTAGAATTCATTATGTTTATGATATTATTCACCCTAATACCATTGAGTTTTATTACCATATCCCATTTATAAATGTCATTTATAAAATAAAATAAGTACTAAAAATGATTAGTTGTATCTAGGGGATATAGACCCATAATATTTATTCCCCATATAGAAAAAAACCAGGAAATCATAGATGTATGTATAAACTTTGGGGGATGTTGATTTATGTTTGAATGAATCTAAAATGAATGAAATATTCAAATGAATTACACATAGTCTTATTTCATTGTTTCCCAGTAATTACAATTTCACATAATCATATTGGAGATTCCGGTTCTAGACTAGTGACACCCATATGATCTCACATGGACTTTATCCCTGATAGTGGGAATCTTTCCACTGATAATTAATTTGAGGAGTAATCCATATAATCCCCATTTATAGAGGTATTTCGTATTTTATGGCCTATCTAAAAAGGTGATATTCACTACTCGACATAGAATTTGTTCCTTTTTTGACTCAGTATAGATCGATGATACCATTGTTTGGCTAATATATTATGGGATCCATCCATATAGGATTGGACTTCAGATTATCATGCTCTGGGGAACAAATGATAATGGATTTTACCACTATTTAATGAATGATGCAGAAAACTAGTTCATCTTGATTAGGAATAGATAGGACTATGGCTACATAACCCAGTGAATTAGCACACTTATTTTTTTGATCAAGGTATGTGACACGTTGTTGGTTCAAAATTAAATTCTTCATTCAATCCTCTAACATAACAGATGATAGGGGAAAATCCTTCCTTCATGAGGAAATAATCATCTATTAATTTTTTATCTCTATCCTTGATCATGCTTGTATATTCTGGTTGGCTATCTACAGTTTTAGGGATAGTTTCAAGTTATAGATGATGTCTTAGTATTATGCCTCGTTATTAGTGAAGCCAATGAATAGTGAGAATGAGTAGATAAAATTTCATTTTCTTGGAAAAAAAAATAATATCCCTCGAACAACCTATTTATTATTTAGGATTTCTTTCCACAATCCAATATAACATTGGTAGGCACAATAAAAATATTATCCCCATATTTTTGGAGTGTGATTTGTATATAAAACCTCTTCATCGGGAATTTATGTGTACATTGGTGTGCTTTTTTGAGTGCACAATGCCTCAAGGAAATAAATAAATTACTTCTATTTATATAACTTTTATGAAATGAACTATATGTCATACTATTATTGGATAACTTACCATCATGCCAATAATCCAGTTAATATAGGGTGTCTAGTGATGTAATTTAGTTGGTCTATATGATAAAACTAGTAGAATTTATGATACTTTGATTATTTCATTTTATTTTTCACATGAAAGATGATTGTCAGGAAGTTCATCTCAATATTGATATATCATGTCTTTTTACCAAGCATCATTCGACTAATATAGTAGTGTTTAATTCCATTAACCATATAATTGTTTATTATGAGTAGATAACCAAATAATCATTCCATTGTGGATATATATAGTATTTTCATCTTTCCTTCTAATAGTTGCATCAAGGCCAATGGATATAATATTTAATACTTGAAATTATTTAATTATTACTAAATGTTCACTTATAATAGGTTGGTTAATCCCTTCTTAAATAACATAGTGAAGGGGATATTTTTTCCTAACAAGTTTCCTTATGAATCATTGAATATATATGTGGTCCCCATGGAGCACCCTAAATTAATTAAGATTATGAGGTGGTAACAATGCTAGAAATACAATAATATTTTATACATAGATTTCAATAACATGGTGGTGTATCACAATGGCATGTAATTTTTTTTTGAAATTACATTGAATGAATAATTCAAATGATTCCTCTGAAAAATGTTTTTCCTAAACATGAGGATGATTATATGAACATTATGCAAGGTGATAACATTTATGTCACGATTTAACCACTATTTCAACAATGTTATATTCCATTATTCATTCTAATAATCATTTAAAGATATAGTTCCTAATGTTTTGGAATGTAGTATTATTTTTTTATTTAATGGACATGACATGGAAAAAAATGTTCCTCGGAGGTGGTCTGAATGCAGTGGCTTCATCATCTCCAATGGCCCTCTTTATCTAATAATATTATGTATAACTATGAATAAATAAATGTTCATTGAATCCTAATGTTTCATATATCCATTATCATGTGATCAAATATATAAAATTTACCATTGAGTAATTTCAATTGATGCATATAATCAATGTAGACACGGATCTGCCTATTTTTTCATGATACAGATGATGTTAGTGATCCATTTTGGGAACTACACCTCTTAAAAAAAGATGAATTGGAACACTTTTTCAATATATATCAGTATATTAGTATCATGACTGGTTTTTAAGCCCCTAAATTTATTCATGAAACATTTATGGTCATCAAGAATGCCTAGGTGATGGGCATAAATAATGATGTTGAGCAAATGCAGTTCCATATTATTCTAAGAGAACACATATCAATGCTACTTTATAAATTCAATGTATGTCTCCAACTCCCCGATAGGAATGGAAGCACTGATAAATATAGTTCTTGCGTTATATTTTGTTCCAAAATTAACATGATTGATTTCAATGATGGTGGTAGAGATTCATTCCTCAATTATTATTGTAGTATTCATGATCATATCATCATATTCATAAATATTTTTACCCATTAAGATATTTTCACAGAAGAAAGGTAATATGGGGGGATATCTATCACTATCATGAGAAAAAAATATAATAAGATACATTGATTTCATAGACGTCTAGAGTCATCATATATTGAAGGGATACTTTTGTCCTTTTATTCATCTATTGGGGGAAGGAAAGATATGTACATATTGATATACAATGAATATCTTGGGAAAATATTTGATGTCTACTAGTTAGGAAAGTTAATTATTGGACTTCAATAAGGAACTACTCATAAATCCCAATGATTAATCCATTTTGGAGAATGTGATTTTTATCATTTAGACATGTTATAGTGATTTTTTAGCTTAAAATAGCTAAATATGATTGATTATATTACCTTAGTGGTGTTAATGGAAAAACATAGTAACTATTGATCATTCTCTATGTATTTATAAGGGTGGTCCATAATCTATTAATTATTGAAACTTACAGATCATTATCCACCATCTTATCAACTTTCCTTCCCTCTTGTTGAAAAATTCATGAATTTATATATATTAACCAAACACAACATGGGTATTATATTTATGATGTATTCTAACAATTATTTTGATAAGGGATTTCATGAATTGATGAATTTTATAATGTCATTCAACATTAATTTGGATCAAAATTCATACAATAATTATATTATAATCCTTGTCTTACTCAATAATGACTAACATAAAATCAGATTAGATATCCTTAAACTAATCCTTGAGCATGATCTTTCGGATATGCCTTTTCCCACCATTATTATACCCGTGAATAATTATCCTTTCCCAAGATATATACCCCATCCTACGTTAAAATTATTGGAGTGCCCAAAATGAAATTAGGTTTATTGTAGAACCATTTTCAACCAAATCCCTTTATATGTAAACACAATTGAGTTTTTTTTAAATAAACATGGGTTTGATATGTTTGTGGTTGGCCTCATCGCAGTTATATTCTATGAATGAGATGGAGGTATGATATTCTAATGGCATAGTATCCACATAGTAATACTCATATATAAAGACTTATTTCTGAAAATACTATGAGTTGTGGATGTCCTTAGTTTGTGACTCTTGGAGTTATTTTGGAATATGGAGAGCATATAGTGTTGAGATATTTGGATAGGAAAATAACTAACTATTTTAGAATGTCATATTTCATTTACTAGAGGTATGTTGTTCTAATATTCAGGGCTCTACATATTAAGTGGAATATGTTATGTGCTATTTGAAGTGGATATGAATGGATCATAGGTAGCGGATGACTGAGTATATGTTTCAGGTTTCATAAGTCACAGTGGCCTTCCCCTTTGTTTGGGATGTTAAAAATAACATCTCTTTCAGTTAGTCATGTAAAACGACCAGACTTGAAGGACGTTTTTAGGGATATTAGGAATTTCGAATAGTTTTTCATTGTTTTTTAATCACTATACGTTGGTTTTATCCATTTATATGGATTCCATAATGATTTCACCAAAATATTATGTTAATCCATTCACGGGATGTCCTATCTATCCCCATCTTCTGTGTCCTCATCATCAACCACCTCGGTATGATATGGGAAACTAATATTAAATGGTTTTTATATAAAAAAGGGGTTATATTAAGTGAATTATGATAATAGTAAAATCTATGATATATTCATATGACCTGGTTTCTACTACATGGGGACTTTCTTAATGTCTTGATGTTGAGGGAATAAAATATGCAAGGGATAGAGCTTGTGTAATAGTTGGATATGATATTTTCTATTATTCCAATTAAAATTTCATAACATTGCATCCAAATATGTGTGATGTATTAAAAATATTAATCCAAACATTAAATGATTTTTGTTGAATTATGTATATTTTCTATCTAGATAACAAGAGATTATACAACATTATTTCAAGTCATCACATTATCAATAATCTATCCATTACAATAATGAACCTATTTTTTTCACCAACTTCTTCTGGAAGAGGGATGGTTACGCATTAAATATATTATGATTTCATATCTTGTATTACATATCTTATATGATCCCTGATATGAAGGATTAATTTTAAATAAAAATAGTTCTTCATGGTGTGGCCTAGTCTCCAATTTAAAGGGAAATATTTAAGAGCGCCTATGAGAATTTCCTCATTGGGATTCAAGGATACTGGTAGATTTAGTATTTTATTTTCCCCATATGAATTTAAATAACTATGTACCGATTAATTTTGGAAGAAAAAAATTATTCATCCATTAAAAAATCATTATAGATCCCTTTTTCTTTTTCCATATAGTTGGGGGTGATTTTTTTGATGATCTGAGTGTTGGAATGTTCAGGGCCGGCCATGTTTCTTAAAAAGGAACAATTACTTGATAAAATGTAAAGGAATTATCCTATACATTACCAAGAAAATCCTTTATGTTGTGGGAGTGGGACAAGATTTTTTCCATGTTCATTGAATAGATCAAATATTTTTTTATTCCATCACAACAAATTTTAAAAATATATATGTGAACTTCATTACGATCTATAGTGATTGAAAATCATTCTCAAGAATTTTAAAAAAATTTAAGATAAATTTTTCTTACAAAATATGAATACATAGTGAGTAGGATAAACCATTCCCTCATATGAAGATTTCAGATGCACTATAATTTGCACATTGTTTACAATTTTTTATGCCGACAATCATCATTTTCATTATGTCTGATATAAACTGATAAATGTATTGATGAATAAGGACCTACCATCCCTATAAGGTATCTTCTAGAGGGATATTTTACCAAAAAATTCCTAGCCCAACCGAAGAATGTAAAAAACATATCAATTTGGTCGCCTTCTATGGATCCAGAGGTCCCAACATTGATCTGCATCAGGACATGAGGTGTGTGAGGTATTGTTATGGTTCTCCCCCATATTCAATGTTTGAGAAACTATTGTTTTCAAAAAAAAATTGAGTTAAAAGTTCAATATACTAATTCTTGATATGAATTATTTTTGGGCTTCATGTGTGTGTGATTCCCTTTAATGGATTCCATTTTAGCATACCAAGATTCAATATTGTGGTGTAGTTCTAGAGGTATCACTATTTGGACTGCCTATCATCTATAGAGAGTGGGTAAGGATATATAATATATCCTCCTTTTCAAAACCCACAAATTATTGTTATATATCAATACTGAATTATCATATTAGAGATAGAGAGATTGTCATCATAAGGGAGGGAAATCATGATCATCCTCAACTTTATCATTTATAAAGAGTGTTTTCCTGGATCTAGATCTTTCTTAACATTATGATACATCAATTTTAGGTATATTACCTCAATAATAATGCATATTATGGGGATTGTTTGTCTCTATTTGATGTTGATATCTAGTGGGTATATTTACTATAATTAGATTATCATTGATTTTTTTATCATTATTTATATCATTATCATATTTTTTCATTCATTTCTACGTAAAATGAATTTTGGATCCTCTATGCGGTGATTGGATATGTAGCCACTCCATTCCCTTTATCCATGGTAGATTTATGCTGAGGAGATTGAAAATATTCATTTTTAGATTTGATGTTATGAATATTTCTTATATCTCATATATGTTCGACCTCTTTTTTTCAAACTATCCCACCTACTTCTTGAGGGACATGTTATACATTGTATACCTCTTTATTTATATATTCATCCATATAATTATCATGATTTATAATGAATATGTTCACTGGGGTGTATTGATTAATGGTACTTATCCCTTTAATATACACACAATAGGTTGGTTCAAGCCTTCGTAGTCCTCCCACAAGGGTAGTATTGGGTAATTTATATGAACCTTAATAATGTTGGACCTTTATGGAATAAGAATATTATGGGGTTTGAAATTATATATATTATTTTCCCCTACCGTAGTATTTGGATATTGTTCATATGGGAATTTCTAGTTATACTTTCCTAGGAGTCCCCAAATGAAATAGTTATACCTCACAATGGAAGTAATTGGTGGGATACCAACATATTAATTTCCCCCCCTATCATGATGAAGATTTCCATAATCTTTGGAAATGATAATGATATACTTCCATCATCCCTATATGATCGAGATGACCAGGGGAAACTATTGGTGTATTTTTATTTAGTTATTGAGGATATGAGGACACTATTAGAGGACTATAAGGCACCTTGTATGTGAATTGAGATATAAATTCCACTATCCCTATGAGATGGGAATGATATTGAATTGATAGTGATTTATCTAGGAACCTATTAGGGTGTCATAAACTAGGTGGTGGTGAATGAGATAAAAATTTACCAAGCATTATATGATGGTATTGTCTTACAACTACTGTTGACATTTCTAGGATCCTCTTAGGGTTTGATGACAATTGAAGTTAAGGTAGTGGTAATAATTACCTTATAAATATAGGATGAGTTTGATATTATATAAGTTTTATTAAAAATAGTTTGATTTGGAACAATTATATTCAATTATGTGAAAGTGTAATGGAAGGATATGAAGGGAGTCAATTTCTACTGGATGTTATTGAATATTCCAAAACATCATCTCCCATGTTTGAGACATGTTCCTTTTTTTGAAAGACTAAACTTAGGAGTCTTTAGGGAGTACTTTTACATCTTTTGATGAAATTGTTACAAAATCTATGTGGAGGAGTCTTGATGCATTAACTTACTAGCTTGTGCATTACCCATTCCCATTTTTTTAAGAAGGTTCTCCCTTGGTAAAAGACAAAAGCACAAAATGTAATTTTAAAACTATTAATCACAAGAGTCTAAAAGATGTTATTCTTTAAAATATCTATCATAATGAAGTAGTGAAACAAACAGGAGGTCATCCAACCATGTGGTGACATGGAAGAATACCGCATTTTTAATACCATCTTCATCAATGTTCGCTTCAAGAAAGGAATTCATAATAATGTAGTTGAAGTCCATTAGTGAATTAAGATAGTATATTCAGCATGTTGTAAGAGGCCACACGAGGTGCATCACACAATTCCAAATATCTTGAATGATGCTATTCAAGTCACTTTATATCCAGATGTTGTTCCAACTATGTTTCTTGGTGAAGAAGATAACGTAGATAACACACATCATTTCAACCTCCAAAGCCGATGAGATTATACAAGTTCCATAAAAACATCTAAGATTCTTCCCGGAGTGATTTAAAAGAATAGCGTCATACCCCAAAGGTCTTGGGTTTCCTTTAGATGCACTGTGGAAATTAACATTAATCTATCCAGGGATTGGATCATGGAATAACACTTAAAAAGTGCTTCTATGTTTTGGATAATTACCACTATCCTCAAGCCGACATTGAATCCCAAAGTCATTCACTATGTTGTTGAAAAATTAATTTTGATTCAATGTATATTCCCAAATGTAAATGAGGAACCATATACAAACATTATTTACACTATGTGGGTATTTGTTATGAATTATAGAATTTATATCATTCAAGACAACATGAAGAAGTTTATAAATATAAGTTTTGAAAATGATCTTGATTTTTCCTATGACTCTAACATAGAATGTTTCTATATATATAGAGATTTTATTCTTTGAGGATTTTATGTAGTGAATTTTTTCATTCTTTCCCCATCTGTAGATATTCACATCATATGGGGATTCGTCAACAAGTTTAGTGTTATTTTTTATTATATGGGGAAAACCAATCCATAAGATCTTGAAATTATCCTCCAATCATGGGTTCTATACACCAGATAAAAGCTTCATGTATTTATGACAAAAAATTTTATTTATGATATAGGTTTTACACTCATATCATTGATATGGGTCGTGTCTAGTCTTCAACCGCTAATGGGTTTCCCAAGTGTTGTAGAAAAATTAAAGCATTCACTCATTCTATTGCTCATATGGGAACACAAAAATAGATTCACTGATGGTCTAGAACAACATTTGGTGTTTTTTTTCTCATTAAATCTCTCTATATATCCCTATGAACCTTTTTTATCAGGGTTATATGCCTCCACCTACTTTGAGGACATAGGTTGCTTCTCTAGGATTTATGGTGACCCTGGTGAAGTGATGCTAAAAGTTTATGTGGAAATATTTATGGCTAAACACAAAAATTTAATAACCTCTCTAGTATAAGGATTATAATAATGGAGATTATTTACGTATTTTGGAGAGATATTACCCTTAGGTGGTTTTTGACGGAGAACATTTGGAGTAGTGTCCATGTTATCCATCTGAACAATATCACGAGGAGGACTATTAGGTTTGTTACTTTCTTTACATTTAGATGAAAATTCAATGAACAATTGATTTATAGTATATTTTCACCGTAAAACGTAATGGGAAAATGTAATTAGTAAATCAGTGATATATATCATATTTTAAATTGTGTCCATAGTAAGAAAAAAATCATTTTTTGGTTGACCATGGATGCAATCCTTCTCTATGAAAATCAATATAATATGATTATAAATATGTTGTGTAATGTGGGTATGATATTTTAACTAATAATATACTATAATGTCTTAGTGTTCTACATTTATAGGGATATAATCTTGCATGTGACTGTTTTTCAAAAAATATCGATCAATCCTTGATGAATCAGGGTTATGATCTTGGAACAAATATTCCTTCCCCTTTTGAATATTTTGATGCATAATTGAAATAAAATAAATTACATGAGCCTCCTCCTCTATAGCCTTTGATGGTTGATGATTAATTTTTTCATCAATGGAAGTAATAATATGAGCTTGGATTCTATAAGCTACTTGAATATAATGAGTATATTTTTTAGGGAGTATAAGAGAACGCCCTTTGGTTATTTCAATATTTTACTAATGAACCTTGGTTGTAATATGGATATAAGCATGGTCCTTTACCATTGGATTATTGTACTACATTTAATTGATAAGAATTTGGACCTTCTTAGAGGCATGTGCAAAATTTATTTGGCGATCCCTATTCATATGGGAATATAACTCGGGTCATGTGCGTTTCACTTTATCCCTAGATTTCTATAACTAATGAGACAACCTTTTTACATTCCTATGATATTCTATGGTGTAAATATATCAGATGGTTCTGTAAGTACATGAATTAGGTGAGATAGATGGGTGATTCTAGTGACAAAGACTAACGATATCCCTCTTAAAATGATCCTAAACTAGGATGGATCCTTAATCGACTTCTTGGTTAGCCATACTAAGGTATTAAAGGTGTTGATTGTCATTATTTGGGGATATGATACAAAATTGGTTGGTAGTGGTGACATGCACCGTTAGTTTCACTGAAGTTTTAGGTGAATTGTATGGACTTATCAACATTTGTATCTAGTGATATTATAATTGACCATACATTATATACATTGATTTTAATAAAAAATTTAATAATATTCAGAACAAAAAATAAAAGGATAAATGAAAATACCATATACGTATATATTATTTAGGAACTATGAAATATAAACAACAGGTTCATATGAAATCGTCATTATCTCCCACTCATTTCTTCATAATTAGACCCATATTTGACACATCATAATTAATAACCTTCTTTATGTCCAAGGGAAAAAAAATATTCAAGGGGGATCTAAGATACTCATTAAGGGTAAAAAAGGGAGATACCAATCATATCATAATCATAAGACATCATAACATAAAATTTAAAAATCATATCCTACATATAAAATACAATGATATCATGCCATGTGATAAATCATAAAAGCTCATAAAATTCAATGAACGTAATCCCAAAATTCATAACATGAGACGTTAAATTTTATGGCATACAGATAAGAATAAAAAAAATTCATATTTGTCAAGGCTAATTTCCAATACCATCATAGCAGACAAAGTCCATTATTAAATCGATTTCACTCTTCATTTTGGCCCTGTACAACTAAACCAAGATAATTTAACATTCCAAGCATGTATATCTCATGAGATATAAATCATTACCCAAGGAAATGGAGGAAGATATAGGTACCACCCATCTCATAATGAAATCATTCTTAAATGTTCGAAAATCCCAAAAAAGCATTTATCATAACCCATGAAATGAAATGGGTTTCTTTAAACATTATTCCACCATAACATAATCCATTTTAAACAAATGGATTCCCTAAATAAAATTCCCTCATAAAAAATATTAATACATAGAAGAAATAATGACATTATAGTTTAAACATAACCCTATTGAATAATTCCATCTTAGATGGAAAATAATTTTCATATAACACTTGAAAATAATTTTTGAGGAATATATAATTTCTTCTTCTAAAACGTATTCTTTTCTCAAAATGATGCAAAATTTTAAAAGAAAAGAATTTATTTGAAGATAAAATATAAATTTTTTTATAAGAATATTCATGTAAATAAGGCATTATGAAAGAGTAAAAATATTTTCATGTTTTATACGTAAAAAAACATCATACTCATACTTTTTCTAGAAACGTAAAAAAAACAAAGTATAAAAAATTAAAAAAGATATTGATTTCACACCTCTTAATAAAAAATGACCAATTGAAAAATATTGACTCCAAAAAATTGTATAAGAATAAAAATAATATTTTGGAATACATAATTAGGAATCCTGTAAATGGCTAGTAAATATACCTCACTAAATACATACGTATAAACAATCTCAAATAATTATGAGATTTCAAAGTTATCCCTTACCTTAGGTCTGATTTCCTTTGTATGTATCTGAAACTCATGTATAATTATTTAAATAAATTCATTTAATGAATTTTTATTAATATTTACTTTTAAGATATCATTTATGATCATATCATAATCCAATTGTTTTTAAAACTATTACACTTCCATCGAGTGTTAACTTCATTATTTTATTACACATGTTTTGTCATATATGTTCTTGTTTCAATTATTGGGATATTGTTATATAATTTAAATTATTATATTAGTATAACATATATAATATTTATTCATTCCATTAATTTATATGATCATGCTTTAATGAATATCATGTATAATGAATCACATCGCATTGTGCATATAGTTGTTCATACGTACACATGATCGATGATATCATTCCCATAATTGTTGAATAGTGTTGAAGGAGATGGTGTATAATATTTAAGAATCAATATCATGTTCTAATAATAATCTCTAGTTATTATTTCTATCATTATATCCATCCAGATAAGGTGGTGGTGAAAAAAATATTACACCACGACGTAGAGACGGTAAGACACACTTACGCACGCATGGTGATTTTGTTTTTCATAGGATTTATAAGAGATGGAATATAGTTGTTTCATAATTATAATATAATCTAAATCTAAAATTTATAATGGTGTTATTAAATTATAATTAAACAACTCATGAATATGATGTATAAGATAAAATAATTTTGATTGAACTTCTAGAGGGGATTACATATACTTCAACGTGATCCTACTAAATCTCCAGTTTATGCAATAGAGCTGGTCATTAATGAATGCCAGAACCTATATAATGTTACTAGGGATTTTTAAAAAGGAAATGGTCAGGGTGTGTTTAAGAGTTAAGGTTCTAGGTGAAGTAATGTTGTGAGGGAGGGGGTTCCCTATTATAATTGAGGTGAGGGGAACATTTGAGATGACCAAAAATATAAATTTATATGAAAGTAAAACAATATCCAAAAACCTAAGAAACTTCTGAATTTAGAATATAAGACGAGTTATGGTTTTTATATTATCAACCAATAAATTTTATACATATGTTTCTTATCAAATTAAACCATGTCATTTTATTTAACACATGTTTATTCTATTTAATTGCAAACTAGTGTAAAAATATTTCAATATGAAAAGAGTGAAATATTTAATTATTTGATGTCAATTAGACCATAAATAAATACCTTAAAACATTTAATAACATATATTAATTATTTTTTATTTTTTTAATAAAAATATGATATTTAAATAATATAATGAAACATTCTTTTGATAAACAATCTATAGTGTCAAATTTGTCAAAATTCGATTCATTTATTTTTAAAAAATTTAAGATAACAATTTAACAACAAAAAAATATATTATTATATTCCTAATAGGTCAAGGTCAGCTATAATTTTCATTTTACTTATTAATTACCTCATACTATATTTATTTTAATATTTTTAATACTATTTATTTGATATTTTACTTAATAAGATAATTACTACAACAGCTTTGTCTAATTAATTAATATCATTATTTGTGGAATAAAAATTAAAAATAAATTAAATTACACACATAAATACTCTAGATTTTGTAATAATTCATATAATCTAATTTACCAACTTTATAAACTTTTATTCAAAATGATTAAATTATTTAAAATTAATTAAGATATATTTAACTCTTAATTGAATAAATTAATTCAAATGTCCTAATATCATGATAGTGGCTTCCTAAGGGAAGAATTTCAACCCAAAGATGATTTAGTTAGAATAAAACTCATCCAATGGTTTTATAAAAATTGTTAGGGTAATTTGATAATATTATTTTTACCCTTAATTTTTTTATTTACCCTTTTACCATATTAATAAAATTTACCAAAGTTACAATTCAAAATCCCTAAAAATAAAATAAGATATTTAAATTATTTTGAAATAATTATTACAAATATGGAATACATTTTTCAAAATAAAAATAATAAATCTCAATAATTAATTTTGTAATAATCCTATTGTTGAAAAGAAAGACTGATTTTTAAATGATAAAAAATTGCAAAAGATTAGAATGTTTTTACACATGCATTCAATTTAAAATTAATTTTAATGATATAAATTATATTTAATTATAAATAATTATTATATTTATACTTTAAAACAATTATAATTTTTAAATTTATGGATATATATTATTTTTATGAAAAATGTAGCCTTCAATTAATATTTAGTGTAATTTTACTATTTTCCAAAACATGGAAGCTATTATAAAAATATCAGAAACCCATCCAACATATATTTATATATCTTTATTAAGAATAAAATGTTTATGTTGTAATATGAATATTATTAATGGTTGAAAATCATAATTTAAATGGGGTTCTCTAAGGTATAAAATTAATATTTTGAAAAGTATAGGTTTTTATAAATCAATTATGCTTTATTCATACCCAATGAAAAAAGCTATATTGAATAAATATCAAAAAATTTAGTAAATATATATAACAATCTTTCAATAATTTCATTTACGAATTATAGATGACTTAATTAAAATTGATAAATGGAATTGAATTATATTTTTCATTCACAATACATTTTCATAAGTCATATTTATTCCAGTTAACCTAAAGACTATGATTTAATGTTCATTTAATAGTAAGGGATTCTCTCAGTTAGTTTAAAATCAATATTTAATGCACTGAAATCTATTAAAGATTAAAAATGATTGGAATTAAAAATTTCATACAAACAATCGGGTGTAACATTATACCCTCATTAAACAAAATTCCTCCCTCAAAACTCTTCACATAGATAAAAATAGATGAGGTTACCTCTAACTAATCACATATTCATGTTACCTCATAGATTCCTCAATTAGGTGGTTTCCCCATAAAACTCTAACCAAGCAAGTGGTATTGTTTTTTAGAACTATTTAATTATGATCTAGAATATCTATCAGATGTTATAAATAAGAAAGATCTTATTGTAGTGGTAAAACATATGAGTTTAGTAAATGTGAAGTATCATTTATGTACATTCTCATGAGAGATTTATAGAATACATATTGAACATAATAGAGATTTTTTGGATGCACCAATCTATAAGATACCTTCCCAATATGATCTAGAATTTCTAAATGACCAATATACCTAGGTATCGTCTTTCCTTTTTTCCCAAATATCCTTACTCTATTACATGGAGATTTTCATAGATTCAACTTATCACCCACATCAAACTCTAGGTATTTTCATTGGTTTTCCAAATAACTTATTTATTTACTATGATATAATATTATGTGTTGTTGAATATATGTGAAATTATCTTTCATTTGTACTACAAGTTCAGGCCCTAAAATATTTATTTCCATAACTTCATCCTAGAAAGTGGGATTTCATCACTTTTTTCCATATAAATATTAATAAAGAGACATCTAAATACTGAAGTGATAGATATTGATGTCTAAAAATTATACCAAAGGTCGGTGTAGATCACAACCACCCTTGAAATTCATAGATCATGCTCTGAACATGTCTTTTAGAGTTTGAATAGTCCTCTCCGAATGACTTTCTTTCTAAGGATGATAAGTAGTGAAGAAACATAACTCTATATCCCAAGCCTCCTAAATACATTTCCATAACATAAATGTAAACCTTAGATCCTAATCAGATATAAAGGTAATTCATACTCCATTAAATATTACTACTTTTTTTATATATATCCTAGCATGATGATCAAGAGAGAAATCATCTCAAATAGATATTATGTGTGCCGAATTTGTATGGAAGTTAACTAAATCCCATATAACATTTTGGTATTTATATGTTTGGTAAGTCCGATGAAAATGTATATATTGATGTTTTACCATTTCCATTCTTGTATGGGTAATTGTGGTAACATCTCCATAGTATTCTATTTATCATCCCTGAAATGATGATAAACAATGAACCAAGACACATATTTTAGAAAATCTATTTTCATTACATCCCACTAGAAATAAAATTTCATATCCTTATATATTTTTGTTCATCCAAGATGAAAAGAGAATGAGGAATATATGCCTCATGCAATAGATTTTTTCTTTATTCTGGTATGGGAGGAATAAAAACGCTATTCTAGAACCATATTATTACATCACAATCCTAGTTGAATTCAAGAAAATTTATCACCTTATTTAGTAGCTCTGTATCTTTGTTCTTTACCTCTTTAATCATAACTTGTATAGATGTGTGAAAATTTAATTAGGAATGATAATAAATCTCCCCTTTCTTTGAAATTTCATGAACCATCCTTTTAAAATCCATAAATATTGAATATTTTGGGATCCCCATCATCGATAGGAAATCATTTCCCTTTCAACACAAATCACTTTCCACCTTGTTCCCTTTTCTTAGGGTGGTAATGTATTGAGTATTTAGAATCTTTAATCAACCCCATCCATTTTCATGGATGCATATTCAGCTCCTTTTGAGTGAAAATATATTTTAATCATATATGATTAGTATAAATATCTCAACTTTCACTATAATGGTATTTAATCCATATTACAAGTGAAATGATTACCAAATCTAACACCAAATAATGTTTTGGGTAATTTTGATCATGGATTTTTAATTTTCTCGAGGCTTATGCTATGACAATTTCATTTTTTTCATGAGAAAAAAACCCATCCCCTTCATGGATGCATAACATTAGACAAAAAACCTTTCTCCACATAATGGTATTGTGAGGAAAGGAGAATTGTATTATATTTATTAGCTCTAGGAAATTATCTTAACATTTTTCCACACAAACAAACTTAACTCCTTTCTGAGTCAACCTGGAGGGTTGATTAGATAACTGTGAAAAATATTTCATAAACCATCGATAGCGTCCAACCAAACCAAGAAAACATTGGATCTCATTTACCTTTGTCATTATAGACCAAAATTTAATAAATTTTATTCCAGATCAATAGATATCCCCACTCATGAGAAAATGTGACCCAAAATTGATTCTTTTTTATTCCAAAATTCACTCTTGGTAAATTTTTCATGAACACCTATTTTATGAGGTTCATCATTACAATTATCATATAATCTTCATGCTCATAATTTCTCTTCTAATATAAAATAATATCATTTGAAAATATGAACACAAACTGATCAGGATACTCTCTAAAGACTATATTCATTAGATCCATTAAGATAACAGGTGAATTAGTATGACTAACAGGCATCATTATAAATTCATATTTTATATACCTTATACCAATTGCCTTCTTTGTTATATCCTCTTTCATAACCACTAGTTGATGATGTCCTGAATGAAGATAAATCATGGAAAATTTATTTAGCTCCGGGTAGTTGGTCAAATAAGACATCAATACGAGGATGTTGATATTTGTTCTTGATAGTGATATTGTTATGTTTTTGATAATGAATGGTGATTCTCCTTGATCCATCATTATTATTAATATATTGAATAGGTTCACACATTGGTGATGCAATAGGTTGTATGAATCACATTTCATATACTATGTGAGTTTCTTCTTTAATTCATGTATCTCAATTTGGTGCATTCTATAAGGTTTCATTTAAATAACCATAGAAACTGGTATGATTTATTTAGAAATATTAACCTCACAATTTAGTGGAAGACCTATATATAATTCTAGAATGACATTATAAGTCTCATAAACAATTGGTGTATTCTTAATTTTGTGTTTCTCACCAACTAATTGAGATAGATAACCATTATTTATTGGAATCAAGACCCATAAGATGGAAGAAATTTAAACAAGATGGTTATATTCACCCTTGAATAGACTGGTTATTATATATTGATCTGAAATAAAATGTGTGACTTCCCTTAATTGGAAATTAATATGATCTCAATATATAGAAATTCAATGCATGCTAAAAATAACATGAAATTCCACTATAGGAAGGTTTGAAAATTTTTCTAAAAGAACATTCTCACAAAATTCCATTGAAGAATAATTATAAATATTTGATGTTGAAATTATTCCATTAGTAGTTATCACAAATAACTAAAATTCTAATTACTTATGTAATATAAATTAACCCTAAGAAAATTATTCAGAAATAAAATATTTTGGGGATCTAGAATCAAATGAAACATTTTTAACTTTAGTTTGTATGGTATGTGTACCTATTAGAACTTCATTAATGTACTCCACATCACTGATAGTGATTTCATGTTAGATTACATTTTCTTTGTCATTATTTTTTTTCTATTTTTGATCAACATCTATAATGTTTGGATTAGAATACTTATTGGAATATTTTACCATTTCCTTGCACTTGTAATGTTGAAGTGTAGGAGGGGCATTATGTTTTTCCTTTTCTATAATTATATCATAAGAAATATTTTTCTGGTCACAGCGGCATTCAAATTCATGATGAACTTCTCTCCCACACATAAAAAATTTTCCAGTTCTTTTAGGAAAATTTCCTCAAGGTTTTTTCAAGACATTGAGATTTATGGGAAACCCATCTTCATATCAGTTTTTTCTATTGATTTTACCTTGAATTCCATTTTTCTCTTCTTATAAAACCCATATAATTAATGGGTTACTCCAATCTCTATATCAACCTAGAGAGAACAACAAATAGTTTATGCATAGCTATTGAAGTCCCATATGGATAGTTCTATTTGATGATATTGTTTTAAGACACTAATGAGTTGGTCAATTTTACTCTCATGTTAGATAAGAATATGAGAATCATAACATGAATGTATTGTAAAATTTTATTCTGAGGTATCAATGTATTCATCACCCATTTCCATAAGTTCAATGGACTCCTCTACAACATTGTACATTTAATAATAGGAAAGTACTTATTGAAAAATAATTACCTAAACTAATATCATTCCATGGATTAAATTTCATCATCTTTCCTCTTATTCATGATAAGATTCCACCATTGATTAGTTTCTCTGTCCCAATGATTTACGATATGATTAATTTATCTTCTTATGAACATTGGAGAACTAAAAATATATTTTCCGTAATACTAATCCGTTGTTCATCGACTAATGGATCAGAAAACCCATTGAAAGTCTATGGATGCTACCTCATGAAGGACTCAATATAATTTTGTTCCCTCCTTTTCTTGTTTAGATATCCTACATGATTAATTTCTCAAGAATTCTCTGTGGGTGTTTCTATATGATTTTTTATTACAGATTCAATAACCTTTGGTTTCTCAAATAGAAAATAATTACATTACAAATAGGATTCATCATTAATGTGTTTCCTATAGGTTCCATCCATTGACTAAAACCATGAAGCATAGTGTGAGCACCACTAATCATAATGGTAAAACCATACAATTATGAATAAAATTTTAATTTTAGACACATTATGATTTATCCTCTATTATTCATGATCATTTCTAAAACACTAGGATTGTCACCTATAATTCAACATATCCTTTTCGAATATTACAAAGGATTTCTAATCCTCGTTTCCAAATGTTACCTATACATTTCCTATGATGCCAACTATTTCCCATACATTATATACATTTATGTTACTTCAAAATTGAATAATATCCATTTCAAAATTTAATGAAGCCATGACATGACCATATAGGTATACAGTATTTATAAATTGGGAAACATAAACATCTTTTTCATAAGACATATCCTTTTTCTCCCACTTATTTATTCATAACTAGACACCTTTTTAACGTATCCTACTAAATACCCTTCTTCAGGATCTGGGAAAAACATATAATCAGTGACATAAAATTCTAAATAATGGTAAAAAAGGGAGATATCAATCATATTATCAAAATAAGAAATGGGATTATAATATTTGAAAATATTATACTGAGTATGAATTATCATGATATCATGCCATGGGATAAATCATAAAAGTTTATATGAATAAATGAATGTAATCCCAAAAGTCATAAAAAAAGAAATTAATTTTTTTTATCATACACATGAGCATTGAAAATCATTTCACACTAGTCAAAGCTCATTTACAAGACCATTATACTAGAAAATTTCCATTACCGAACATAGTCCCCTCATCATTCCATTTCTATACTACTGAAATGATATAATTTAAAATTACATCCCAGTATATCTAATGAGATATAAATATTTACCCAATGCATTAGAGGGAGATATAGGCCCCACACATATCATATTTAAATCATTATTATGTCTTCCATAATTATATAAATCATTCACCATAACCCAATGAATAAAATGGGTTTCTTTAAACATCATTCCACCCTAAGATAATCCTTGTAAAACAAATGGATTCCATAAATAACATTCAATAATAAATAAATCAAAGTATAGGTACAATAATAATATTATACTTTAAAGATAACCCTATTAACAAATTCCATTTTAAATGGAAAAAAATTTATATAATAGTATAAATTAATTCTTAAAGAAAATATATTTTCTTCATTAAAAATGTTTCATTCTCAAAATTCCACAAAATTAAAAAGAATCAATTTTATTTGAATATAAACATGAAAATAGTGTAGATGAAGATTCATGGAAATAAATAATTATGGAAAAGAAAAAAAATTATTGTTGTATAAGAAAAAAACAATTTCCTCATACTTTTTCTGGAAAAGTCGGAAAGTACATCATATCGAAACCGAAAAAAATATATTTATTTCATACTATTTAATAATAATTAACCAATGGGTAAAATTGACAATAGAACATTTTCTATGAATATAAATAATATTTTCCAAGACATAATTCTGAATCATGGAAATATATGATAAATATTCCCCAGTAAATACCTTCATATAAATAATCTTTGATAATAATGAAATTGGGAAATTATTTCACACCTAATTTATGATTACCTTTGTATGTATTGAAACCTCGTGTATAAAGATTTAAATAATTTAATTGAAATATTTCACAATAATATTTATTTTTATGATATCATATATTCTCATATTGGCATCTGTTTGATTATAACATTATTACTCCACCATTGAGTGTTAAGTTCATTATTTTCTGTTGCATGTTTTGTTAGATATGTTTTTGTTACTCATATTAATTAATTAATATATACAATTTATTGAAAAATATTATTATATTATACTTAATAAATATTCATTACATTCATTTATATAATCATGATTTAATGATTTTCATGAAGAATGAATTACATCGTATCATGGAGAAGGTACGCCGTACTTACGCACCACTAATGATACCATTACCATAATTGTCAAATTGTATTAATGGAGATGATGTAAAATATTTGAGAATAAATATAATTTTATAATAATAATATATTGTTAATATTTTCATCAGTTTACACATCCTGGTAAGGTGATAGTGAAGAGTATTTTACACCACGATGTTGAGATGGTTAATCGTACATATGCACAAGTGGTGATTCATTTTTCCTAGGATGGACAGAAGAATAAATATTACTATTTCATAATAATAAGATAATAATAAATATATATGTGATACTAGATTTATTAGTATATATTAAAAAAACTCATGAAGATAAACTTTAAGAAGAAATAAGTCTGAATAAATCAGTAGAGGGGATTGCCTCTTCTTCGGTATTCTCCCCCTAAACCACCTCTTAAAGCACGCCAGTTTTTATTTGAAAAATTCCAAAACCAATAGAATATAACTAGAGAATTTGAGAAAATAAATTTTTAGGGGATGACTGAGCTTGAAGGTTCAATGTGAAGTGAAGAGGTGAGGGAGGAGGTTCCCTTTTATAATTGAGGTGAAGGGAACTTTTGGGATTTCCAAAATATTAATTTATAATAAGATCAAACCCCTTACAGAAACCACCCATATATATAAATTTATAATATGAGATTATATATGTTTTTAATATCATAAAATAATAAATTTTAGACCTAATTTCTTATAAATTATGCCTTATCATTTTAATTGACACTAAGTTATTCAATTTAATTTCTATCTAGGTTAAAAAATATTTCAATATCAAATGGGTGAAATATTTACATATATTATGTCAATTAAGCCAAAATTAAATAAAATAGAATATTTTAGACCATATCATAATTATTATATATTTTAAAAATTGTTTACTAATTTTTAAATAATTTAATAAAACATTATTTAGACAATAGTATTAATTTTAATACTATTCAATTCATTGATTTTTAAAAATTATAATATAACAAGTTAAATTCAAAAAAAATTATTATAATCCTAATAGGTCAGGTTAATCTATAAAATTCATTTTTACATGTTATTTTGATAAAAGTATATTAATTTTAATATGTTTATCAATATTTATTTGAAAATACCTTAATAAAATAATTACTATAATAGTTTTGTGTAATTATTTAATATGATAATTTATTGAATATAACCATAGAATAAAATTCTATTAAATATATAAATTTTATAACCTTAAAAATAATACATATAATACAATGTATCCTTTTTGAAACCTTTTATTAAAAACATACTGTTATTAAAATTTGAGTAAGACATATTTACCTTTTCTTTTAATAAAATAAATTAAATGTCATAATCTCTATCCATGTTGCTTCAAAAGGACACCATTCCTACCCAAGGATGATTAATGTTTAAACACACTCATCCATTATCATTATAATATTTTTTATGATAATTTCAAAATATTATTGGTACCCTTAATTACCCGATTTTCCCTTTTACCATATTAATAAAAATTACTTTAGTTACTATTGATAATGCCCTAAAATAAAAGTAATCTATTTAAATAATTTAAATGTACTAATTAGAAATATGGAATCCATTTTTCTGAATTCAATGAAAATAAGTTGTAATAATTAATTTATAATTAATCATATTTTTAGAAATAGAGAACATGTTTTAAAAGACAAAACATTGAAAAACATTTAAATATATTAAAATTTAACTTCAATGAAAAATTAATAATAATGACAAACAGTATATTAAATGAAAAAAATATATTATATTTATATATTAAAACCATTAAATATTATAATTTATTCTAATAAATTATTTTTCTGAAATTTTTTTTTCATTAAATTTTTTTCCTTTTTTCTATTCATCAAAACATGAAAGTTATCTGGAAAATATTAGAAAATAATCCAATGTAAATTTTTGTATCCCACATCCAATGAAATTATTTATGTTTTAATAAAAAATATCAATATGTTAAATTCTTTGTTTAAAAGGTGGTCTATTTTAAAATGTAGAAATATTACGATTTTAAAAACTATTAATTTTATACATCAAATAAGATTTATTAATCCCTATGAAAAAAATAAATATTGATAAAAATAAAAACTCAATTACTAAATATATAACAAAAATTTTCATTAATGTAATTTATTAATTTTAAATCACTTAATAAATACTAATACATAATGGATTTATAGTTTTCATTCACAATATAGTTTATAATGTAAGTTATATTTATTCCTCCTAACCTAACATCTACGTTATAATGTTAACTTCATACCAAGGACATATCACTATTGATTTAAATTCACGTTTCATTTCAATGAAATATATTAATGAAATATAATTTTTTGATATAATTTTTCATAAATAAATATGGGAGTTACTGATATTTATAAGAAAAATTGAGGGTCAGGATCGTACTATGATAGTGCTGTTCATAGATATAACATCCCAAGTAAATAAATAATATGAAATATTTATATTTATTAATATTTTTTAATTAATTATTAATTTTACTTTAAAGTGGATTCTATTTTTGATGGGGTACCTGATACACAACAACATGTTTCATTGAAAATTTACGAAGCACCCAATGTTTAGTTATTCCTTAAAATAATATAATAATAATATTAATTTAAATGGAATTTAACACCAAGACATTATATTGAAAGGGAATGAATATAACTAAGTAAAATATGATTATATATGTTTATTAAATGATTTCAAATTTATCCAAAAAAAATTAGGGGCTTAAAATGTGAATGAATCTAATTTTTAGCATAAATACTCTAATATTAATTAAAAGGTCGATTTACCTCTTTTTAACGAAGAACCCTTTTTTAATATAGTTTTTTTATCTATTATATGTTATATTTAACAAAATAAAATTCATCGTTATAAATGGAACATCGAATTTTAGTTTGGGTAAATTTTTGGTATTTTTATGATAAATTTCATTTTTTAATTAATAGTGAAAAATAATGTATTTTAATTCATAAATTACTTTTAATATAATTTATTTATATGGTTATATTATATTTTTAAACGGTTTTAAAGTTTAATTAGATTATATTTTTACCATTTAATTCAATTTTGGTCATTGGAAGTAATTTCAATTTTAAATTAGACATAAAAAACTGTCAATCTTTTGAAAGCTATTATTTCCTAAAAACAGAATTTTTGTTTTGAAAAGTGGAAATAATTTTAAATTTATATCTGCCACTTCTTTTTTTTGAATTTGGAAATATGGATTCAATATTTTGAAACATGAGGACCAAATTATGCAAATATTTAACATTTATTTTGAGACATTATGAATATTTACTTCAGTATATACTTTATTTACCATGGTTAATGAGAAAATCTGGTAAATAAGGGTAAAAAATAATATTATAAAAATAATAAATTACCCTAACACATGTCCTAATCCTAATGTTTGATAAATGGGTTACCATGGAAATTCTTGAGTATATTTTGGGACCCCATTGAGCCACTTGGGAGTGATAATGACACTTTATATTATTTAATTTAAAATTAAGTAAAAATGACTTAAAAATATATCTTTTTGTAACTCATTACATACGGAGGGTTATATATGTTATCTCTTAGATTATAAATATTAATTAGAAGTATAAAATTATTTACTACATCATGGTATTTTTTTATAATTTCTAGACATCATATAAATAAAATTATTTATGACCCAATATTGATGTAGTGTTTACCTCATTAATGAAAAATTTTAATTATTAATATTATAGAAATTTAAAAACAAATATCCAAAACTTGTCCAATTGTTATTTGATTATTTTATTTCTAACAATAGTCATCGTATCTTGGACTTTAATGAGTTTTGGACCTTTAAAAACTGACAATAATTATATAATAAAATAATATTTTCAAACTTTCTAAAAGAGACCCTTCCCCCCCAAACAAAAGGACCCAACTTCCAACACATTACTATAACATCTGAAGCCCCTTGGCTCTTCAAAAATCTACAAAATTAAGCACCCATAATCCATTTCGTTCTCCTAGAATCCATCCCCAAGGAATTAGGAAATTCAAGTAAACCTTTGGTTCAAACCAAAGGGAGTAACCCGATTTAATGGTAATGGATTCTATTAAGTTTTTTTCTTTTATTTGACTTCTACAACCCCCTAAACTCACTTTATTAATTTATTTTATGGAAACAAAAGTATTTTCAATATAATAGGCTGTTTTTATGATATTTATTGTAAATACACTTCCACAGACCTCCATCTAATAGATACAAACATACTAATTCTGTGGACGACGAACTACTCCCTCAAGAAACGATGATTATTCAAATATCTAAAACCACCTCTCATGGTGGACATTATGATGAAAATGTATTTATATGTAATATATATTATATTTATATTGTCTCTTTAATTATGTATTTTTCATTTATACCATACCATTATTGTTTCCATAATGGTTAATATGATAATTTCATTTGAGGAAGTGCGGACTACCGACCCTCAAAGTTATATGACTAGTTCATGCCATATGTGAGACATATAAATGATTTAGTTAATGAAATTATATAAAATAATATACTTTATTTATAATATATCTATATATAATTAATTTTTCAATTATTTAAAATATAAAATAGAAATGAAAGTAGTGTTCATGCGTACATACGGCTTACTGTATCCATGAACTGTACATTTCATTTCTTATCTCCAAATGTTATGTAATATAATATATATATATTGTATATTTATTATATATATTATATTATAATCATGAATATTATTCGGGAGGTAATATACTTTTGACCATATAGTCAATTTTTAATTATAACAAGTTCGTTTTTGACTCAAGTTCCGAACATTGACAACATGCCTGATATGACCTCAAATAATTGACTAATTGTTATATCAAGTTAATTAGTGATATAAAAGGAATAAAAAAACATTAAAAAAATTAAGCAAGTAGGAATTATGTTATGTTAATTATTCAATAAGAACAAGGATCAAATAAGTCAAGTTTGACTAGAGGTTAGGGGTTTCTTATCTCACTTTTAATTCTGTAAGATTTCCATTATTCCCCATTTATTTATTGATTATGGTGTATTGTGTCCTACCATTTGATATATATTATAATTATTATAATTATATTTATGTAATTTTGTGATTCATTTGGTTTTTATTAACATTTGTTCATATGACTCGATTTATTAAAACGGTGTATGACGTTTTCATCTCACTTTTTATTCCCATGAGATTCATGGTATATTTTCCACTATTTCATTTTGCATGATGTATGTACTACACATTATTTTATTATTTGTGTAATATAATTTAATTTATTGGTATTTAATTCTTCATTATATGATTTTTCTTTCATGTGGTTTATCTTTTGTATGTTACCAAATCGGTAAGGGAACCTTTCACCCTCCTATTTTAGTGAAAGACATATTTTATGTTATGCATTTTAAATTTACATTATATTATCTTAGGAATTGTTATTATATATCCTTATTTATGTAAATTTTATTTCTATGTTATGAGATTCCATTTCCTCTCTCGTTAACTCATTTTCAGAATTCTTATGTGACGTCTATAGGCTATTGAATTTTTGTAAGGGAACTTCTTAACCAAATTTTAATTCATTCGGTGAAACATCTACATATTGGTTATGTTATTCTATGAATATGTGTGAATGACCTATGATTTTTTTCCAATTAATATCCACTAATATATGGTGTATTTTTTATTTTTAATCATTATTATGTCATTGATTTTTCCTTAATCTAACGATTTGATCTTTGCAAGGGACTTTGTCTCAATTTAAATTCCATTGACACTTATTTTTTGTTATACACTAATTCACTTTTTTATGGGAGTATATATTGAAATTTGAAATATTATATCATGAATACACTTTTTCTCATGATATTAAAATATTTTATTAATTTTATTCCTCGATTTTTTCTATTCAAGCGTCTCTCATTTGGTTATTTACTCTTCAAATAAAAAATTGTTTTAAATATTCTAAATATTAATTATTATAAATATTTAACATTAATTTCCATGGATTGAAATGTTTTTAAGGAATTTTTTATATGGACATTAAGGTTTTAAAATTTTAATTTTTTTATATGTTTTAAAGTGTCATGGGACACATTTATTCTAAAATATTCTTTTTAAATGTTATAAATGTGTCTTTTAAATTGGATTTATTATGTCAATATATTGAACTTATTTAAATGTGGAAATGTTATCTTTCCTTTATTCTTGTTTCATGTGTTGTGATTATGTTGTGGTTCTTGGTAATTGTTTATGTATATGGGTGGTTCTGTGATAAACATTCGGTGGGTGAGCCTGAGGTATCTCTCCAATGCATTCGTTTACGTGACAGAGGTAAACGTTGATGTTTCTTCCAAGAACATTTGGGAATATACTATGATGGGTATTCCAAATATAATTCCCTACATAGTTGTGAAAGCTACAATGTAGGTTTGATATGGATGCTATAAGTTAACTTTATTATTTATGATTTCTGTGTCTTATTCATAAATCTTATGATGTATGAGGTATGTTATGATTGAAAAGTAGGGGATCATTCATTTGTATTTATTGTTGGTATAATGTTTTTCTTCTTTATTTTATAACCCTTACTAGGATTTTTATCCTCATCCCATGTTTTAAAAATGTTTTCTATATGAATTAAATTCGAAATGGGCCAAGGATGGGATCATGGAAAATTCATACTATCTAAAAAATGGAACTAGACATGTTTATTTTTATGTGTTTTTATTTTATGAAAAAATTGGAAACTGAGTAGTACTGCCTATATGTAATATTTTAGTTTTTATGTAATAGTTATGGCCTACTTCTCAAAAACTCTAAACCCGAAAAGATCCTCAATGTGTATTCTCGACAAAATTTATTATTATGTAATGTTTAAGGTCGGGTCCTTATAGTTGGTATCCGAGGATGGTTTAGACAAATTTAGGGATTATGAGTTTTCATTAACAAATGGATAGTCCCTATGTCAATTATTTCAATTAAATCCTTGATTTATAACCTTTTCATATCAGGGAAAAATGGATACAAATGGATGAAGGGGGACCTCAATCAACATTCCTATATCTTCATGATGACATGCTTACAATAATTATTAAAAAGTCATGTTCAGATGATTGTGAATATTTTTCTACCATTAAACCCACTTTCAAGTAGTTTTTTGAGATATCAAACATCTCCACTATACCTCGATATCATCGTGGAACATGTGTTGTATTTAATCAAACCCCATTTTCACAATATTTGAATATTTTCAAGAAATGTAAATATTATCCAATCATTTTCAAATATTTTACCTTATCACAATATTTTGAATCATATTAGGATTTTGAAAAAGTCTTAGAAGAAGGAGAACCTTTCACAAAAAATTTAGTTTTTCTTTTGTAATATATTCTCTCAGCATATTCATATGGTATTTTAAAAGGACCATTGATTGAAAGTTTCAATGCAAACTTGGTCCAACTATTTTATAAAAATCATGTCTTATCAGATGTTTTTAAATTATATTTAATAAATGATTATTTTGCAAAACTATTTTTCTACAGACACCCATATGACCCATGTTATATAATGTTTATTTGGACTATGGAAGAAATTGGTTTTGAAGGATCTATAAACCATTATTGCAATGCATGTACCTTATATCTACATGAACAAGATGATGATGAAACCTTATAGACACCATGATCACGATATGATGTTCTTTCTATTGGGAGTAGTTTTATTTTAACATATGGAGGTGAAAATGACAATATATAAGTTGTTGAGGTCAAATGTATTCATATGAAAATGAATGTTATAAGAAAAACATTGAGGATAAAACATGTTAGGGTTATTTTGTGTTTAATAAAAAGGACAACCTATAAAATGGGTGACAACTTGTGGTGTCTGGTAAGGCTTCAGGAATTGAACCCACAACCAAAGGAAGATAAGGGAGCATCACCTACCACTATCCTACATGAATTCCCTGTTTAGTTTATATTATTCTTTTTAGTTAAATGATTTTACAGTTCCATAATAAGTTTATTTTGTGAAATTATCTTTTTTGAAATGTATATCCTTAATATAGGAAAATGATTTGGTTATTAGGTGATAAATGTTATTTTGGATGTTGTTCTCTATTATGGGGAAACACTATATGCATATAGAAACTAGAATAATATTGGATTTCAATAGAGGAGTAATGGTGGAATTTTATTTTGGAAGATTCTATTTTTCTATTGTGGACTTATAAGAGTTACAGATTATTTAATGAAATCATTAACATATCATAGAAAATATGTTATTAGGTTAATTACTTTTTAGTATGAGACATTAATAGTTTTCGATGTTATTTGGAGATAAATTGTAAGATTTAATGTGGATGATTCTATGATTAAATCCTTCTGAGTTTTGTTTTTCAGTCATTGTTTGGATTATATTTAATTATTTGAAGGGCAATTGTATATTTAATGGTATTATTTGACCTTTGGGTATTGTTTGTTCAAGTTTGGAGATTAAGAGTACTATTTCTTTTTATTAATGATTATAATCTTTGGAGATTATCTGACCTTGTACTAACATTTTTGGTTTCGGTTGATGTCTAAATTAGGGGGAAAATATAGTTAATCATTTTTAGATTATGTGATACTTTAGAAGTTGATTCAAGTACTTATGGTGTGACCATGTCATCTGGAATACTCATTGTTTGTAAAATAGATGAGTTTGTTGTAGGAATTTTATAAAGGATGAAAGACTACATGAAAAGTGAGTATGTTTCCTTATATTTTTAGTTACGCTCATAAATAGATTCCTAAAATTTATGAAATGTAACTTAAAACAAAAACGTTGTATGTTAACGTTTCATAATGGGGGAATCAAAGAATGTTTAACCAATAAAATGTTTTTTCTTTTCTGGTGGTTGTCTTTCTTCTAATCATTTTTTTATCACTCTCCATCAGAACACCACACTTAGTTTCGCCTCCATATCTATGTTTTCATGGAATACTAGTATGGGTTATCTCAATTGACATTTGTACATATCATTATTTCGTCTAATGTGATAGTTTTATTTACTATTTTTTCTATGTGGGACGTTCAATGATGTTTCGAAGGACAATTTTAAAATTGCAAGTACACAATTTCTAAAAGGGTGGAAGGATGTAACATCCCAGGAAAATAAATAATATGAACTTTTCATATTTACTAATATTTGTGAATTAAATATTAATTTTACTTTAATGGAAATGATGTGTTCATTGGTGTACCCCATACGTAACAATGGGTTTATTTGAAATCATATATTTCACACAACATTCAGTTATACCGAAAAATAATATAATAATAATATGACTATAAATTGTAGTTAAGACCTAGCAGTTGTCTTGGAAAAATTAAATATAACTAAATATAATATGATTATATATGGTTTTTACATATTTTTACATATATCCTATAGATTTTAGAGGCTTAAAATGTGAATGATTCCAATTTTAAGCATAAATACTCTAATATTCATTAAAAGAACGATTTACTGCCTCTTAATAGAGAACCCTTTTTAAATATAGTTTCTTCCACTTTTACATGTTCTATTTTAAAAAATAAAAAATTTATTTAGAATCAGAACATAAAAATTTACTTTGGGTAAATTTTTGGTATTTTTCTGATAATGTTCCTTTTTAATGAATAGTTAAAAATATGGTATTTTAATTCATAATTTCCTTTTAATTTAATTTATTAATATGGATTGATTAAATTTTAAAATTATTTTAAAGTGTAATTAGATTAAATTTTTTACATTTAATCCAATATTGTACATTGAAGTAATTTCACTTTGAAATTGGACATAAACAAGTGTCAATCTTTTGATAGTTATTATTTACTAAAAAACAAGATTTTTGTTTTGACTTAGAGAATTAATTTTAAATATATTTCTACCACTTCTTTGTTTTGAATTTTGACAAATTTTTTATATATATGGATTCAAGAGGTATAGATTATGTAAATAGGTAACATTTAGTTATTTACATTATGAATATTTACATGAGTAAATATTTTATTTACCATGGTTAAAGGACATATTTGTTAAATAAGAGTAAAAACTAATATTATAATTATAAAAAATTTCCCTAACATGTGTCCTAATATTATTGGTGGATACATGAATGACCATGGGAATCCTTTGGTCGATTATAGACCCCATGGAGACACCTGGGAGAGATAAGGACACTTTATATTAATTGATTTAATGTAAGGAGAAAAATGACATAAACATATATCTTTTAGTAAATAAATTTTTAAATGGGGTTATATGAGTTATCACATCAACTATAAATATAAATTAGAAATATAAAAAGTATTTCCTATAATATGGTATTTGTTTTATAATTTTTACACATAAAAAAAATAAAATTATTTATGACACAATAATGATGTAGTGTTTACCTCTTTATCGAATGATTTAAATATATAAGATTATAAAAATTACAACAATATTTGAAACCTATCCAATTCATAATTGATGATTTTGTTTCAAAAATACTCATCTTAACATAGACTTTAAATATTTTTGGACCTTTTGAAACCAAAAATCATTATATAATAAAATAATAATTTCAAACTTTCATAAAGTTCCCCTCCACCCCCTTATAAAAGGACACTACTTCAAACCCATTCCTCGCACTTATCAAGAACATTTTATTGTCCAAACTCTCCCCAATAAATCTCCCTACATATCTATATTCCTCCTATAATCCTTACCCATGGCATAAAGAAATTAAATTAAACATTTTGGTCCAAACCAAAGGAAGTTACCCAATTTAAAGGGAACGTCTTCTCTTATGTTCATTTATTTTATTTTATTTCTCCAACCCCCTAAACAGTATTTATTCATTTATTTTATGGAAAAAATGTACCTTAAATACACTATGTTGTTTTTATGTGATGTATTATAATTAAACTTACACACAACTCCATCTAATGGATACAGACATACACTTTCTATCGACGTTGAACTACGGCCTCACAAAACGATGATTGTTCAAATATCTCCAACTGCCTCTCATGGTGGCCATTATGATGGAACTGTATTTATATGTGATATATGTTATACATAAATTTTATCTTTAATTTATTATTTTTTATTTATATCATACCATTATGGTTTTTGTAATGGGTAAATATGTTAATTTCATTTGAAGAAGTGTGGACTATCTCCCCCTCAAAGTGATATGACTCTTTCGTGTGATAAGTGGGATTTATAAAGGATGTAGTTAATAAAATTATATAACATATTATACTGGAATTATAATATACATATGTATCATTAATTTTTCAATCCATTAAAATATGAAATAGAAATAAAAGTAGCGTTTATGCGTACGTACGACTTACCGTCTCCATGAACGGTGCATTTCATTTCTTATCTCAAATGTTATGTACTATTTTAAATAAATATATATATAGTGGATATATATGATATATATGATGTATAAATCTGAATATTATTTGGGATGTGACATACGTTCGACCACATGGACAATGTTTAATTATAACAAGTTTATATTTGACTAAAGTTCTAAACATCGACAAAATGTTTGATATGAACTAAAATTAAAATCTAATTGTTATAGAAGGATAATAAGTGATATTAAAGGTATAATAAAACTTTAAAAAAGAATATTATGAAAGTATTAATTAACATGTGTTTATTATTCAGGAAGAATAAGGAACATACAAGACAAGTCTTACTTGAGGTCAGGGGTTTCTTATCTCACTATTAATTTTGTGAGATTTCCATTGTTCGAAACATATTTTTTGAATGTGGTGTATTTTGTACAGACATTTGATATATAATACCATTATTATATTTATATTCATTGTATTATGTGATTCATTTGGTGGTTACTAATTTTTGGTCATACGACTCGATTGATTACAACGTGGTAAGGGGGGTTTCATCTCACTTTTTATTCCAATGAGATTCATGCTATATTTTCCACTATTTCATTTTGTGTGGTGTATGTATAAACCATGATTTTTTTATTTGTGTAATATAATTTAATTTATTAGTATTTACTTCGTCATTGTATTATCCTTCTTTCATGTCTTGTATCTTTTGTATCTTACATAATCGGTAAGGGAACCATTCACCCTCTTCTTTTTGTGAACGACATCTTTTATGTTATGTATTTTAAATTTCCTTTTTCATATGTTGGTATATTTTATCATATATCCTTATTTATTTAAATTATATTTCCTTGTGATGAGAGACCCTTTTATCCCTCATCAACTCATTTTCTGATATTTTATGTGACGTCGTTAGGCTTCCAAATTTTTGGAAGGGAACTTCTTAACCCAATTTCAATTATTTGGTTTAAGATTCTAATTCTGGATTATGTCATTCTATGAATATGTGTGAATTCAATATGATTGTTTTACAATTAATATCCAATTATATTGGGGGTATTCTTATTTTTCACTCATAATTATGTCATTGATTTTTCTTTAATCTAAGGATATGATCTTTGCAAGGGAAATTATATCAATTTACATTCCATTGAGACTTATTTGTTGTTATACACAAATTAAATTGTATATGGTGTATATACATCCCTGTGACATATTATATTATGAATCTCATTATTATCATAATATTAGAATAATTGATTAATGTTATTACTCAATTATTTTTATTCCGGTGTATTTATTTTGGGTAATAACAATTTAACTAAAACATTGTTTTAAATGTTTTAAATATTAATTATTTTAAATATTTCTCATTAATGCACATGTTTTCAAATGTTTTTAAGGATTTATTTATATAGACATTAATGTTTTAAAATATTAATTCCTTTAATTGTTTCATATATTTATGGGACACATTGATTCAAAAAAAATTCATTTTAAATGTTTTAAATGTGTATTTTAAATTTCATTGATTATGTCAACATCAAGAACTAATTTCAATGAAGAAATTTTATCTTTATATTATGCTTGTTTCATGTGTTATGGTTGGGTTATTGGTCTTTACATTTTTATATGAATATGGGTGGTTCGGTGATAAACCTAGGGTGGGTGAACCCAAGATAACATGCCAATTCATTGGTTAATATGATAGATGTCAATGTTAATGTTTCTCATAAGAGAATTACAGAATATACTGTGATTGGTATTCCAAATAATACATGATATGTAGATGTGAATACTGGATTGTAATTTTGATATGTATAACACTATTTACCTTAATGATTTATGATTTATGTGTCTTATTAATTAATATTATGATTTCATGAGGTATATTATGATTGAAAAGAACAGTTTTATTGATTTGTAATTATTGTTGGGATAATGTTTTCCTTCCTTATTTTATAATATTTAATGAGCTTTTTATGCTCATCCCATATTTTGGAAATTATTTCAACATGACGTAAATATGAAAAGGGTCAAGGATGGTATCTAATAGAATTCATGTTGTCTAGAACATGGAACTAGACATGTTTATTTTTAAGAGTTTTTTATGAAAAAATGGATACTGAGTAGTATTTTCAATATGTAATATTCAAGTTTTTATGTTATAGTTATGGCCTAATTATCTAAAAATATAAACCTGAAAAGATCCTCAATTTGAATTCCTGATATAATTCATGATTATGTAATGTTTGTGGTCAGGACCTTATAATAGACCACTGTATTCTCAACCTAAAGTAGTAGTCATCAGGTTAGTGATGTGGGTTTCTTACCCACAGATCTTACTATAGTATCCAAGGTCCCAAAAAACCTAGTTGGTCATTAAATGATATCACCTCATGGTAGTGCTTATGATAACTCTTTCTACAATTGAAAATGAAATAAAGATCAAGATCTCAAATGATTTTTATTTTTCAATTAATTTTTTTTAATTATCTATTCATGTGTAAAAGAATTGTTAATTATTTTAGTAAGGTCAAAAATGTTTCTTTAATGGAATTTTCATGGTGGTAATGTTTCATTTTAGGGACAATATAATATATTATTAAAGGATTTCATATCTCACAGACACTTTTTTATATGAGATACATAAAAAAGTGCTCTGAATCATGATCGACCAATCATTTTATTATTTGAGAGATTCATATGGAGTTCATTTTTATTATTTCAAAAAAAGGTGGAGTATAATAATTCATCAATAGTAATTTGGAAATATATAATTTTTTACCTATGAATGGGATTTAATAGTAAACATATTTCACATTAGGTTATTATTTTTATAATCTCATCTAGTAAACCATATTTTCATCTAATGAAAATTGGGGTTTTAAAATTGGCATTGGGGGGGGGTGTCGACTATGGTTTCACAATGTTTTACATTAGTTTATCATATTCATATCTAATGGAAACTCCAAATTTCTCTCACATCCATATCAAGGCATAAAAATACATTCCAAATATTTTTTTTCATTTTGAGTTTCAAACCCAACAACATTAAGGTACGCAAATTTTATGAGAGGATGGGAGGTTGGGATCATCACACCGATTTCTAGGGAATTATTTCCTACTTCCAAACTGCCATGTAGATTAAATATATGTTTTTGAATGTCTTCTAAATGATGATATGGGTTTGGATATGGTAATAAATTTAATTTTTGTTTCATCCTTTTACATTTAATGGGGGACATATTATTGATACCATCTATATGTAATGTAGTTTTTATATATTTTTCCCTTTATTACATAGTAATGGGTAAATGTTTCTATTCTAAAGATATATAACCACACACCCTAGGGTTACTGTTGTCCAAGAAGGAAGTAAGTGTTTTGAAGGAAATACTAAATATGCATTTGGGGTCCAACATAACTTTTCATAAAAATAATAATATACCACAAAGTTCATCTAGGTCTAAGATGAAAGGACATATATGAGGGCATATAGGCATCATGGAAGGAGTTCAATAATAAGGAAGCATTCCTTTGTATCATGATTATAACTATAATCAGAGTATATATAGTTTTGTATTCCCTAAAATAATTAATGGGAGGTTATATATAATTATAACATGTTAGGGTTACATCCAAAGGAATAAAAATATGATAATTCTTTCTGGAAATATATGAAGGTGGACACCCATGTATTGGGGAATTTTAATCATGTAATCGAAATAGGATTATAGATTATGGTTTAAATGAATAGGGGAATCTTGTAATGTTAATAATATTATTTTCAACTACATAATACCATGTGATTCGTGAGTTGTGTGAGAAATAAGGGATAATAACTAATAAGACTCACTACCTGTGGATATAGGACTTATGCACTAGAGAAGCCTTGATTTAGTGATTCATATGGATTTTTTCCTTATAAACGAATCTTATATATCATAGTAATTGAAGGAATTAGATTCTTAATATTTTAATTACATTCTTAATAAATAGGCAGATTTGGATGAATGATCGACCCATAATGCATGGTCATATAAACAAGAGTATATTATTTATTAGGTACATACATAGATGAGGAAACCTCTGTATGATCCCAATTTATATAGAATGGAAGACGATAATTGATGATATACTACTAGGAGAGTGTCGGAACCATTTGATATAGTGTTTGGGATATGGAGGGACTTACACCAACATAGATTCCCATTAGAAGATATCTAACCCTTATCTTCAAACAGATTGATGGAGGGGACCATGTGTGGAATGAGGATATCATAAAAATTGCGTAAACGAAGTCCATTATGGATACCAATAATATTAAGGGGGAATTATTATCCAAAGACAAATATTTTTGGATTATCATGGTTCAAGGGAACATTCCTTAGTATTCCTGTTGGATAGAGATGGTACGTATGGGGGTGTCATCCTTACTTGTCTAGGGCATCTGGATGACATGTATTGGGGTGTATGCTTGAAAAGTCTATGATTCATATCATGAATGAAGATGACATGTATGACCGATATCATGGAATTATGATGATAGTTCAGGATGACTTCACATGAACAATATTATATTTCTAGAGTACTATTTATGATCTTCCTAACATGCCCAAAGGGTGCTGCATGACTTACCTAAAATGTCAAGAAACCATCACATTATAAGGATGACATTTCTATAGGTATTTTCATGATCTTACAGAATTTTATAGATAATACCATGTGATATATATGATATTTAAAAATCGAATCTCATTACATGGATTTCATGGCCAAAATCAATTACATTATTTGGTTGAAAAACATGATCAACTTTCCATAAATTAGCTAACATTACCAATGGTCATCACATGACTGATGAATAGATCATTTGAATTACATTCCCTTATTGCATGAACATTAATATCTCCATCTTCCCATGAAGTTCCCTTCATTTTCATACATTATTTGTTTAATGCCTTGATTTTAATCAGATGTTGGCATGTTGAGGTATCATGCAATCAAGATAAAATGATGAAATTAATTCATCTGATCCATCAATTATTCCATAATTTCATAGCATTATTAATAGATTTATCTTGTGAAATACAATTTTTTTATTAAACATGTAATCCCTTACATGTGTTTACTTTCCGGTTAAATCATGTGATCATGTGGATATTTATTCTGAGATGCTTAGTCTTGGATCTATTCTCTCGTTGTTTTGTGTGACATTAATATCAGGGGTGGGTTGTAAAGGCTTTACAACCTAAAATATAAGAAGTGTTATACACTTATTAAATAGAATATATTGTATTGAGTTAGTTGGTGGAGTATCACATCTTTCATTTTGCGTGAACTCGTCATGAATCAACCATGACACCATCCTCATGTCCCATAATAAACATCAACCACAATGTCACATAATTTGTTTCATATTTTTTGACCACATGTCTTGTAAATGGATATTCTTGTAATAAAATAGACATGTAAATATGGTTTTTCCATATTAGGATGACATATCTTCGATTCCTTCTGATATCAGGTCGCATGTCGATGTGCCTTCATGTGGTTGAGTAATAATTTTATAGTTCCCTTTTCTAGATAAATCAGTAATTTCATGGGTCTTCTCGTTTATCATTAAACTAACCATTTGTAGAAGATAAACCATTTACAATAAAAAAAATTAACTCCAATTTGTATATGTGTTCCATAATTTCAAATTTTATTTTTTATAGCCTATGTTTTTGTTCCCATGGTTATCCATCTAAGAATTAGATGATTAACAAAACTTGTGCGAGGTTATACACATGATGAAGAAGACATGTTTAGCAGACTTTTTTTTAACAAATATGACATGCCTTTATGGATTTCACTTGATCAATGCACTGACCATAAAGAAAATTTTATCCCTTAGAATGAAGATAATAATAACTCCTCTTTATCTTGAAGCCTCTAGCTTCTCTATTATTTTTTTTAAAAATTTATTGGGTTCTTATCATGAATCTATCGAACTAAATATCTCTTTATTAGTATAAATAATCTAGTAGTATTTTCAGGATCATCATCTCTCATCTAGAAAAATTCATGAAATCATGAAGGGAATCCATATGGGCTTATTTTTTTCATGAATAGACCATGTGAAAAATATGACCCATTCATGTGATTTCCTCGTTCCCAAAAAATTAGTATGAATCATGTACTAATTCCTTAATATTCAATGTGGATCCATTATTACCATTAAAAAAATAATACCTATACTACAGGTATTTCTCTGATCATAAAATTTTTGGTGCTCATTTGGAAAGCATCAATAGTTTCCAAAATAATAATTTATACATAAATATATATATAATTTATTCCATTTTATAAGGCAATAGAAAGTTAAATACGTCATTTCATAGAGGCAGTAGTACTCACCTGTGGACTATTGATACTATTAATTTACATAGAACATGAGGGATATAGAAAATATTTTTTTTTATCATTTTAGAATATTATTAATGTTGCGAATTTTATTTTTTTTATTGAATAACCCCTTTTAATAATTATTATAAATATTGTATGAAAACTAATAACCTATTTTTTATGGAATAGGTAGTCTACACACACACATGGTGATATATTCTTATTTTAATGGATTTAGGGGAAGGTGAAAATAAATATTACTTTAGTATAATGACATTTCCATAAATTAATTATAATCATGTTATCATTATTTTACGAAAATAAAATATTTATATGAGTAATATTTAATAGTAAAATTTTGGTAGTTAGTATTAATCAGAAGTTGAGATTGACCATTCCCTTGTAAGTATTCTTAAAAATAAAGAGTTGAGGCTAATTTATAGAGGATATGGGAATACATAAAAAATTAAATTTATATGTGAGGTTTATTGGTATTATTTTCATGAAAATATGGGTGTTTATGTATAAAATTTAAAGGGTTGTAATTATTCTCTTTTATAAGGGGTAAACAATAAAATTTTATCAAATACCTATTACATCTCAATGTTTACATGAAAAAATACAATGTATGATTTTTTAAATATGTGGTCCATAATTCTTTGGATATGGCTATAGTTCGATCATGCCTACACTATTTATTTTGACACATTTTTGGAACATTTTTTCAGGTTGTTACGATGGGATTTTTAAACTTTACAATTTTGTATTTTTAAATTAGTATATAGTTTTAACTAAGTAGTTTATGTTTTACTAAAAATACAATTGAAATTATATTCTAAAATTTTAATCGATTAACATCAATTTAGTATTAATTTAATCAAACTATATTCAATTTCTAAATATTAGAAAAGATACATTGAATTATTATATATATTATATAGAACAAAATGTTTGGTAGAATAGTGATTTTTAACAATTATATTTTTCTAATATTATAAAATATTAAATTTTATTTAAATTATTGATAATATATTTTTATTTTTTTTAATAATATATTATTCTTAAGAAAAATAATATAATTTATTTAGTATGATAAAAATTACTATAATAAATATAATAATTCTGTTAAAATACCCCTTTAACTATTATCATGGTCATTGCAGTTAATCAAAGTAATCATACATGCATGACAAAAAATGAAATTAAAATGATTAAATAATGTGAAAATTTTGACATAATTATTTAATATAATTTTAAATTTAATTCTTATGTTTGAAGAAAACTAATTTTTAATACAAGGAAATACAAAAGCAATTTTTAGAGTTAAATATTACATTATGTTTCCAAAAAGTAGAACATGGGTTTAATAATTGGAAAATTGTTTTTGAAATTATTAACTGTAAATAATTTGTATTGATAATGTTATATTATTATTATTATTTATAAAAATGGAATAAAAAATTTAATTCATTATTATATTTTGTTAATGTCATAAATGTGATGACATTATAAAAATTACTATACTTTACTATTGATGGATAAATCAATTTTATCATAACAATATGAAAAAAATAATATTATGCAAAATTTTATATTTCTAAATAAAAAATTAAGTCATTTTATAAAAATTAAATCCAAAAATTTTGAATTATGGATTTTAAAATTGAATTCAAAATATAGATAAAACAGCTTTTATAAGAAAATGAATTTTATTCATTATGTTCTCTTAATTTATTTAAATTAAATTAATAATTTAATTTATGCTATCATATATAAATAATTTTAATTACCATAAATTAATAATTTTATTATGAGTTTCATTACATAATTCTTAGAATGTGAATTGATTTTTATAGAAAAATAGACATGTAAGAATAAAATGATCCTTATAATGTTATTAATAAATTAGTGAATAGAATTTATTTATATTAAATGTTAAAATGAAATATAAGTAAAACAAATTTAGAAGATAAATTATTAAATTGAAAATTATAGGTTTATATCATATTAATTTCTAGTTAGAAAACCCCTCAAGATAATTTTGTAAGATATTAGAATATAGTCATGTTTGTTGGACATCACTGGTTCTGATTACACTTAGATGAATCTTATGGATGTATCCATGAGTTATAACTTCTCCCTTATATGATATCAATCATATCATATTTTTTGGATTCTTTATTTGGTTTAGTCTATGTAAAACCCTATAATCGTTACCAGTTCTCTATTCATAGAAAAAGTATCTTCATAAAGAAGACTTGTCTAAACTAATTAAATTTCATTCCAGCATAGATTTCATAAAATAGTTACTTCATTTTATACTCTCAAATATACATATATATAATTTGATTCAATTTTAATTGTTTTATTTTAAAATTGGTATTATTTAATGTTGGTCTGGTGTTGTGTGT
The DNA here is from genome assembly GCA_963277665.1 of Viscum album. NCBI lineage: Eukaryota > Viridiplantae > Streptophyta > Magnoliopsida > Santalales > Viscaceae > Viscum > Viscum album. The sequence continues at coordinate 516,045,726 of OY728164.1, read as the reverse complement.
CAATCATGATATTTAATACATTAGGTTTTAATGATGTAATAATATAATAAAATAATTTGGCGGTGCACATCCATAAATCCAAGCTAATAAATGAAAAATAATTTCATAATCATCACTAATATAATACTTAAAAAACGAATATATTCATTGATACTATCTATATTGTATCAACTTTCATGTGTCACACCCCTCTCTTGGCTACCTTCACATCATCACAACCCATCCTTAGTAAAATTTTGAAAATCACCTACCACAAACCTGAAACTCAACACACTAGGATTCCAATCCCAAATAATTATCACTAGGATCCCAAACCTAGTACATATACCATATATCAGGATGATAATGTAACAAATGGATGCCATGTCATTTTATTCTTAAATATCTTTCGAAACTCTTGTTCCATCACCCCATTCCAAGACATAATCCAACGAATGAATTTATATTCCCATACTTGGAAACCCACACTCTGCTTCTAATCATAAATTAGTACCCTCATACATATGTAACCCATTTATAATCACTATTTCATCTATATTAGCGACAATGGTGCTCCCAAATGTATTATTTCAAATCATTAGCTAAAAATGGAAAATGAATACAGTAAGGAATAAATCCTGTTAATCCATATTGAGCATCTGACTTATGGGCTTCACATCCAAAAAAAATTACTATATCTCATCATATATTATCTTAATCTAGGTATTTGATTCATATATGATTTTACTCATACATTCCTTTATAATAAAAACATAATAGAAAAATTTTATTAATTTTGATGTCAACATGCATGTTATATATAAAAGAACTATATAAGTTGATGAAAAAATATTAAATAACAGTTCCTCATACCATAAAATGGGTGTTCAACCATATAAAAAAAATGAATGTCATGATAAACATACATATTAATATAATTCATGAACATATATCTCATTCCAACCCCTTCTATGACTAAAATTAGAGAAAAATTAATACTAAAAAAATCATATATGGAGTAATAAAAATAAATAAAATGTAGTAATAAAACCACAAACAATAATCATAATTCCATATTTATTAGGAATTTTACACATATAGGTGTTTTTGAGTAGAAACATATATTCTATTATAATTTCTTCCTAGTCTTATCAATGTATCCCATATCAAAAAATTAACATAAAAAAATGAAGATCAATACAATTTTTATTATCCTCAATCGGGATCATATCCACTATGATCGAAACATGTGACATATACCACAAGCACGACACATAGTTTTCCAAAGGAAGTAGAGTAGTAGATAGGGTCTATGAAATTTTTGGAGGTGAATATACCATATTTAGAACATATAACCATATAATGTATCTATTGAAACACAGTCAACTAACATCACAATATTAAAGAAGAATAAAGTTACACATCAAATCTATATGGATGACACCATTTTAACATCACACATGTTATGAAAACATTTGTGGCTACACGTTATACAATAATACATAAGTGAGAAGGACCACTCGTGGTTCAATCATACATACATAGATGAAAAAAATATAAGATATCGTACGATACTAGTCTGAAGTCCCTTCACAGTCTACTTTCCAAAATCAATTATACCTATGTAGCTCAAAAAAATAATGAATGGCTCTTTTCTGTATATGTGTATAGAATCATTTGATACTATTTCATTACTAACCTATACAGGTCACCACTCATCCATAAACCCATGATTACTTGATGCATGGATTGATGGGAAATGGTGATCTACATGGTATGAAAATAAGTACAAGTGCACCAAAACATACACAATTTGAAATATTTAACAAAAAATAATATTAGCCATGAAAAATTATATTAGCAAAAACTATGGAATAGATCTTCCATACCATATATTTAAACAGAAATATAATCTATTGTTTTAAAATAAAAGACATACAAAATTTGACAAAAAGATATTAAATATCTAAAACAACATATAAAAAAAATAGAAAACATAAAAAACTATAATTGATAAATGGGATGGATGGCATGGATAATACATCTATGATACGAAATAAAAATAAAACTCCCAAACAAATCATTGTGTAAATATAATTCCACAATCAATACTTGATACTAAAACCCCTCAACATGTAACTATAAATGAAACCCAAACGTAAAAAATATACATGATAAACATACAATGAGTCTTGTAAGTTAATATTAGGCATAATATAATAGTCGCATATCACTATAGAGTCTTTAATTTTTCCAAAAAATAGATAAATTCTACTTTTAAATACACTATATAAAATATTATTTTTAAAAATTTGACCAAAATAAAAATATTACATTACCATACATATATTTATAAATAGTTTCACTCTTAAAAAAATACATATTTAATTAAAAATACAATTTTTAGATATTTCTTTTAAAATTATGCTATTAAATCATTATTTATATGTATATACGAATAATCTAGAATTAAAAAGGAAGAATTATGAAGTAAAAAATAAGTGGAATAAAAAAATATGGAATATTATACCAAAAATGAATTTCATGAACTACTACTATAACAGATCAAGTCAAATAGATTGAATGAAATATTCATAAATGAACAAAATAACCATGATATAATATTAAATAATAAAGAACATAACATTACAATATAAGCATAATAAATGTAAACAAGAATTGAAACTAAAAAAAACTAAATATAAATAAGTAATATGTAATCATGGGAATATCCTAAACATAATGATATATAATTATGAACACTCTACTGGAATAATGTATTCAAATAATGTATAATTCATACTCTATATCCTCTTAACTACTCTATCGTAGACATATCGCTGGCACTCCCCCATGGCCAAGGTGAATCCTATAAAAATGTGGATTTAATCAGTATAATTATGAATAGATAGTAATAGACCCTTACTTACGTGAATAAAATACTAGAATCCCTATGAATATAGAAATGTGTGTTATGGGACATTTATTATATTTTAGAAAATATCAGAGACACATCCCACAACCCACCTTCTTACACCATTTAATGAAATACCATTATCCTTAACACACTAGAAAAAATCAATAAATCATATCAATTCTCATATTTAATTATTTTATATTAATATATGTCTTTATGTATTTAGGATATAATTTACTATGATAACATAAAAATTCTGAAAATTATGTTTCTAGGTTTTAAACATTTAGCAATGTTTGAAAATTATTTTTCAAAAAACCACCCAAAAACAATGTATCTCATAAAACAATGCTTCGAATGGAATAAATGCATTTATATTGTGAATTAAAAATAATAATATATGATATTTTTAATAATACAAGCATCGTTTAATGAAATACATTGTTTTTTGGTGGTTTTTTGAAAAACAAATTTCAAACAGTGGTAAATGTTTAAAACCTTGAAACATAATTTTCATCATTTGTATGTCATGTTAGTAAAATATATACTATTTTTAAACAGTGGTAAATATTTAAAACCTGGAAACATAATTTTTAGAATTTTTATGTTATCTTATTAAATTATGCAGTTAGATTGTGAATTAAAAATTAGACTATATAATATTTTTAATAATCCAATTAAAATAATATTAATTTCAAAACATCATTATAATAACATATAGATTAATAAAAAACCCCAGGAACATTGTATAGTAAATTAAAAATTGAAATCCTCATGATATTAACATAAAAATATTGAGGAAAACTTTTTGGAGTTCAATAATAATATATATCAAAAAAAAAAATCAAATATTTTAGAAATATCATATTAAATCATTTAGAAATTTATCACATTATTTAAATATCTAATTATATTATGAATACCTTTTTATCTTTTGTCAATCAAGTTATTTATATAATTAAATGTTTCTGACTTTTGATAACAATAATATTCTTTAAAACCTTGTATATATCAAATAAATTGTTTTTAAAGAATTATTAATAAATTTATTATTGTAAATAATAATATAAATTTTTTTGACCCATTTTTTAATACATTATGAATAAAATTTCATACTAAGAAAAATATGGGAATGAAAAAGCCTATCTTAAGAAGGTATGGATGGCTTAAAACCATCGAATGTGGAAGTGGAAGGACCTGAGGATCAATATTCACAAACTAAAATAAAAATCCAAATACATTTAAGTATAATAACCCTCAAATGATTTATATACAGATGATCTATTGTAGGTGAAGAAACAATAACAAGATGTAACGAGGAATGAAGTGGAAAATGTTCATAACAATATATTTTTTCTCAAAAAATAAAAAAAGGACAAAAAATCAATGACATAAATGAGAGGAGGCCATGTATAGGTCTCTCAAATGACACAAACAAGAAATATGAGAACAAATAACCCTTTAAAGGTTAAATTCAAGTAGTGCATAATGAGAAATTAGAAATAATAAATGGTTGATCAAGTCCCACAGCTTGGGTGCATGGATTCCAAGACTATTTGACAATTGTCTCCCCCTATTAGAACCACCATGAGATATGCATGGATTGGTCAAAATATAATCCAAATAATTAACCAACCATGTAGATGTAATTTAAATATACATTTGAAGCTTTAAAATTATGTTACACTTTTTGATAATTTTTTTGACATCCATGTGAACGCCTCTACACATTGTTGTAGGATTATCTTGTGTAATTGACATATTTAGCATTAACCATGGAAAAATAAGTAGCATTATCTATTAAATAATATTACCAAAAATTTAAATTCATATGATCTAAAACTGTATAAAAAATGGAAATTAATAAATTAATAAAAATTATAGAAAATTATGGTCGGGTGTGTGAAAAGGTTCGTCAGTAGGATGTCATTATAGATGAGTAGTTCACCAACAAAACATTTTATAGAACAAGTTAGTTATTATAATGTGTATGTAAAATGTGAAATTGTCACAGTGAAATTAAACCATAATATTATAGGAATAATTAATTTCTCATAACAATAGGTACTTCCCTACATCCTCAATTTGGAAATACTTACTGTGGCTAATTTCGGGGAGTCTCTCAGCACATTAGAGAAGAATAAAAAACTGGATAACACACCCCAATTCATTCGGAATAAAATCCTAATGTATTATATATACCATTATGTGTGGAATTTGTCTAAATAATAATCCATATTGTTGGGTATATCATCCACATGATATCATAATTATCAACACATGGGATGTACATCCTAAGAAGATCATTACAACTATGGGCATAATATCCACAAAAATCACATTCAATAGGGAAACCCTTCGTTTCTAATATATTTAGCGATTATTTGTTTCTCCATGACAATGTATGAAATTAGAAATCACATCCTGATAACATCATCAATAAAATTAAATATTGTCTATTCCAATGGGTATACATTCATTAGAGGTAGAATTTTCTATAGTATTTGGACACATTATAATAGTGGACATCAGATCATGTAATGACAACAGTAATACGAGAAACTACCCAAATTCATAGAAATAATCACACCATTATATGGGTTCCCCTATTCAAAAGTAAATAATAAAAAACAACTTATTAGTTTCCAGAATAATTATTTTGATGATCATGTGTGAATTATATTCCATATTTCCTAGTAATTACATCCAACTATAATGATAACATTATTTTAGATCCTCACCTCATCAAATATCCAGAACAATTTTATTATCTAAAATATCATATGGTTATTGGGTAATATATAATATAATATAAATCATAATATCCCACTAGTCATGAAATACCATCCATAAGATTCATCAATATGATTTGTCATGTCATCATATGGTATAAGAAGTATCAGAGTGACTAGGTTGGTTATTCTGCACCTGAAAAAACATTAATTAATTATAATATGTCCTCCTAAAAATAAGATATATTTTTTTGGTTCATGGTTATAAAAAATTTCAAAAGAAAAATAATTCTATATAGGGTTAACTCCATAGAGAAATGTGGGTTTTTATACTGATTCACATTAGATTAATGACATTTATACAAAAATGAATGAATTATTTTTGAGGAGAATGAAATAATTGGGGATTTTTGTTTGGATCATGGTTTTATGTATAAATTTAATGGGAATATACAATATTATCAATAATTAAAAATGACACAAAATTTTATTTTGAAAAGAGTGGATGATTTTGAAAAATTATCAACCATGTGATGGATACCGTGTAAATTCCAAACAAATTTATTTTAAATACATACCAACATTTCTAAAATACAGTCCTATGGTATCATGAGAATTTATACTGAAGTATAGAGTCCTTATAATGTTAAAATATTCTCTCTATAGACATTATTTTAGATCAAAATTGTGTTACTATAGTTCCATTTCATCCCCTATGTTTTAACTCTTTACGATGCAATGTCATTCATTATTTCGTGGGTAAGGATTAAATTTTCATTATATCACACTCTCCCTGTAATAATTTAACTATTATTACATAGTTAATATCCATATTTCCAAATGAAATAATAATACTAAATATATGTCTCATATGTCATGAACCACCAGAAATTAATAGCATCCCACTTATCCCCCATATAATAAATTATTAGGATGCATATAATAATTAATAATAGATGGTGTATAAGATTACCCATCATATATATTGTTATTTTCCTCCACTAATCCTTGGATCCATCCACAATAAAAAAAATACAAGTATTAGGATAGAATGTATTAGGGTAAAAGAGGGAGTATTAAATAAAATAAAATAAAAATCTTCATTTATTGTGGAAAATTAAAATAAATATTGATAAAAATATGTATTTCATTAATCAATATCACTAAAGTGTTTGATTACATATATAACATGTAGTAGAGGATTTTTATAATTATATTCTTATTGATATACATCCATCAAAAACATCGAACTAAAATGACGATGATGCCCATCCCTAGCATTATATTAACTAATAAGGTATGGAAGAGTATGAGGATAACATTACAATATTAAGAAGCCATGTTTTATATTAAAAATAAAATATGAAAAAAAAATTATGGTTCCAAGGATTTTTTTTAAGTATAGTATCTTATGGGAACTGTTTTCTCAAAATAATCTATCAAGTCATGATTTATTATCAAATTCCATCATGATATTGAATTAATTTTATAGGTTATCTGTCTTCAAAGTGTGTTTAAAAAATTAATAACATCAATGAGAAATAGGGAATTTTTTAAATGAATTAGAATGGGATGATGGTATTTGAATAATTTGATATGTAAAGAATGAAAAAACCTAATAACATTATTTGGGAGAATAATATTTCTTTTTAAAGTATAGATATTTAAAACTCTCTTAAATTTACGAAAATGAATTCAACCACTTCTATTAAGCTATTTATCTATAATGATGTGAATAATTATTAAAACTAATGTCATATTCATCATGATATCTTACAATAGAACAATCCATGGGGATAAGTACACAATTATTCTATTACTATATCCTATTTTTATTTTCCCAATGATGTAGTGAATGGTTCACATTTAATCTACATTATACGTACTACTATTTTATTTAATCTATGTTCTTACCAATATTTTATACCTTAAGAATTTTATTATGTTATCACACCAAAACCTAAATGATTATATTTGGATTTGGTGGAGATAAATCTTAATGGTATGATGATATCATATTAAGTAATTAGCTCTTCTCAAATAATTGTTTTTTTTGAATTTTCATCCTGAAAATGTCTCTATTATTCCTCTGAATAAATTTGGTGTAATTTTTTAAATGAATTGGATCTTTAATCCAATATTTGATATTACATTTCATATATGGGATGTTATATTTAATTTTCCAATATAATTAATGATAATATATTATTTCAAGGATAAATTTAAACTCCTAATAGAAATTAACACCAAAATTAGAGTTTTATTAATACTATAGGAGCATTATTTAGGTATTTTTTTAGAAAATAAATACTATAAATTTTCTAATTGATCAATTTTATAATTATTTATTTTTTAGTGATTTCAATGTCTTTCTCTGATTCTTGAGGCTTATTCTTTAAATGATATCAAACATGGTTATAAATATATTTTAAGGAAACCATAAAGAATTTTCTTTTATTGAGTTATAGGAAATGAAAAATAAATTAAATGAAAATCTATATAAGTTATTTTTTTATCTATGTGCATCAATATAGAGTTCCCATGAACTTTTTATGAAAAAGAATGATTTTTTGTTCCATATTTTGATTTATTATTAGAAACATATCATTATAGAAATTTAAAAAAAGGATCAAAACCCCGATATTGATGACTTGTTTCATCAATTATGGGGAGTTTTTTATTTTACAAAAATTGATCTTCAATATCGAAATCCTTACCTAAAATTCAAGAAATATGATATAAAAACATAATATTTTATACATTTTATGTTCATTATGAATTTTTAATACTATTTGGACACTCCAGCATTCCAACTATATTCAAGGATTTAATGAGGAGAGTATTTAATGATTACAATGATCATTTCTAGGAAGTATCTAGAGATTATATTAATATATATTTAATAATAAGGGAAGTGTATTAATAAACATTGAGATTTTTTATTTTTCCCATGATGAAAGAGAATCAACTTTCTCAAATATACCAAACATTGAGTTTTCTTTAATTTTTTTTGATTATTTAGTAATATAATTAGTGAGTGTATTTAAATGGATCCTTAAAATATGAGAGTTATTTAAAAATTGAAATTACTGACCATCGTAAGAGGGATATAATGTTTTCAAGGGATATATGGATTTTAAAAATGAAATGTGACATATTTATTAGGATTATTTAATCCACTTAGAAATTTGACATTAAATGATGTTAATATAATATGGATAAATGAATATGAGTGTAATTATAAATAACAAAATAGAATTTAATTACACAATACTATTCTTACACAACCATTAATTGGTGGATGGATTGTGATATATAGTGATTCATAAAAATGTTTTCCTTCCACTCTGTCATTCATAATGGAATAGTGATATCTTATACCACTCTCCAATTGAATAATCATGAGAAAATTACCTAACACGTTATTTGGATTAAGAAACATTAATTTTTAAATTGATTATTTGGATTCATTAGTTTTATACTGAAATGTTTCATATATATATATATATTAATAATATTTAATTGAAATTTATTTTTACACGAAAATATTTGAATATGTGATGGAGAAGATGGTTGAAGATGATCAATGATTATGACTTCTTAATATATTAACACCCCTATAAGGTGAACTATATTGATCATTTTATATGTTAGAGTTGCCATTATAGTTTTTATATGAAGAGGATTGAAATATATACAATATATATAGATTCTTAGAATATGTATATTTAAATCATGTGAAAGGTGATAAATTTAACGTTTCAGAAATGAAGTATCAAACATGCATCAGTGAGAGGATTATAAAGGCGTGAAAAGAATATAAATAATTATATTGGAATGCGTAGAATGTTCCTATGTTCAACCATGATCACACTATAATGATAAAGTTTAAGAAAACAGTATTTTTCCCATTAATACCATAATTGAATAATGACCTGTTGGCTGAATCTCATAATTATTCATTCTCTATTAACCACAGATGTATAAAGATATATAAATATGTGTAATATTATTTATTATTGGATAACATAATAAAAGGAAATTTACCATTATTTATAATGATCCTTGGTGTGATATTAAGTTGAGATTAATAAAAAATTGTCTAAGAGGATGTTACCACAATTACCTAAACTAGATTGGAAATGAAAAAAACATTACCGTGGATTTCATCATATAAACCCCCAAAAACATTTATAGGGTACAATTATATTGTGGTTGTAGTTAACATACATGGAAAATTGGTATATTTTATTTCTATTATAGTATAATTATCTCAAAATCAATTTAAGTGGTTATATATTAAGGATCTAGGAATATTTCATTATGTATCACTCTCAATCATATTTGATCAGGATCATCGATTTACCTCAAAGTTGATGATATTACTTCAATGGGATCTATATACATAAGAGATTTTCAATATTATTTATCACCCTTAGGATAATGGTTACTCTAATAGAAACTTCAAAAATCTATAATAATTATATAGATATTTCTCAAAGTATTTAAAAATTATTTGGGATCAACAACATCATTTTGTATAACTTTCTTTCCTAAATTGATTTCAATTTGGAATTCAAGAAGATCAATTTGATTTTGTAAATAGTATAAAATATAGGATTGCAATATATTGGTATGAATTAAAATAAATAATTTTATTGGGAACATATTTGTTTGATAAAATTAGATATATTGTTAGATTTATTCAATAATGCAAAAGGATATCATAGATTCGATATAATGTTTTTTTAATTGTCATTGATATATAGAGTTAGAAGTTAGTGACATAGTATTATTATAAATATCATTTTGGAATAATTTTGTGGTATTTGTAAATAATGTAATTCGGATCCCTAGATATC